>LPNX010668340.1:71367-112751 GCA_001517045.1 Pseudotsuga menziesii | reverse complement strand
GTTTATTATTTTTTATGGTAATGAATGTTATTTTAAAACGACCAAAACATAACCGAAACTATTTAAGGTTAAAAATATGTGTTTTATGTTGATATATCATAAGCTTAGATACAAAGCAGTAGGCTATGTACCACATTGTAAACATTACAATTCAAATCTTGCTCCATTGTCCCACAAGCAATGGATTCTCTTTTCCCTTTTGTTTTTACATGACCTTTTTAATTATTACATTAAATTATTATACTTATTCTAATGTTTAAGGTTGAGGTGTTACATGCTACCCCACATTAGGAAACTCATCCTAAAGTTATAACTCCATAGAAACAAATTCAAGACTTACTCATTTAGTCATGTAGTTAATAGGTAATATAGATAGATCATACTATTGAGAAAATGATTGATTTATACTCACCCAAATTTTACCAATCCCCCTAAAGTTATATGTATGATAAATTGGTGAATCCCCATAATACATAGGAAAGTGTAAATGCTAGCTTATTAATAATATAATATGTATATATAATCTTTTGGGGAATCTTCTACGAAATTATAACATCTTATAAATTTTGGGTATTTGACAAAATTATACAATCTCGGTAAAATCATGGAACATCTTTAACAAAATTATAAAAACTTATAAAAAATTTTGGCGAATCTTTCACAGAATTAGAAAATCTTGTAAAAACTCGGCAAGTCTTTTGCTAAATTATAAAAACTTGTAAAGTCTTGACATATTGGTTGAAATTTGACTTAATACAAATTTCTAGATGGCTTTGTATTCAATTTAGACTTGCAATGTAATCTTGCACTAAAACACCTTGCAAACATCATCCAACTTTTTTTTGGTGACCTACTTTGTCAATTTGGAGTCCCACTAATAAATTTATTCTAATTGATCCCTAAATGGCACATGCCAAATGATGGTATCTAGTGCGTTTCCTATGATTGACGACCATGAAAATATTTATCCTTGAGAGTAGCTCACAAAGCATGTGTTCAAATTTAGAATTGGATCAACCTTTGATACATTTCCCACCTTCAAATGTGCTTCAACCATTCATCACAATCTCTAAGATAATATTACAACCCTAAGTATAACTATAACACCGTGGTTTTGACCCCGTTGCATTAATGTATATGATGTAAATATTATATCGAATAATGACAAGGAGCTCAAGGCCAAGGCCGTGTCATTGATTGATGTGTGGTATATAGGTGATCATAGTTGATGCCTATGGTTTCTGTGTTAAGTCAAGCATGCTTGTAAACATCATGTAAATATGCAATATAATGAAAACACATGACCAACTATGTCAATGCAACAAATAATGAGATGGGGGTATGATTTTCGTAAGGATAAGGGGGTGGGAATGTTAACCTTGAGCCTATTTGGGGAAAATCCATGTGTCATGGGGAGAACCCATCACAACTGTCAATTACCCTCTTTCTTGTCTTTTCTACCTAACCATTCATTCTGCGAGAAAGTGGTTGAGGTAGCTATTGCTTCGAAAGGGAAGAGTATGGGAAATTTCGAATGGGGCAGAGCACTAAGTTATGGAGTTTTGTGTTTTGCTTGCACGGACAAGAAAACACTAGAACCATATGTCAGTTTGACTCGTGCATTCATGCCTGGTTCACATTCTCATGTTTTTGAGAGTTGTGTAACGTTCTGGCTCATTATCATTCATCCCATTCGATCATGGAATCATCATATTCATCCCCCCCTGCCCCGGTTGTCGTGTAGAAGTGAAAGGATACCAGATCCTTTCTTTTGTGTATGTATCCTTCCCATTCCGCAAGTGTGTTTTTCCTCAACATTGTGGAATTTGTTGTGTTGTAGTGTTATCCTAAACTTCAGAGTGTATGAGACCCTGGTACTTGTGTTCATAGTAATCCTGTGATGTAAAATCTCCATGTGGTTGTTGTGTTGTGAACCGTGGTTCGGGCATGAATCTGTGCAAGACTTAGGAATCAGAGAGATGTAGAATGCGCTTAATAAACCTGGTGTGGAACCTTAGAGTAAGATAAGAGTGGATGGTGAACGTGCCATGCACATCCTGAAGAGAACTAGAATGGAAGGTGTAGTCTGAGGGACTGTGGAGTAGAGAAGGGGACAGTTCCTTGTATTGGGTGTGTAGGGAGAGGGGGGACCCAATCTATATAGATCTTGTGATGGTTTCCTTAGCTTAGTCGACGAGCTCACTAGCTTAACAATTCTTCCTACCCATTTCCTTAGAAGCCTGATAAACCCAATTGAAAAGATGGCTTCGCTGGTAGTCTCATAAACCCCATCTGTTGGATTGGCTATGTCTGTTGCACCTGACATGGTAAGTAACATTTGGCTGGAAAGTCTCATAAACCCAATTGCTAATGCTGGCTTGGCTAGGTATCTTGATAAACCTAACAGTGAGATGGATGGACTGTGTAGAGTCTGATAAACCCATCTGTTGGTTTGACTGGTCCTTAAAGGTGAATGTTGGCTTGACTGTGAAGAGTCTATGCAACCCAACTGTTAGATGGCTTGGCAGAGTGGCCTGTGAAACCCATTTGTTGGGATGTTTTCCCATACAACTCGATAAACCCAACCGTGTTTACTTGGTAGAGTGTTATTGCACCCTAACTATGTGTGAGTCTTCTAGTGTTCTCTTATTCTTATATAAAATCATGGCTAGCTTGGGGGTGGCAGTGTTGCTGAGAGCTTACGGAGCACAATGGCCTATGGTTGGGTGGAACGTTGCAGCGACATAGCTGGTTGCAGGACAAGCTTTCTTCAAGATAAGTGTTCTTGTCCACATAATTTTTTGTAACTATATTTCTTGCATTGTATTTTCTTATTGGAATGTGATGAATATGTTGGCATGTTGAGTTATGCTTGTTCGCTGAATAACTGCAGCTATAGGCATCTATGTATGTTTTTCGTTCAATGCATTTTACTAAGTTGCAGGGTAAATTGGCCAGTTTGGTAAGGGCATGGATGACTTGATCGATCCATGAATTCAGCTAAAAAGTTGAGTTTCGTGCTGGAAATCCTCATTTGCGCAGTTTGCGGGATGCAGGATTTGGAACGTCATTGCACAGGTTTTGGTTTCTGCATATTTTTCTTTCGTAACATTCCTTCTGCAACTTGTAGGATGTAGGATGCAGAACGTCGTTTCACAGATTTTGAGTTACGCAAATTTTTTTCTTTCCACATCTTGCAGCATGCAGGATCGCGGTGTTGCAATTTCCATATTTCCAATCCTGCAAGTTAATTTTTTGTGTCGTCGATCTTCATGGAATGATTCCCCATCGTTGGTCTATTTTTTATGTAGGATGCAGTTTGTGGGAAGTGAGATCGAGACTTTGGGTAAATTTGGACCCCGCATCTCAGGCTTCCCACACTCTTGATTTTTGCAGGCGAATTCAGAACAGTTGATTTAGATCTAGTCTGCGAGATCATCTATGATCATTTATTTTGTCGTGTTTCCTCGTTGCCATCCGATCTCCTCTAATATTTTTTCTTGCAGATTGTTGAACTGATCTATGGAAGACTGGAGGGAGCATGACAGTGTTGGAATTGTCGAGATGTAGTTCACGACCATGCCCTGAGTTTCGATGAACAGTGAAGGTTCTCAATGAAAATTTTAATTCTGGATAATGATGGGGTATGGGTATGTGACAGCATGGTATGAGAGCTTCGGGTTGCAGCATTGGTCTTGGATGGGCCGGAGAGCAGTCAAGAGTAGGGATGATTTTAAGGAACCATACTTATTTAGAAGTGTATAAATATGGGTGAATCTTACCAATTCTTAAAACACCAACTATAAATTGTTTGGTGATATTTTTCAAAAAATATTTTAATTTCCAAGGATTTTATATCGTTTATATAATAAATTGGCGATTTTTAGGGTGAAAAAAGTTTACCCCATCAAAATTGGGTGAAACAAGGCTTCAAAAATTGCAAAATGGCGAATCGTTTTTTCGAGAAAACCCCCTAAAAATAGCCCATGGGATAAATTTTGCCCCTAAAATTATCCCTAGTCAAGAGTACCCTACAACATGGTATCAAAGGCTATGGGTTTGAGCATTGGGCCTAGATAGGCCAGGTGATAGTAAGTAAATGGTTTTGATTTTGCATTACTATGTTTCAAAAAAATGGTGTCGGTAACACATTTTGCAGAGTCATAGTACATTTGGAAAAGTAAGTGTTGGTTCAGCCATGAGAACCCATGACAGATATGATACTCACGACTCCTACGAGCATGCGCGAGATGCCATGGGGGAAAATGTCCGAGTTGGAAATGATGACATAGATTCTAATGGAAGTAGATTCCAAGAGACATCGCCAGATATTTCGACCACCGTGAGAAGCCTAATTAAAGCCCAAGAAAAGCAACATCACTTGAATGCTTCTATGTTGTAGAGTTGGATAGATTTGCAAAGAAAGATAGACTCTAGGTAGGGTACAGTGAAACCTGAAGGAAGTAAGAGCAGTACGAGAAGAAGAAGAAGGAATTCTAGTAAGTCATCTGACTCAAAGGATTCTAGTGGGGAATCAATCTCTTCTTGGGACAGGGAAAAGAGAAAGAGGCCCTACACGGATCAATTTGCATTCTTCGATCATAGCATCCTTCCATTCTTTCCATTTTTCCACTTCTTCATAACTGGAAGGTTCTTTGTCAATGAAATCACATAGTAAAGTCACATACCCAGAGCATGATCTGGTCCTCTTTCTTTCTCTGTGATTCTCTTCTGGAGCCCCATATCTTTCTGCACCTTGGATAAGTTCTCGTACCCAAGAAGGTTTCCTCTTATGAGGATTCGTCTCCAAAGGTGGATCTATAGGTCTTTTTGGCAGGGAAAAGAGAAAGAGGCCCCACAGGAATCGATTTTCATTCTTCGATCATAGGTGGATTCTAGATTCTGATGCATAATAAACTTCTCATGGCTGAGAATGATTTCCAAGATTCCTTTTGCTTTGCTCTCGTTGCTTGGAAATTTCTTGTTTGTATTCCTTCCTTTCTCACATCCTTTGTAGATCCCATCATGTTTTGCTTGGATTTATGGAAGACCTTCAACAACTTTGCTTGCAATCGATAGTGCTCTGTAATGCACATGTGCAAGCCTTCTATTCCAAATTTCACTTGGATCTACTGTGTCATGGACCATGGCTTGTTCTGGATGGCCCTTCAATTTGTATAATCCTCCTTCTTGTTCTCCAATCACCAAACACATCATCGATAGTCTTTCGTTTTGGCCACATGATGACTTGACCATCTAAAAATGCAACCTGCATTCCTTTTGGATCTAATGCTGATATGGATAGGAGGTTCTTCTTGAGTTCCGACACAAACAATACTTCCTTTATTGTTAGAGACTTTCCAGAGTCTATTTATAGGAATATTCCCCAATACCTTTTATTGGATATTGGTAGTCATCTCCTAGCTTTACCTTGTGAGGTGATTCATGTTTTGACAGTGTTACAAAGGATTCCTTGAATCCTGTCATATGTTTGGAAGCCCCATTGTCGATGAGCCAATCATCACTTCCATGAGTAATGTTTCCTGTGAGAGTGGAAATCAAAACATATTTATCCTCGCTTGAAGAATCTTCACTTTCATATATGTTTCTCTTCTTGGATGGTTCATCATCCTCTGCAGTATGAGCATGATGTCTTATTTTGTTTCTCTTCTTTATTGGCTTTGGTTTCTTAGGACAATTCTTTGCATAATGTCCTGCTTCATCACATCTGTAACATATGACTCTAGATAAATCCTTTTTGCGATAGGACTTACCTCTCTGGAAATGAGATCTTCTTTTGGATGTCTTGGAGTGAGACTTGGAGTGTATCATGAGAGCCTGATCTTCACTTCCCATCTTGTCTTTTGGAGCTGCTATTTGAGCTTCTTCTTGAGAACACTCTTCCCATAGTCTTCTGAACTTGACTAACTTATTTCTAGCACAGATTCCTCAGATGAAAGAATCCCATGACCTAGGGAGGCCATTCAAAGTAGTCATCACAACTCTGCATTTTCCACTTCTTCATCAACAGCTTCTAGTTGTTCCTTGATTTGAGAAACTATTATGAAGTAATACTGGATTGTATCTGCATTTTGAATCTTCACATTCTTGAGCTGGTTTCTCAGAGTCATCTTCTGGTTTATGTTCTTCCCTTCAAACAATTTGGTTGGGGCATCAAACATAGCTTTAGGTGTCTTTAAGAAGGACACCTATTGTATGAGATGATCCTTGATAGAATTAGCAATGATTCTCTTTTCCATAACCAACTTCTTCTTATGCAAGGCCTTAGCCTCATCTCCCTCTGGAACTGGAACCCCCTCATGGATGTAGGAGTCTAACTCATTCTCTTCCATGACCAGGGAGATCCTATACTTCCAAGCTTCGAACTTATCAGCTCCCTCAATCTTTTCATCAATCTTGGTATGATGAGACATCTTAACTCAGAAGCTCAAATGGAAATACAAAATATTTTAGATATTACCAGGTCATGATGTCGGATCTGAAACTTGAGCTGAAATCCTGCAGAACTCGTTCAGGAGCAAATTAGGGTTTTTCTTTTCCAAAGTTTTGTCCAACCAAATGCCTTGAAATTTATCCCTAACTTCAATTTTGGGAAGGAGATCAATCCAGGCCCGGGCTCACTAAAAAATTCCTCTTATGTGAAAAGCCCTAATTTCCAGCAGCAGTGACAAGTCCAAAGCTGAAAAACCTTAGAATTGGATTCTGCTTTGATAGAAAGATGTGCCCTACGGAGGAGAGTTGATCCACCTTACTTTTTCTGAAAATATGTGGAGAGAGATCCACAAAGTAGGAAGCCCTAGTTCCCGCAGCGGCATAGTTTCTTCTTCTTAGGTTAGCTCTGATACCAAGTTATTTTTTTAACATTCAAGCTAGCATTATGTTAGGATCTTTAACTGAGAGAACAACAAGTACAACACTCAAACACAAGAGACAATGAACAGATTGTTTTTTCTCAGGGAAACCATAAATGGAGAAAACCCCGCAACTTCCTCAAAGATAGAATTAGCACAAAGATAAAACCACAAAATAGTAAGATGCACTCCCAATAGTAGTAACCTTCTTCTTCACTAGCCCTAGTGTCTTCTCCTTCCTAAACTATGTGCTACACTTGAGTGTGTAAGTGATGTGTTCTAAATAGAGAGTCCAACTGTCTATTTATACTAATCTTAGCATGACTAAAGCCCTACTAGGGCCGACCTCTACTAGGAGAGTCTAATGACCCTAGTGCCTCAGAACTACAGGGACTTTAACCGTTAGACAATCAGAGGGTTACCCACAATGACTTGACATGACTTGTTTATATTATTGATACGCCCGATTGGAACATTGGGGCATGAAATAACATGATAACATCCAAGAATAAACATTGGGTTACAATAGATAAGAAATAGAAGTGAAATACATTCCAAAGTTACAATTACATCAACATAATCATAATCATCGTCTTCATCAGCATCATAATCATCATCATCATCATCATTATCATCATTGTCATCATCGACATCATCATTGTCATCATCTTCATCAACATCATAATAATCACCATCATCATCAACATCATCATCATCAACTTCATCATCATCATCATCATTATCATCCTCATCCTCATGATGATGATAATCATCATCATCATCATTATCATCATCGACATCAAAATCATAATATTCATTATCATTGTCGTCATCATCATCATCATCGTCGTCGTCATCATCATCATCATCATCATCATCATCATCATTTTCATCATCATCCTCATGATGATGATAATCATCATCATCATCATCAAGATCATCATCATCATCGTCATCACAATCATTATCATCATCATCAGGATCATCATCATCGTCATTATCATCGTCGTCACCAACATCATCATCATCATCAACAATATTTTCATCATTGTCATCATCGACATGAACATCGCAATCATAATCATCATCATCATCATCATCATTGCCATGCTCACATGCTCACATGCTCAACTTTTCAATCATCCTTCAAAGATATATTTTCATTTATTCAAGATAGGGATGTGTCGTTATGTAGATGGTTCTTCCCTCATTAATGTGAAGGTTGTTTATTCAAGTTAGGATATAATAAAAATATCCTAATACTATTATGGCAATTTATATAATATAAAACAACATCTAACAAAAATAAAATAGATATAAAATAAAATAATATATAATAAAAATTAAAAACATATAATATATAATAATATATAATAACAAATGACAAGTGTATTTGGACATTTGCGCGACTCGTTTTGGACAGTTCAGTTCAATTTGGAGGTTTTTGTGAATTTGGGAGTAGGTCCACTGGAGCATAGGGTTTAGAATTGGAGTCGATGGTACAAATTTGGAGCACACGGTTCATGTTTTGGAGTTTCAGTTTTGGATTTGGAGCTCATGGCTCAATGGGTAAGCATCATGACCTCCTTTTTTTGGGCATGCTTTGACAATCATTTTTGGGCATCCTGTGACAAGGGTTTCTGGGTGAGAAGGGTTTTTTGTGTGCACTCTGATGTTTTCTCCTTTGTGGGACAAGCTTGAATGCATACAAACCCTTCCTCATTTAGAGGGTTATTCAAGGATTCAATTTACAAACCTTCTTACCTTACAAATGAGAAAATTGCTGTTTGGGTCATGAAATTAGAATAGGGCTTCGCGCCTCACCCCCTCTCGTATCTTTGAGTCACTATTATAGTGATCATTCATTTTGTAGTGAATCTATATATGTAATTATGCATTTTCTCTAGTTTTGCATAGACAGGCTTGATCAAAGAATTAGTTCAAAGATACTGATTATCTGGACCTATGAAATACTTAAAATAGAACTAGGAAATTGGGGCCCCTGACTACAACTAATAAAACCCCTTTTAAGGTAAGGAAGGTCATACTATATTATGGGAATAATAAGGGAATAAAGAATTCCACAATGAGGAGGTCTTACTTCATAAGGAGGTATTAATTCACTAGACCAGTTCATCCTCATATTCAACCAGTAAGGTCAGATACTACATGGAATAGAATCCCTTAATCTTTTAGAAGGAAAGATAAATAAGGGGTAGGGGTTGACATTAATGTTTCCATCTCAGGCAATTCATAAGGCAGGAAAGGAAAGTAATAAATAAAGTAATAAGCGGGTGCCCATCACCCGCCCCACCACAGGGTACTCATTTTGGCGGTGCCAATAAAGAGCAGGTCTTAAGGCATAGAGTGGTACCATATCTAGGGAACGACCTTGGATCAATAAAAAATATACCATAGGGAACATATCCTCTCAAATCCAGTACCTTGAAAAACACACTAGTTCGGGGACAAAAGTTTGGGAACAAAGAAGTTGAAATAATTAGCGAATTTTAAAAAGCCAAGGAAAATCAAAAAATTTCTTTGTTCGGGTAGTTATACATCTTAACAAGTTGGAGAATACAACAGGGACAACCATTACGGGAAGGTTCTAAGGTCGACAATTCAATGCCAAAACCCTCAAGGATTGGGGTTAGGAAAAGTGGGATGACAAACTAGGATGCATGCCCAAAGTCCTGTTAATATCATCGTCAAACAAAAACTATCCATGAGGACAAAGTTCAAGAACTCTATCCACATGAACTCTATCTCACAAAATATATGATTTAGGAATAAGTCCTTAGTTTTCAAGTGTGAACTAATTATTTTCCAACTATGAATTGATTATTTGAGATCATATTAGACTCCTTAAGGATATAGAGCCATTGGACTCGCTTATAATGATTAATGGGTTTTAAATCTAAGTGATAAAAAACAATAATGAATCCAATAGGAATTTATTATAAAAGTAAAAGTATAGTATTTGGTTAGGAGATTTTTATTACTGTATTCATAGTAATAAATTGTTTGTGTTAAATCCATCAAAAGAAAGATGTGGATTGTGCCTTTAATAGTTGGGAATATTATTTACATTTAATTGTAATTTGTTTATAAGATATATCATTATTCCATCGATATGTTTCCTTTCAAGGTTGTGTATGTTAGGAATAGTTACAAAATAACATACATTAACTATTCCCCTATCTTTTAGAACTCAACCCTAAATTAAACCCCTTAGTTACTTTGAAAGAAAAATATTTATAAACATGATTCTCATACTGATTTGGTAAAAATCTATCCATATAAAAGTCAATCTTTGACCTATTAGTTGAGCTAGAGATAAATTGGAAACTTCTGTAATGTCTCCTATTCAATTATGGCCTTTAGTGCTACAAAACTGCGTTTCCAGAATTTTTGTAGCATTTTCCCTTGTTTTACACTACAGGCGCTACAAAAGTTTCACCTTCAGAACTTATATAGAATTTTCATTGCTTTTACACTGTTGGCACTGCAATAGTTATGAAAACTGTATTTTTTGTGCAAAAACTTTTCTGGACGCTTTCAAAGCTTTTCCAAGGCTCTAATACTAAAATTTAAGCATGTTATTGTCTAATTTCATCAAATTTATCTCTTGCCTCAGCAAGAAGTTTTAGATTACCTGCACTGACCTCATCTTTCAACATTTGCAACTCTTTCTTCATACTTTTGTTTTCTTCTTTAAGGGATCTCTTATGCTTATATAAATTTTGAACTTTCTTATGTAATGGGAATCTTCTCCTTAGCATCCCTCTAACATCCATCAAAGATTTTTCATATAGGTCTATACTTCCATCTACTTCAAACCTATGTTTTATGTCTTCTTCTAGCAACTGAACAATCATCAACTGGGATTCTTCAAATGGTATTATTACCTTCTTCACCTCTGTATCATCCCTCTATGTCTGTTAATATTGTTGTACTTTGGAGATTTTTTTCTTCTTTGTTTGGATAGATTGATCAAGTGGAGTCTCTGATGTATCTTCTGCCACATATTTTTTCCATTTCATTGCTAATCTAGTCCTAGGTCTCTTAACCTCCACCCTTTCTTCAAAAAAGTCCAACTTTATTCCTTTCATTTTATTTTTACTCTTTTAAAATTCAGTTCTCTCCTCTATATCTATAACAACCCTAGGTTTTTTCTCCATATGAATCTTACCCTTTCTCTACTCCTCGCTCGTGTCTTTTTCCCCATCATGTTCTTTGCTTCAGTAGTTGTTTTTTCTTTTGAACTTGGAGTACATCTCCTTGTTGAAGGAATACCTAGCACCTTAGGATCATAAGCAACAAGGAAAAGAAACATGTTATAATCCCTGCTCATTTTCCGAATCTCTTTAAGCATGAGCAATTTGATTAATCCAAAATGAAATAAACTAGTGTTCTACCTTCTTAGGTTTCGGCTGCACCTATGTGCCATCTTTCCTAGACTTATGTACAAATCAAAAGCGATGTCTAAAATTTTTTTTCCAATGAAATGTAACAACAATTTGAAGTGAAATTGATACACTGTGTCAAATATTCCTTCACATGTAAAAGAATTCCTTATGGAAAATAAAAGTTTCTCATATTTCTCTAATAGCCAAGCTTTGGGTATCCCATGGGTTAAATTTGATCCCTTGTGTTCATATTTAGAAAATCATCCTAATTTATCAACTGAAACTTCATCACTTTGAACCATTGCTCTTGTAACACCTTCTTGAGTTACATCAAACTAAGCTAACATGGACCATTTTTTTAATGTAAATTAATTACCATATGCACATAGTAGCCGAAGTATGACCCTCTAATGAGATCCATAATTTAGTTATACAATACTAATTGCATAATACATATCTATTAAAAAAAACTTTACATGAATAATAACTTTAACTCTATTTATCAAATGTGTTAGTCAAGAAACTACTACCGCTCGTAGAAATAACAATTACAGACATGTAACAACAATAAAATAAACAATTTCAAGACTCTTGGTGAGTAACAACAATAGTCTCAACAAGTAACAACAACAATATCAACAAGTAACAACACAAGTTTTAGAAAGTAATAACAACATTTTCAGCGAGTAGAAACAACAACATAAATTAGTTTAAAACTACTAGTGAGTAATAGTAGCAGCAATGATTAGTTCGAAACTAATGCTTAATATAAGACTCAACTTAAAAACAAGTTTATTAATTTGATTAACGTACTTTAAACTTAATAAACCAAACTAATTTCAACCAATTACAAATCATGGCTTAAACTTGGAAAATAACAACATGAAAAATCCTCATTAATAGCATGGCTTAGTGAACAACACTTCCAACCATTCCTATGAATTTCTTACTCTTCACAAAATTAAATTTTGGTAAATATTCTCTCATAAATGAATTTCATTCATTAAAAATGAAAAAAAAAACTGTCCATGAGGACAGAGTTCAAGAACTCTGTCCACATGAACTATATCTCACAAAAGATAATAAGTGTTCAGCCAAGCAATGGTGACAACGCGTGGTATTATGCCTCACTAGTTTTTGATGTTGCAACCCCATGAAACATAATACCACGAGTCGTCCCCATTATTATCCAACACTTATTAGCTATTTTAGAGTTAGTGAATTGAAAGTGGCTCAGGCAACGCAAAAAAGAAAGGTAATAAGTTTGACTAAATAAACTATTTTGATAATTGTACCTACATCTTCCGCTATTTTGATAATTTTACCTAATAAACTATTTTGATAATTGTACCTACATCTTCCGCTATTTTGATAATTTTACCTAATAAACTATTTTGATAATGGTGATGATTCTTGGTATTTTGTTTCACAAGTTCTCCATGTTGCAACATAATGAAACATAATACCAAGAGTCGTCACCATTATTAGCCAACACTTATTAGCTATTTTAGAGTTAGTGGATGGAAAGTGGCTAAGTCAACACAAAAAAGAAAGGTAATAAGTTTGACTAAATAAACTATTTCGATAATTGTACCTACATCTTCTTTGATGGGGCTTCATCCAATCAAATTGGAGGTATAGGTGTTCATCTTTTGATCACCTAGGACCACTATTGTTGCTTCAAATTGGGTGTTGGTCTAAGTACAAACACCATATTTCAACTACTTGCTTTATGGACTCTCCTCTTTTGTGCTAAATCCATGGTCCTTCCCACTATACACATTCATGGTGACTCTAGAGCCATCATTAATTGGTTCAATGGAAGATCATCACTAACTTTACTTGCTATTGATGGATGGTGTCAACGTATCCGTGATATGGAACCTTACTTCATCGAGCTAAAAGCAGTTCACATATTCAGAGGGCACAATACCAAGGCTAATAGCTTATCCAAAGAAGCATTAACCTTGGCCTCAGGCCATTTTCAGTTTACTGAATTCAATGATGGTGAATGTACTGATCAGGGAACTTTCGAGCTTTTCTAGCCCTTAGCACTTGGGTCTTTTATGTGCTATTGCTATTGACATCCTTTGGATGATTGAGGTGGATGATCCCCTCATATTGTTGATCTCTCTTCTTTATTGCTTCTTTGGATTAGCTACTTCAATATTAGACTTGAATTCTGAGTCCGATAAAGGTTAGTGATGTGGATGTAGTCAAGATTCCTAGATTAGAGGTGTTAACTTTGAATGTTTGTCCAGTATTCCTATGAAGCTGATCAATTGTATTCCTTATGGTTTCCTTAGGGTTAAAAATTCGCATGGGAAAACAAGTTAGCATTGCCTTAGGGTTGAAAATTAATATGGGAAAACAAGCATCATCAAGACAAGCTAAAAGGAATAAATCAACAAATATTACAAACTTATATAAATGTATTGCACATGCCAAGTAGCCAGATCTAGAAATGTCCGCTCTTCACCACCACTGGGAAATATGCCTCTGAAGTGCTAGCTTATGCACTTCAGAGTAGCACATAGGTTAAAAGATCCACTCTACAGGAATTAACAAAATCCTATAACAATAGTTGTTACTATGACTCTTAAAGGTTCCTAGATGAGATCTGTGCACTTTTAGGTAGTTCAACTTTTAAGCAAAACAAGCCATCAACAAAAATTATGTGCACCCTAGAAAACATGGAAAAGATCATATAACATATTAGGTAAAATGGATAATCATCTACAACATCACAAAATAATTCATGGGAAAACTAAATACCACTTAAAGGAGATAGTCCAGTAAAGGAGAACCTCCAGGTTTTTTATAGACATATATTGGCATAAATTGTAGTGTTATATGCGATGCATATGCATAACATATTGTCTCAATCTTGACAATGTTGAAAGGCTAAAGTACAATGGCAACAAGAATACATTTGAACCTTATGAATCCTACCCAATTCATGTTAGCAAAAGGCAATGCAAGCAATAAGTTAGAATGGAGACTTGTATGTAACCAAAAGAGGGGCATACATTATAATTTTTAGGGCTACCAAATGCCCACACCTATTAACCTAACTCATTCTTGACAAGCTTTTTATTTAACAAGTTATTGGCTTACAAGTCTTTCCAAGTTTTTTTTCTTATAAGTCTTTCCACGTTTTTTTGCTGGGATTTTGCTATGCTTATGCCAATTTTTTTTTGCCCACGGTGCAAGTAGAACCAAACAGGTATTTGTTAGACCTATATTCCTCCAGCAAAGGGAGTTTGGGAAGTCTAGAGGAAAGTGAGACATCCAATAGGTCTACAAAGGCTATATCAACTAGATGTCAAAATATTAGAAGAAAATTCGACAAACACATGAATTTGTTTCTCCAAGGAGGGGGTCATGTTTCTACAATGATGAGACAGTGGGAGACGTCGATGTGCCCTTAAGGTACCAACACCTAGTGATACAATGGCTTCCTAGCAATATTCCTAAAGTAAACACTGATTTTTGTGTGAATGAGAGGATATATAGAATTGCACCATCCTCATTGCATGGATTGGGCTTGTTTTGCACGAATGACATAAAGGTTGGATATGGTAGATGTACAGAATTGATGGAGTATGTTGGACCTTGTTACAACTAAAGTGATTGGATGCGCCTGGTCCAATATACACAAAGTATGTGTAGATATGGGTTGTTAGTGAATTATATACAACTGAAAGACAAAGCTCAAAATAAAGGAGCAACGATGTACATAAACGAAAGGACAAAAACAACCGGTAATATTGCAAGGTTTATAAATAGTACACAACCACGGTCTACATTAAAGAAACCCAACTGCATATTCGAGTCACGTGAAGGAAACTGTCTTTGTATGTGTAATTAAATCAATAGCTACTAGCGAAGAACTGCTTATTGATTACAATTTGAATCGTGGAGATACAAACAATGTTAGTATGGTTGTGGTACAACAAACAATTTAAGCACCCTTTTATTAATTAATTTAATGTCTATAGGAATTTTTGTGAGCATATAATTGAAATTATCTACTTTTCATGTTTCCTTATGTAACTTTTAGTATGTTTTTGATGAAGGGTTCTCTCAGGGGCACCTCCATCTCCGTAGATGTTTGTCGACCCGAGTCAAGGTAGCAGGTATACATTGATATTGCCAATGTAATATTAAATTTCTGGATGGACATACAGATACGTTATTATGTATTTTCATTAGTATATTTGTTCGTTTATATAATATTATTGATTTTCCATGCAGAGTGTTGATCAGGGAAGCCAACCGGCTATTGATCATCTGTCTACACCATCAGGGCAAGAGCCAAACATGAATTTAATTCTCCATTTCAAATAATTTAAAATCGTAAACACGTCTACCATGATGCATTATGTTTATTTTGTTATGTATTCTTTTGTTTTTATGGTTGCATTCATGATGGTAATGTTGTATACCTTTTTTGTAGATTGACCGGGGAAACTTCCTAGCTGTTGATCAGATGACTAGAGACTCAAGGCAACCATTTAACCTAAATGTAATTCCACATTCTAAATACTTCAAAAATGTACACATATAAAACATGTAGCATAGTGTTTATTTTTGTTTATGTTCTGTATTTGTTAGCATATACATAAATAGATACATTGTGATAATATTCTCTACTTTATTTGCAGGTGGTTGATCCAGGTAAATCCCCATCTGTTGATCATACCACACCCTCGGCTAGGCTTCAGGTAATCCTAGATGTAATCCCTAATATAATTATTTGCGCACACTATATTTTCAAAGACTAAGCAATTTTTTATATATTTCAATTGCAGACAGGGGATTCCGTTTATCAAACGGTGTCTAAAAACTCTTTACAGAATGAGGTCTCTCAGTTGATGAGAGATAGTGAAATTAGAGAGTCTGCAGACCCATTGAGGGTGATACAAAGGACAAGGGAAAAACAAAATGAGGAACTGGTTTGTCTGACATTGGAAGTTCCACTAATAGAATGGCTCGAAAAAAGGATTCAATTGTTGTTACAGCAAGGTAAACAAGTTGACATAAGTTATCGAATAAAAATGTAAATTCATTTATAAAAAAATTATAATATTTGATTTTTATGCTGTTGAACTTATAATACAATGGGTTTAATTTACAGCGTGCTATGGAGATTATAATTGGTGTTGAAGGAAATGTTGGTCCTAGTGACCAAACCATTCCATGTACACCACATGCTCCTCCCATATTTTCCACTGAATAATCGGCAACATGCTCTGTGAAACCATCGAGGGCAGTGGAGGGTGCTTCCGATGTTTCCCCACCCACAACAAATGCTGCAGAAGAAGCGGTGGATGCAGGGCTAGATAGAGATGTGGAATCATTTCCTAGATCTTCTTGTGTGACTAGCATTGATTCAATAAAGTGTACATTTTTTGTAAATGAAGACCTGGTTCCAATAAAGATAGAGAGGATTCAAGGTCATTATAGATTGTTCAATTTATTTTTTATAATTTGTGTTTAATATACCGATAATATTTTCTAATGTTGACTAATGATGGCAATAATGTTTTACAGGAAATGATATATTTTATAAACACATGAATGATTTGGCCTTGGATATATTTTGGCCCACCATCTACACAATGTGGAATAGGAAGCCACAAGCTTTAAAGGATGATCTGACTAATTGCTTGGTTAGTTTGTTCAGAAAAGATACCTTTGATACACCGAAGTTACTAGAGAAGTTTGGAAAACATCTAAAGATTGTCCGAGACCAATATAGGGTTCACCTAGAAAAGAACCCTAGGTATGAGCACCCTCCAATGATTTCATATATGGAGTGGAAAGCCCTGGTGGAAGATGGAAAAGAGAAGGGCCTGAGAAAATCAGGAAAGATACCACCAGATGGAACAAGGAGGTATGCAATTCATTCCAAAATGTAGTGGTAAGCCTTATTATTACTAGTTTTTATATAAATTTTGGTACATAGACTAATGTATTTAAAAACTTAATTAGGCTCTCGAACACATCTAAGGCCACAAAGGCAAGAATTTAAAAATTGACCAACACAAGGTTGGGGCTGGTGGTTACTTTAACTTGGCAACCCGATATGCAAGTATCACAAAACCCGAATCCACATCCAAATATCATATAGATTATTATTTTTGTTTTGTTCTAACAAAAGGCTTTAAAATTAATGACATCATGGAAATATGAAGGCCGAGCGGTTCAAAGAATTTCCCAGTGCGGATTACATGAAGTTTGGCATCGAACATGGCTTTGACGCCATCGTTGAACAACAGAGAAGCTTGTCTGTGAATAGTACATGATCTTCCGCTGATCCATCTGGTGCCCAGGTATGTGAAAACTGTATATTTTAATGATAATTTATTAACGCTCATGCAATTTGTTTCTTATAAATAAACTAACGTAAATTATTTATTCCTTTTTGTGTAGGAAAGTAATGATCTTGTTCATGTCGAGGATGAAGTACATGACCAAACAAACAAATATCATGCTTCTCATATTGGTAATGAATTTATTAATGTGCTATTGTTTTTTATAGACCATTTCAGATGATCAACAATAATTCTAATTCTACACAATTCATTTACAGAGCATGTAGCTGCAGATCATAACACAGAACAGGTTCAGCCAGTACGAGATAATGTTGAACATGTTGATGTGCACATGGTAGGTAAAAACACACATTCATAATGTTTTTTAAATGAATTAGTCGTATTTATCAAAATATAAATTTATTAATGAAACATTTTGCCATTATTGCAGAAATTCATCGCCCCTTTCCTGAAGTTCAACCTTGCGAGCAGACTAGTAGGGATACCGATGATCAGATTCCCGAAGATGCGAATCTAAATAAATATTTAAAGAGAAGAAAGTAAAAAGGAAGTGACTAAACAAATTTTGAGTAATTCTTATTCATAAAAAAAAATTCATGCTTTTTTCCTCTATTTTATGATTGAATGCTTTAGTGAATTGTTTACTGATATTTTTTTTCTGCCATTGACTAAATTAATGTTTTAATGAATGGTTTTTTCAGCTATTGAATGATTGAATGGTTTAATGAATGTTATAAAGAATTATTTATTGAAAGCATTTTTCAACTATTGAGTGAAATAATTTGCATCGTAGATGCATTGTTATTTGCATTGTGAAATAGTGAAATAAATTGTTATTTGCAAGTACAGGCATTGGGTTTGAGGAGTTGAGAGCGATGTGAGGGGGGGGAGGGGCCATAAGAGCTTCCACCTTGACGTGGTTGTTCATGTTTAGTAGAGAATATTAAATTATTCTCAAAACAGAGAGGATCTCAATGAATGGTAAGGAGGAATACATTAAAAAACATCTATTTCTATATTTTTATTGTGTAATTTTCACTATTGATATTTGACTCCTCCATTGCAACTTGTTACAGATAGCATTGAGAAACATTTCCATAGTTATGAGGCAACAAATGTAGTTTTGATTAGATCGATGGACTTATATACATAGTATTTTTGGTTATCCATGTTTTATCAGGTGATATATTCTTACTAATTATAATTTTTTGCTTACATAATTTATGTCATATCATTATATTTTAAATTCCTTGATTAGATTAAGAAATTGAGTGTCATTTAATGTTGCTTGAGGATTTTAAAGTACTCAGTTACTTGAATTGAATTAGTAAATGATAGATGTTATATAACATGTTTATATAAATGGTTGGGCATGATAGCTTCGAAGATAAATTGTTTGAATACTTGGTCAATTGTAGCAGGATGCATTTATTTTCACAACACACTCATGTCTTCATTTTATGTTTTCAATATTCTTTTGAACAAATAATGTCTTGTTTCTACATCATAAGTCCACATTCAATGTTTTCAGGATGCTTTTGAACAAAGAATGGCTTGTCTCTACATCATAAGTCCACATTCAACAGCCTTTGCAGCAAGAGTTTTTATATACCAAAAAACTAACATTCATTCTTTACTTGTTTATGGATTTTGCAATCCTGCAGATGCAAGATGTGGACAATGGTACATTGTTAAAGTGGACTCTTCAAACGTTACCTTGGAAAATAGGGTAGATCTTCTTCAACGAGCTGAAGTTCATGTGTGTGCTTTTGATATAGATACAACCAAGTTTCCTTTGAAGTCCCCTGATGCTAAACATGACATGATAATGATGATTTTACACATGGTGAATGGGCAAGGCTATCTTATTAAAAATCGAGAGGTAAAAACACTTGCCATTGTTTTATGCCTATTGGTGAACGTATCCTTTGTTTTGGGATTTCTTTCATCTATGTTTTGGTATTTTTATTGTTTGCAAATTGATGTTGCATTGATTGTTATGAACATCATTGCTCTTCTTTAGTGTTCCAATTCCTTTTCGTTTGTTTCCTGAGTGTGTAGGGGTGGGGCATTGAAGACTTGGAGTACACTCCAAAATCAAAATTTGAAGGAAATTTCAAAGTAGCCAATGTGCAAAATGAGGTATATATACCATTTATTGTTTACCCTAAGACTATAATTTCGAAAACAAGTATGATCCCCTCGAAATTTGCTATGTTTTCCAGACAGAGATTCTTAGGTGGTTGTTCAATCACATGAAAGAATTGAAGCCTGGGATTTATGTCACATATAATGGATATTTCTTTGATTGACCTTTCGTCGAATAACAGGCTAAGCACCATGGAATGAAAATGAGTGATGTATGTTAATTTTTTTATCTAATATACTAGCATCTTATGCTTGTTAACTCTTGCTGAATTTTCGCTCAATTCTATGTTTAATTGGAAAAGGAGTTTATTATTTAGTGTATTACAATGAATGTATTGATCCACAGAGTGGACATCTCAAGGCCCCAATGTATACTGTGTTCTTGAATCATTTAGAATTTTTTCTCTACCTATTTAAATTCCTGCATTATTTTGCAACCAAGGATATGTTTTTGACCATCATTATAAATTTTGACCCCTCTATTCTAGCCACTTCATTTAGCAAGAACAATCTGTGCTTACCTTGGTTGCTTGGAATTTGCAAGAGTGAAGTTAAATATCTACTGCACAGTATTAATAATGATTTAAGGTAACATACTCTGTTGTTTCTTTGTCTCTTTGCTATATGAAGTGGTTATGTATTTGTAGGATTCAATCTTATTCTATATCCCTTCCTTGAGCAAATCTAGACTATTCTAAAAGTATTGAATGCCCCTTGGTCAGCAAGTTTATTTCTGTTATTTTTTTATCTTAGTTGTTTCCTTTGGTACCCTCTGTTTAGAGACTCTATAGGTTCAATGTCCTCCATTATCACTTATTAAGATTGGGGATGTAGAGAACTCTTTGCATGAAAGATATTTCTTATACAGGGAGAAACATATGTAGATACTTATACAATTAGCACAATGCATATGAAGGATAAACACAATTATTTAGACCCATTTCATCTTAATCATGTTATAAAAAGACACCCTTTATAACTTTAGTTCAACTTGGAAAACTTGATTGCAAGCAACCTTTCTTCGACTCTCTCGAAAGCCAAGTCACATAGGCCATTTCTAAGTGGGTAAGTTGGAACATGCAGGCATGGGATTACATGACCTTTGTACATGTGTTTCACACTGCCTGAGTTACTTGGAGAATTGTGTAGGAAGACGTTGCATTGTAATCACCTACCCTTAGCACATGTAATGTCTCTAGTTAAGGAACATTCTATTAAATTGTTGATGGATTGGTTAGATTGGACTTTGTATTGTTAAGTGGTCCACTTGTAGACCTAGTACATGGTTTGCTTGTAATTACTCTCTTCCTTATTCCGTAAATAGAAAGGAGGGTGCTTCTCTTGAGGATATTGGGTTTTCTATTTTGTGAAGGGTGATTCCATGAAGATGGGTAACACTTTTTGGCCAAATTTGGCGATGAAAACCTGATTTTTTACTCATGTGCTAGATAGAATCCCTCAAAACGCATATATGCCATGTGAATTTTGACTTGCAGTAAAAAAACAAATTGTAGAATATTATGTTGGCTTCATAGTGATATTTTTAAAAAAATATTCCGATGTCATTTAATGTGTGAATTTTTGCATTTAATGAACTGTGTGACCTTAAAAATTTGAAGAAGCTAATAAGTGGCTCGTGTCCACGTAGAGTAATTCAATCTTGCATTAATAATTTAAAAAAAATAAATATATGAGCATGATCTACATAAAATGCAGTGTGATGTGCATTTTTTTTGTTAATTTTTTTCGCATTATACAATTATTTATTATTTTTCGAAAGTGACCACATTCGATTTTAGCATCGTTTTAAACACATATTTGTCCACGTAAAGGAATTTTTTCTATTTTTTGAAAAATTGAAAAACCAAAGATACCCTTTTGAAGAGGACACGTCGATATGTGATGTGTGCATTTTAAAGAATTTTTTGGCTGTGTAGTTTTAACTCTGTGGATTTTTATTTGAGCTGCTTTGAAGTTGCAGTGTGGTTTTCTAAGTATAAGTTTTAGAAGTAATTAAAAAATAAATATCATATGAATGCCAAAATGCGTGTATGATACCTCAATGGATAGAAGATTCGTTGGTGAATTTATCGGTATCAACTCCGCTCAGTTATGTGCTAGGAATGGCAGGGTTTACACCTCTGCAAGGCACAGGAAATTTTCCATTTGTTTGAATGAGGGCTAAGTCTGTTTGTTTAAGCCCTCGACCGAGGTATGAACCTCGACCGAGGTATTTAGATACCTCGGTCGAGGGCTTAACAAGCCCTCGGTCGAGATATTAAGACCTCGGTCGAGGGCTTAACAATCCCTCGACCGAGGTGCGTTTTTCTGTTTTTGCCGAAATTCACTTGCCAAAAAGTGTTACCCAAGTCCGTGGATTCACCCTGAAAAGTAAAGTTAAGAGTAAAGTAGTTGTGATAACTATATTTATAAGGATGAAATATAGACTTGACATAGAATCCTCTAGTTTGCTACCAAGCTTCCTTCAGCAGTCAAATTCTAGGATAAAACCATGTGGTCGTAAGTGAAATCTTTGGATTTTTTTTTAAAATCCATCAACAAGCATCACTTTTCCAACACTCCGGTCAACCGATCCTATGGTCGTGCCATGAATCCGATGCTTCCGCCCATCGGACTACCGACAGTTAAAGTGTTGGAATTCGTCGGAAGGATAACTATTCTAGTGTTGGATTACATCGGATTTCTGACACTTCCTGAAATAAAAACCGACGACACCACCATTTCTTCGACACAAAAATATAACAATAATCTAGGATAAAGCAACTATTTTCAATACCCTAATTCCACATGCAATCTCTAAAACCAAGTTAACCCTATTAGATCCCATATTATGCAATATTTCCCTAGTAATTATTCAATCGTAACCAAAACCTCTAACAATAATCTACAAGAAAACAACTATTTGTAATACACTAATTCCTGCACTTATTGGGTTTTTCATTTTTATAGATCAAATATTTCCTAGTTATGTAGAACTCTATGCTAAAATATAGGTAAGGAAGAAACAAATATATGTCAAAACATATACATAAAATATAAGGATCCCATGTTATCTAATATTTTCTAGTAACTATTGAAGCATAACCTGAAACTCTAACAAGAATCTAGGATAAAACCTCTATTTTCAATTTACCCTAATTCCAATATTATCCAATATTTCTAAATAACTATTAAATCATAACCCAAACTCTAAGTAGAATCTAGGATGAAATGGCTATTTGCAATATCCTAATTCTAGATGTAATATCTGGAACCAAGTTAACTATCTTAGATCCCATATTATCCACTATTTCTCAATATTTATTGAATCATGCTATCAATATCCTAATTCTGAATGCAATCTATGAAACCAAGTTAACCCTCTCAACCAAAAAGACTAAAAGAAAAAAACCCAACCAAGAAGCAAACCTCATCTTAACTCAACTTAGAAAAAATTGTAAAACCATATACATAGATGTGGATGTGGAAATAAAAAACACAAAAATAAAAATTAACACAAATCCGAGATCCCAAATATTGATTGCTCAAATAAAGAAATGATAAATAACTAATAACAAGAGCTTAACATCTACCCAAAACATATTTACTTATTCAACTATGTAATAAGCTTCAAATACTCAAAAAGTAGACTTCTCACCAAATTGAGTGACCAAGACAAGATTTGAACACTGGACCTATGTGTGGCTTTCCTTAACTGCTCTTGTGCTTCTTTATTCACCTATAAATGGGAAATACTCTTGGAAAATAGGTTAAGTAGTCAATTTCTATAGCCACAAAAAATTCTTAAGGGAGCTATTGGAATAACAACTAATAATAATTTTAATTTAGTTTTACTCATTTATTTTTAATCATTTTTTAAACTTTTTTATTAATTTTTGAAAATATAATATATATTTAAAAAATTCAATTTCTATTTTGAAATTTCAATATAAGATTAGGGAGTATATTTAAAAAATATAGTTTTATAGTTTTTACTTCTAAAATTGTAATTTCTAAGAAAAAAAAGACACGATTTGTTGGTTATTTTTTATGATAAAGTATGTTATTTTAAAATGAACAAAACATAGCCAAAACTATTTAGGGATAATAATATGTGTTTTATGTTGAGATATCATAAGTTAAGATACAAAGTGGTAGGGTATGTACCACATTGTAAACATTACCAATCAAACTTTGTCCATTGTCCCACAAACAATGGTCTCTCTTTTCCTTTTTGTTTTTACATATTACATGACCTTTTTATTACTGCATTAGATTATTATAGTTATTCTAATGTTTAAGATTGAGGTGTTACATTCTACCCCCACATTAGGAAACTCATCCTACAGTTAGAACTCCATAGGAAAAAATGAAAAGACTTACTCATTTTGTCATGTAGTTAATAGGTAATATAGATAGATCATACTAAATAAAATAAAATAATCAAATTGAAATAAAGAACCGCCAAATAGATCTACGTAAATTTACAACTTTGTCTAAACATTACCAATCAAACTTTGTCGATTGTCCCACGAACAATGGTATCTCTTTTCCATTTTGTTTTTACATATTACATGACCTTTTTATTACTACATTAGGTTATTATAGTTATTATAATGTGTAAGATTGAGGTGTTACATTCTACCCCACATTAGGAAACTCATCCTAGAGTTAGAACTCCATAGGAACAAATGAAAAGACTTACTCATTTTTTCATGTAGTTAATAGGTAATATAGATAGATCATACTAAATAAAATAAAATAAGACAAATTTAAATAAAAAACCACCAAATAGATCTACGTAAATTTACAACTTTTTCTTGTACCATCATAACAGATTTAAAATAAAAAAAACTTAATTAATATTTAAATTAAACCAAGGCAATTTATCAAATTAATAATATTGCGATCTAAGCACATATTCACATACTAATCATAATAACGAGGCTATGTCTCGAAAATTACACAAATTTGAAACCAATTACGTATCTAAACAAATCTAAACAATACACAAAAGATCAAAGGAAATATAATCACACATCAAATGAAAGTTAAGAAACGGATTATGCACCCAATCATATTCATATCTGAATATTTACAACATTTAATTAAAAGTTGTATAATCTACGATGGCTGAGTGCTAATCGTTGAATTTACTCTACAATAAAATTACCAAATCACATTAGAATCAAATCAAACTTATCTTCATTAGAGGTTGTAAAGCCCTTTCTTCCCTCAAATCCTCAAAACTATAGTAACTCTGGAACTCATCTTAACCGCAATAATCAATGGAAGCATACCTGGAACCAAACATTGGTCTAAGTGTAGAGTATAGTAGTCGTTCTATGCTAGTGTATTCATTCATAAAAACCTATGTGCGTTAGTTTAAAAAGCACAATATATTAATTATAAACATTTCCTAGTAACAGAGTTAAGGGATGAATTCCTCGCCTCACGATATAGAAGGATGAAACCTGAGAGTAGAAAACCCTTTAGAAACCTTCGCATGGTTCGGATTTAAAATATTCATTGGCATACATGCAAGGGTAGAAAACTATATATATTTAATATTTATGAAGTTGTAAAACAAAATATATACCTTGACGCTATGCAATAGTTACCTTGAAGGAAAATTGGGGCCGTGGAGTAAATTCAAGGCTTATCCCAATCATTTTAGGTACCCTTTCACCTGCAAGAACAAAGTTGTGGTTTTAACATATTTCTTTCATGCTATGGAAATTGATTTCCCAATAAACAAGTGCATAGGCCAAGGATTTAAAGTTCACTAAACATGTAGAGGGACAAGGGTTTACTCCTCCTCGCTCCCCTCTCTACTCTTTACCCTACACAAATAAATTCAAACCTAGTTATCTTTGTTAAAGACTGCAAAAACTTCATTTAAATTATTGAGTAAAGTTTTAGAGATAACACATTTTTTCCATACATCTTACATGTTAAATTCTTGCAAGTTTGGGAAGCCCTATGCTAGAATCAAAAGTGAAGACACGGAGGTCTCTATAACGATAAACTGGAGGTCATAGGGTCGAGTCTTGTAGGGGATTCCATAAATCAAATGGAATTCAAGTGGCCACCATCCACCTCCCAATACGAGTAACACCATTAGAAATTTGTAAGACATGGCACATACCCATGTAAAACAATGGGAGTCATCCTTGAATGATAACAAAATTCACTACATGCACCATCATGCTTAAATTAGTTTGAGGGAGACAACCTTTGACAACCACAATCACAAAACCAAACAAAAACCCTCACGAACAAATTAATGTGATGATAAAAACCCTGTATTCTTTCCAACGACAACCAGAATATCAAGGAAATATGGAAGGATGGGAATGGTCCTCTCTATAAAAAGCACATGAGGTAGCGTCGTCATTTAATGTGCCTCATTGCGTTGTCAATTCGCACCTAAGGGTTATGACAAGGTTTAAACACATCATTAGAAATGAAACTAAACCCTTTTCCTTGTAGCTTTTTTACACCTTGTATCTCTCATCACTCTATGCCAAACCATGGCATAAAACTTTTATAACATAGCCATACTTTACACTATAAGCCTCTTCACATGTAAAGCCCACTAGTACCGCACGTTATGCAAGTATGTTATACAAGTAAGATAAGAATACTTATTACAATGGGTAAACCATATGTCCAGGCATATTATTGCTTATGGAATGTTTATATAGTCATACCATATAGCTATCACCCCCTCATCGCTTACAAATTACACAAGCTATTATGCGAAATCATATGTGAAATCATATGTAGGGTAAGGATAAAACATAATCTTGAACACATATACCTTATGTCTAACACATATAGTTAGGACTAGTTCCAAAATTCTAGGATGAAATACTAGATAAGCAAACCCAAAATCTTAACGAATATAAACATTAAAATCATCGTGGCAAGGGTTGTGACCAAATTGTCGTTACAATTACAGTCAACGCCGAGCGGAGAATAAGCCTATCGTCAAACATATAAAAGGTCTACTTAATATTGTCCTTGAAAATAAATAAGAAACATATTAAATGTAAGAAAAAAACATTTGCAACTAGTAAGAGTGGTAAATTATAAACATATTTATTTATTTATTTATGAATTTTACAGGTTTGTGACAATAGACTTTATTCTAACTAAAGAGAATATTTGAATCTCTCACTTCTCTAAAATTTGTGAAATATTTTCCAAATGGAACCCCTCACTAGACACGAAAAACTTGAGATATCGGTTGTATACTACAAACTTCTTTTACTTAGTTTTGAATGTCATAGTTCCTTCAAATTGCTGAAATCTTTTCAAAATGGAACAAATTTCTTAGAATTGGAAGAAAAAGTCGAGATCTCAATAGTTTACAACCTTAGTTTACTATTTAGTGATGTACAGAGCTATAATACTATCCCATGGCATGGCATAATCCATAATACTTTATTTCATAAACTATTTGTGTGTTTTTAGTGGGAAATGTTTACCAATGTTGAAATTCCATTGGTAATTATCCATTTGTCATTTTACAGTTAAAAATAATCCCACTACATAAAATTCAAATTCGTTAATGAATAGTAAATTTTAATTTCAAACATCACTTTGAAGTGCATTTTTATCTATATCTCAAGTGAATTTAGGTTTTTATGGGTTTGAGCCCTTTTTTACTTCATGTTTCATAGATTGTTAACAATATCGACAAATTTGTTCATTTCTTTTCATTTTTAAATTTTCCAATGGTCTGCATTAATCTCTGCTATGTATTTTTAAGGTTCTTATTTGCATGTTAAGAGATAATCTCACTAAGTCAATGACACCTACAAATAAAGTTAAGTGTCTCAGTTTATTTTACCTCCACTCATCATTCGATATCTAAATACAATATTGTTCAATAAATCAATTTACCGATACTGTCCAAAATAAGTCTCTCGATCTTACCTCTAGCAAGGTATGCAGTGTTGTAGGCAAGTTGTAACCACGTTCGCATTATAGAGCTTCAATCGACTCTTCTAAATATTTCTCTCCTTTAGACATAGGTTCGTACTACTCTTCTTCTTCACAAGAGTCTTCATCCATGTATGATGCAAGCTCGTATCCATCTTCTTCTCTATTTGTGCAACAATTCCCTCTTCCAAACATAGTCTTTCTTCTTTTTTCGTACCTAAATATTCTTCCACTTCTTAAAAATACCAACTCTAATTTAGTTCCACTATCTCCTGGGAACATCTCACTTTAGGATTCTTCTGAGACATAGCCTCTCTATTTCTATACAGTCTTGTTACATTCCCATAATTCCTTTTTCACATACAGGCATTTTTATCCACGTATCTAAAGATAACAGGTATCTACTGCATGGGCCTTGAATTTTTTTCACTTTGCCTCAATGTCTGAATTTATATTTTCAACAACAAATTCAATTATGTATCACTCTAAGATACTATCTGCCCAAAAATCCACATCCCTCTATAAAAGGTTGTCTACTCTTTTTAGTCGCTCAATCAACTAAGGAGTCCACTCTCTCCATTCTCCTCCTTGGAAATTTCTTTGTTGGGTTTCCAACTTAGATAACCATTCATGAAAAAAATGGGAAACTCAGAAAAAAAAATCTCGTGAATGTATGAATAAATGTACCATCCCAACCACTATGTTGGGTTACACCAAGATCCTTCTCTTTATTTTCGGGAGAACTCTAACTCTTAGGATTACACCCAATCTTGGATATTTGGTTTTGTAGGTTTCCAAAACATATACCTCATCATAATGATTGAGAGTCATGTAAACAAAACCATCTATTTTCTTTTTCGTGTCTCTCTATCCCTTTTCCCAGGGATCCCGACCTAGGTTGAGTCTTTTCTACTTAGCATGACAAAGACTGAGCTATCGACCTGATAGAGAAGATCTCAGCTAGAACCACATGTGATGCAGATGTCATCTCATCCAAGATATTTCTCTCAATGGGTAACTTCCAGAACCATGTGTCCGTAGTTAGGTGGGAGGGTGTTTAGTACCTTGGATCTATACCAAGGATCTCAACGATCTCCAAGGGTGGATTATTTGTATTCACTATGCTTCAACAAATAAGCTACACCTCATCCTCTCTTTATGCAACTTAAGTAAATAAACAATATACATGCATCATAATCATATCAAGTAATACAATGCGACCATCATACATCTATTCATTTCTAACAAAACCTACAATCATTCATTCAATACAACATTTACACATATATAACCTAATTTCACATTCACAAATATACACAAAATATAATATGGAAACCCATAAGGGAGAAAACCAGAAGGTGCTCTTCATCTGGCATGAGGAAATAGATCCACCTTTTGTCTATGTACTATGTTGTAGACTTTGCTCAAGCTATTCTTATCTAACTTTATATAATTTTCGTCCCTCTCATGCTCTCTAATATTCTGTCTGTTCTCTTTATATTCTACTAGTGATCTACACACAACCTGAATCAACTCAACCATTCCTACTCATCCACGCACTAAACTACAGATCCTTTACTCTGATGCTCTCAACGATACTAGGCCACTAACCAAGAATCATTTTTTTAGCCAATAGGTTTCTACAAAACTGACTATTGGGAGAATGTCTAATTGAATTCTAGCTTAAGAGTCTAACCCAAATGATATAGATCCCATATGTACTTGATACCGAATCAATACTGACTCGATAGAGACTAAATACTGAATCGATAGAGACTCAATACTGACTCTATTCAGACTCATTACAAACTCCTTCTGTGTCGCCATTTCAATCAACTTATTATATCTAGAAAACATGTTGTCTTTCTTATTCTAGCAACCCCTAACAAGAAGTAGTAATGAGCTGACTTACAAATATTCCTTCACGCATGTGGTTTTCATCGGCTCTAGCTGAGTTTGTACCCATTATCATTAAGGCCTATCACTTTCCCAGCCATTATGCTACTTGCATGTCTTCTTCTGTTGATATTCTATCGTATCATCTTCTTCCACACTCCATCCTTCTTTCCTAACTTACTTATCTAATGTAGATTCACCTACCCATGCTTCCTCCTATTATTCTTCTTTTCTTCTACTTCCTCTATCAAAACTCCCTTCCTCTTCTCCTTTATGTTTCTTGATCAGTCATAGATCCTTCCTCTTCTCCTTTATGCTCCTTCCTTAGTCGTATCTCCTTCCTCTTCTCCTTTATTTCTTATCCATACTTAGGAACATTTTTTCATGAATTCTACATTATTTTCCAAAGGATCAACACCTACCAAATTTTTTGAGATGAAAGGTATAGTCGAAGACATTGGTGAAATAATAATTCTTTGAGTCATGATGCAATGTCGGTCAAATAACGACCATATAGATTAAACCCATGCTACAAAGAAAAAGCTAAATTTGAACTAGACTGAATGCCATAGGAAGGCATGATAGAACTTGTTGAAGCATCATAATGGATCAGTCCAATTGTAGTGCAAGACAAGAAAAATTTAGGTGAAGTGAAAATTTGTGTCGACCTAAGGAAATTAAATGATGCCTATTTGCATGATCGATTTCTAACTCCATTCTCAGATAAGGTAAAGGATAATGAGGGAGGGAAACACATGTATTCTTTCACTGATGGATTCTTAGGATACCATTATATAAAAATTAAAAATGAGGACCAACGCAAGACTATTTTTTCCATAGAGTGGGGATTCTACAAGTACACCATAATTCCATTTGGAGTCAAGAATGTGTTTGAAATTTTTTCTAGAATCATAGTTGCTTGATTTAAAGATTTTATCCATAAATTTATTGAAGTCTACTTTGATGACTGGACAATTTTTGGTATTGTAAAAGATCATATAGATAGCCTCAAAATGATGCTAGAACGATTTTTTGAGTATCCAATTTCTGTAAATTTGAAATAGTGTATCTTTTGTGAACCTTTTGGATCTCTCTTAGGCCATGTGGTCTGTCGTGAGAAAGTTTTGGTTGATTTAACAAAGGTTGTGATCATGTTGGAATTACCATGACCTAGTAGGGTTAAGAAGTTAAGAGAAACCTTAGTACATAGTAGATACTACAAAATTTTTATCAAGGGTTTTATGGAGATGATTGTCCTCATTGAAATACTGCTGAAAAAAGAAACTAAGTTTCAGTGGGAAAAGAAAATTCAAGAGAGTATAGACAATGTAAAGAACAAGATGGCTATTGCACCAATACTTGTCTTTCGATACTGGACCAAAGAGTTGCATGTTTATGCCAATGCATCATCTATTGGGATCGGCATGGTACTCATGCGGCTAGGTGAAGGATCAATTGATCACCCCATTTCCTTTGCTAGCAGAAAGTTATAAACTACAGAGAAAAATTATACCACGACAAAGGGTTAGTGATGGTCTATTGGCTACAAAAATTTACACACTATTTACTAGGTTGACATTTCAAGATGTAGAATGACCATTTCACACTAAACTATTTGATCAATAAGCCAGGTATGGGGGGGAAGATATGTCGGTGACTTCTCCTCTTGCAGGAATTTAATTTTGAGATAATTGTTAACCCCAATTGTTTGAATTTGGGACCACACTATAAACTTTCCTTTAAAGAACAACTAGGGATAAAACAATATATTTAAATTTAATTGAAATAAATACCCATAAAATTATTTACAATATGCAACGGAATATAAAACTGAGAACCATTACAACATTAATCACATTGATAGAAACGACACAATCTTTTTTTTGGTAAAAACCCCTAGAAAAAAACCAAGATGGGAAAACTAGTGCATAAGTATGAGAGGATATTTTATTAAGAAAATGCATAGCTTTAAAAATATGAGAAATTAATTTATTCCCTAAATGGAAAAATCAAAACACCTAAAAATCAATGAGAAAAACCTATGAGATGGCATGGTTCCCAAAAAATCTTATTGATGTACGATGTACCTTCTCCAAATTCTCCTATCTCTTTCCTCTACAATTTAGTGTTGTCTTCTTGAGTTAGTGCTCCTCCATATTCTTTGCCAAAATTATCTCTCACAATTCTTCCTCCATCTCTGTTAGAATGCAAGTATGTCCTCTACACCAATTGGCCTTTCTTTTATAAATTTAGGTAAACAGAAAACCCTAATTTTAGTTTCACTTTAACTAGTGTTTAACTAAAGTTAATTTAGACCACTTTAATTTATTTTCCAAAGTAGACTTAGGAAAAGTAAATTAAACACAATTTGTTTCCTAATTTAAGTCTTCTGCATGCAAGGACATATGCATGCAAGAAGACCTTCCTTGTTGTTGATATTTTAATACACCCTCTCAACAAGGAAGGGATTCGGTAGCAACCTCAACTTATATTTGAAATTTAGAAAACTATGTATGAAACGTTCCTAGGAGAAAATGTCCACCACATGCTCATATTTATGTATATACTCCAACCGTATGGTTCCTCTCTGAACACAATCTGTCAGGAAGTGGTACCCGATCTCTATGTGTTTTCTTTGGTCATGGAATACTGGATTTTTAGATAGGATGATTCCACTCAGATTGTCACAGTGAACTACTGTATCGTCTAGCTCACACTCAAATAACACAAAAATTAACTTCCTCATCCAAATACCCTCACAAGAAGCCATGCTGGCTTCCATGTACTCAGCCTTTTCCAAGCTCAATGCAACTAATTTCTTCTTCTTGTAGAACCAAGACACAACCCTTGATCCTATGTTGAAACAACAACCTGATGCACTCTTCCCTTCATCTGCACATCTTTTCTAGTCAACATTTGTGAAACCTGTTCACTACACACTCCCCCTGTGCTCGTAAACCAATCCATAATCCACTATACCTCTGATGTAGCAAAGTATGTGCTTCACAACCGGCCAATGCTCTTTTTGAGCGTCCACTATGAACTGGATCAAATAGTTCACTAGAAAGCTAATGTCTAGTCATGTGTTGACCAGATACATAAGCAATCCGATAAGATGACGATACAAGGGAGGATCAAATCTATTTGACCTTGATGCATCAATGTTTATCCAGTTGAAACTAGAGGTATGGACACATGCTTGCATTCCTCGATCCTGGGTCTATTCAATATCTCTACAACATACTTCCCCTTTCCAATGAAAAAGCATGCATCTCTTTGTCAAACCTCCAAGCCTATAAAGTAATGCATCAACCCAAGGTATTTCATCTCAAACACCACTACAAGGTTGGACTTGTAGCATCCAATCAAAATCTCGTTTCCTATAAAAAAGAGATCATCCACATATAGGAACAATATAAGAGGAACCTCACCTACCAAGAAGTACATGTTGTTATCATCCTCACTTTGATGAAATCCCATCTCCCGAAGATAGTTGTTTACCCTTGAGTGCAATGCTGGAGGTTCCTGCTTGAGCCCATAAAGAGCTCTATACATTTTGCATACATGTGTCTCATTGTTCCCCACATCAAACCCTTATGGATTCTCAATATATACCTCCTCTTCTATCATTCGGTTGAAGAAGGAAGTATTGATGTCCATATGATGGACTCGCCAACCCAACTCTACTTCTAAAGAGATAATGGTCTGAATAGAGGAATACCTAGAAACATTCAAGAAGGTCTCCTCATATTTAGTACCATCCTTTTGTGAATACCCCTTTTCAACAAAGTGTTCCTTATACTCTTCCATACTTTTGTCTACTACATGCTTCACCTTATAGATCAATATATATCCCACAACCCTTTTTCCCTTGTGGCCTCGGCAGAACTTGCCATACCTTGTTTTTTCATAATGGAGTCATACTACTCAACCATAGCTTCCTTCCACACATCATGTTGTGCAATGTCCCTGAAGCTAGAAAGTTCATATTTAATCAACTCGTTCATTAGTGCCATCTAACTAAGCCTGTCTCATCATACACTCTATCTAAAATATCTCTGTGGAAGATCTACTTTCCTGGAATATTGCACGATGGATTTAAACCACTTAGGACTTGGCATAGTATCAAGTCGCTATGAATGCTGGATATCCGTCTCCTACTCCATCTCATCCTCTGACTCGCTTTGACTACCAGAACTTGTGCCCTATGTCTTTATCTGTACCTATACATTTGGCTCGTGCAACTTAATCACTATGTCTTGTGTTGGTTGCTTCTCTACTAGTAAGCCCATAGATATCCACAAGGCCCTGTCCTCATCGAACTAGAAATCCCTACTCACAATGATCCTCTTACAAGAAAGAATGTAAACATTGTATTCCTTCAAAGTCTCTCTATAACCAAAAAGTAACCCCTTCTCTCCAGAAGGTTCCAACTTCTTCCCGTTGTCGGCATTAACATGACAATAGCAAGAACTATCGAATATGTAAATATGCCTCACATCTAGCCTAGTTGCTGTGAATACCTCCTCTGGTATCTTCCTCCCCAAAGTTGTGTGGCGACACCTATTATGAATATACACTGTAGTCTTGTATGGCTTGGCATAAAGAAATAGTGAAAATCCCTGATCAAATAGCATGGCCTTGGATGCTCCATCCATAGTCCTATTCTTCCATTCTGCAACTCCATTCGATTGTGGGGTATGGGGAACAATGTGCTCCTGCTTGATCCCCTCTACCAAAAAATACTCCATCAACTCATTGGAGGTGTACTCAACCCCATTGTATGTTCTCAACACCCAAATATTATTTCCTATTTGGTTCTCCATAAGAGTATTGAACTCTCAGAACCTCTCAAAGACCTATGACATGGTCTTTAGGAAATAGAGCCATGTTTTCCTAGAATAGTCATCAATGAAGGTTACACAGTAACTGGAACAACTGAACGAATGGACACTCGCAGGTCTGCATACAATAGAATGCACCAAGTCCAATGGCTCCTTAGACTTGTGCTCAATCTATGGGAAAGGATTTCTTATGTTCTTACCCAAAGAACAACCCTTGTAGTGGTTATGCTTCTCCTTCTGCACCTAAGGTACTCTAATGAAAAATTGTCTCAAGTTCCTTATTCCTCCATGGTGTAAGTGTGCCATCCTCCTATGCCACAAACCACCCCGAATGCTACTGTTGCTGCTCACTAGAGACTTTGGAGGCTCAAATTTTAGTCTCTACACTTTCCTGCTCCTTGTACCAATCACTTGATCCAATCTACTATCTAAAACATCATGCCTGATATATACTCTATGGTCACGAAATTTCACCTAATATTCCTTTTTGTCCAAATTGGAGACTATAATAAGGTTTTTGGTCATTCCCAGAACATAAAACACATCAACAAAACTGAGGGGACTTCTAGACTCCATCTTAAATTAAAAAATTCTAACTCCATGCACTTGATTCTCCGCATCATCACTAAAATTAACGTGGATCCCTATTCTACACTCCTGTATGTATTTTAAGAATCTTGTCTATCGAGTCATGTTTCTAGATCCTCAACTGTTGATGCACCATATATTTCTCCCTGTGGTGCTTTCCATGCAAGTTATGGAGCAAAAATCCTCATCGAAGTTCATGTTGATCTCATCCACCTCTACAAATCAATCCATCCGATGGGTCCTCTTCTTCTTCTTGTTTGGGAACATGGACTAAAAGTGTCCCTGCTTTTGGAAGATAAAACATTTTATTTTTGACACATCAAGATTCTTTTTAATATCCTTCTTCTTATTTTCCTTACCCTTTCTCTTCCCTATTAGGGCTAGAGCCTCCTCATCCGCAATCTATGGGGTACTAGTGGATGAGCCTGATCCTTGACCCATGCGGGCCTCCTACTACACAAAGTTATCCAATAGTATTTTCCAATCAAGGGGATTCTCCCTAGCCACAACACCCTTGGAAAAGGTGTCCAATGGCTTAGACAATCCATTAAGGGGCTACTCGAAATAGCTCCTCATTCTAATTCTTACAGCCAACAACTCAAAGATCATCTCTGATATTTGTGAGCCTTGTGAGATAAGGAACCACTCTTTATTCCTTGGAGATATTGGTATTGTGCATCCTCTCTTGCAGCACCATATTTCGATTCTCGTTCTTTATTTGGTACAAAATTTCCAAATCCTTCCATCTCTGTAATATGATCTTATTTCTGAAAAGGTGATGGACTATGTGGTCCTTTATCCCATCCAAGATGATCAACATGGATCTGGAATCAAGATTCTTCCATGCTACTAAACATGTCGGATTGATGGGTGCAACCTTTGTGGAGTAAATGTGATTCTCTACATCATTGACATCTAGGATCCTTGTGATGATTTGTTTTCATGTAGGAAAGTTATGAGCACCCTGGATTTTATCCTCAACTCTAAACTAGAAGGCCACAATGAATTTTTACCTGTCAAACCCTATATCTCGAAGTATAGGTTGGTGTATTTAATAGATATTCCTCTGATCTATCATTGTTGCTGCAAATATTTCACCTGTATCTCACCAGAGTTGTGATACGATGTAAATTTTCCTTTAAATCACAACGAGGGTTAAAACAATATATTTAAATTTAACTAAAATAACCACAGAGAGACTTCTTTACAATATGTAACATAATATAAAACTGAGACCCATTTACAAAATTAATCGTATAAATAGAAATTACACAATCTTTTTTGGTAGAAAGCCCATGACAAAACCCAAGATGGGAAAACCAGTGCAACAGTATGAGAAACTATTTTATCAACAAAATATAGATGTTTTACAATATCAAAAAATTGATTTGTTCCCTAGATGGATAAATCAAAATACCGAAAAATAGAAATTGATTTATGTATGGTGTACCTGCGCCAAAGACTCCTGTCTCTCTCCTCACCAATTTAGGGTTGTCTTCCTGAGTTAGTGCTCTCCTTCTTATTTTCCAAAATTCTCTCTCTCACACTTATTCCTTCGTCTGTGTCGAAATGAAACTATGTCCTCTCCACCAATTGACCTTTCTTTTATAACTTTAATAGGTAAATTGAAAACCCTAATTTTACTTTCACTTTAACTAGTGTTTCACTAAATTTAATTTAGATAACCTGAATTTATTTCCAAAGTAAACTTAGAAAAAGTAAATTAAATACATCTGGTTTCCTAATTTAATTCTTCTACACACAAAGACACGTGCATGTAGGAAGACCTTACTTGTTGCTTCTATTTTAAGACAGACCATATTTCAAGGATTGAAAGTGGAGAAGAACCTAGTAGTCAAGAAGATCACCTGTCTAATGCACAACTATTTGTGATAACCATGTTTGATGACCAGTATAGAGATACCATACATTTTTTGAGTACCTGTTATGCGCCAAATGAGTTTACCATGACGCCAAAGAAGTAATTGGTGGCAACAACTGCAGATTTCCACTTAATTGCTCTACATTTGTATAAAATGGGTCCTAATGAGATACTTCAGTGTTATGTTTTGGAACATGAGTGGTCGATGATGTTAAGTGAAGCACATGATAGTGTCACGGGAGGTCACTATGTAGGAAACACTATAGTGCGCAAGATATAGCACGAAGGATTATGGTGTCCCAGCATGCATTCCGATGCTCAGGATTATTGTTGCAACTATGATATATGTCAAAGAACTAGGAAGACATAGCCAAGAGACAAAATTACATTAGTACCACAAGTAACATAACAAGAATTTGATAAATGGGTTTTTGACTTCATAGTCCCCATCAGTCCAATAGCAAAGCATGTGAGACAAAGGTAGATTATCACTACGACTGATTACCTAACCTGATGGGCATAATTCACGTCAGTAAAGGACTATACTATTGCAAATTTATTATCTGAAAACGTTGTGACTAGGTTTGGTTTCCCAAAGATTTTTATCAATGATCTACGTACACATTTTTTCAATCAATTGATTGAAGAAGTAATTGACAAATTTCATTTTTAGCATAAAAGAACAACTCCACATCACCATCAAGTAAATGGACCTGTCGAATAATTTAACAAGATTCTCGAAAATGCACTAACAAAGGTATGCAATGCGTGAAGGGATGAATGGGATCACAATATCTCTGCATTACTATGTGCATCTCGCACAACATGTAAGAAGTTTATAGGTCATACACCATTTAGGTTTGTATATGGAAAAGAAGTTGTCATGCCAAGTTTAAGAGTTGTTGCAATCACTAAAATGGCAGATGTTGATGTTGTGGAAGATATATAGATTCAACTAATACACTTGGAGAAAGAAATATTTGTTGCATTATTTCACCAGGATGTAGAAAAGAGAAGGGAAAAGTAATGGCACAACATACACATTAATATAAAGCATTTTGAAGTCAGAGATCTTGTTCTAATGTATGATAGTAAATTATTTAAGCACCGAGGAAAGATGAAAACGCATTGGTTAGGACCATATGTTGTTAACGAAATCACTAATGAAGGAGTAGTGAAGTTAGGGAAATGAGATGGGACATAGGTTAGATGGTTAATCAATGGGAGCCCACTGAAACCCTATTTTTATATCTATATCTCTCTCTCTCTCTCTCTCTCTCTCTCTCTCTCTCTCTCTATATATATATATATATATATATATATATAAAGAAAGAAAGAAAAGACAGAAAAATAATAGAAAAGAGAAAAGAGAAAACAAACGAAAGAATGCAAAATCCAAGTCACAAGGAGTGAGATGAGAAATTTGAAGAGATGAAAATGATGTGATGTGGGAACAATAATTTAGAAACCCCCTCTGACAAGAAAGTTCGAGCGTTATTAATTTCACAAAATCAGAGAGAATATGACGACATACTTTTTGGTCATGACGAGCTGTATGAAAATAACTAGAATTTAAAGTGACAAGTAATTGGCGGCATAACACAAATGTTTCGTTAGTGAGTTGACAATACGCCTATGATTCTGAAGGGATAGAATCCTTTTTGATTAATTGTTCATGGATGAAAAGAACGGATAGGGAAAATTGAGGTGTACGATCAGAATTTGTTACAAAGACTCCTTTCATTCCATGTGAAAAAGAGAAGAGCTAGTGTTATCTGGAATGTTGAGAGCTCAGTTGAGTTGATCATAGTATGGTCATCTCCATTTCCATCACAATCACATTTGGGTTTGATCCTACATCACCCACCACTTTCATGGAATATAGAACTATCTAGGTTTTTCCTATTGTATTCAGTATCTTATTGTGGAGAGGGATTGTCCATTTGGGTCGTTTGGGAAGAATTAATATGATATGACAGTTGTTGCACAAATCATGTCTTGTATTCCTGCTGTGATCTAATCTATTGTGATGCTACTATGATCATAGATCTGTTATGATGTTGTGATCTAAATCTATTATGATGTCGTGATCTAATCTGTTATGATGTTTCTATGGTATATTCCATTTTTTATATGAGTTATTGATGTTGCTGGGATCTGTTCTAATTCTATCACATTTTCATTGCATTATGAGTTGATATGTTCCGCAAATGATGATACTACACTAGTGATATTGTGACAAATAAATGATGAAATATGTAGTTGTGGAAATGAATTGAGGATAAATGCATATTTCTAGATCTAGTATTTATGTTGTCTCCTCGTCGGATCCCATATCCTTTCTCTTCACTGCCGAAAACTCGGTTTCGACAGATCTTCATTGCACATATCAGATGAGACTTCACCTACTTTGTGGATGTTGCTGTGTAGGTAATACCTATTTGGGTCAGTGCTTAGGGAGATCGCATTGGTGTTAGAATAATCAACCCATAGTATTTACCCACTTAGACATTAATTCATTTATTTTTGTCCTATTTGCCTAGTCCATGAGTCCCATCATGTGCAAGTTTCTAATTGCCTATCCATAGAGGTCAAAATTGCCATTATTGACTCATGAAGTGCTTGGGAAAGCCTTGGGAATCAAATATTCTTTATTCCTGGCCTCCTAGGCACCCTTCTACTTTTTTTGCTTTATTGCCTGCTTTTTCAGTGTTTTAAGGCACATAGGAAAGCAAGACTAGGTGAGGTGAATCAGCTTTGTTGCCTCTTCCTCCTCCACTCTTTCCTCCATGAAAAATCATGTATGAGCTTTCATTTGACCACTCTTAATCTTGCCCATGCGCCCTTGCTAATTCGTGGGGTCCTTGATAGATTTGGGATCAGCTTTTTACACCTATGGGGGATTTGCCTATTTTGGGTAAGCCTGCTTTATGCTAGATTTGGATGCTTCCTTATGCATTCAATTTGCTCATGTATTCTATATATTCAGCAGCCTATGTTATTACAAGGTTGGCTATTGTACACTTATTTAATATAATTTTGTGTTACAACTCCATATTCAGTCTCCATTGTTGATAATTTTGCATGATCAATTGTTAATTGTTGTGGGTGAAATTAATCTACTGCAGGCCTGAATTTCTACATGGTATCAGAGCCATTGTAGGTTGTTACTCTCCTCCAAAATTTTTTTTACAGGTTCGACATCAAGACTGGGAGCCTTCTACTGACAGCCGGGACATATTTTCTAAAGCTATGGATTCACAGAAAACTATCCTCACTCCCTTCAACTTTTTTGAATGGAAAGAAGAGATGGAGATCTTGTTGAGAGTGAAAGGCCTCTATAGGGTGACTATGGCTACAGAATCAGAGCCCAATGCTACTGCAGAGAAGATCAAATGGCACAATCGGAGAGATGAGGCTTATGGCCTCCTATGTCTCAGTATTTCCCGAGACCTCCTTTTCCATCTCGATGGATTGACTTCACTGGATCAAGTATGGGAGAAAATTTCTAAACTCTTTGGAAAGACAGATGAGATGAGGGGACACCAGATCGAAAATGAGCTGATCTCCCTGAGTCCCAGTAATTTTGAATCCTTGCAACTATATTTCTCCAAGTTCAAAGCACTAGTTTTGCAGCTGAAACAGTGTGGTATTGAAAAGAAAGATGAGCAGCTCATATTGTCCATCCTCTCAAAGCTAGGGCCTGATTACTCAGTCTTTGTTTCGACCTTCTATGCCACAAAACTCACAGCTTGAACCTAGAAGATGCCTATCCTTGCAGATTTCATGGAATCTCTCACACAGGAACAAGACAAGCTGGTGATGATGGGCACCATCAAACCTTCCAAAGACCAAGCTCTGGTTGCTAGAGATTCGAAGGTGGATTCAAAAAGAAAGAAGAAAGCTAAAAAGACACCCGAGAAAGGAAGAGACAAGAAGCAGTCTCCAAAGGATCAACAAGGTCCCAAGAAAAATACCCAGAAGAAGAAAAACAAAGGTGATATGAACAAGTGCTCATACTGCAATAAGGGCAATCATACTGAAAGCTCTTGTATGAAAAAGAAGATAGATATGTTAACTCAACTGTTGGAGAAGAATGGCATCTCCCTTCCAGAAGGCTCAAAGAAGAGAGAAGGAGGATAAAGTTCTGATGACAAAGAGAGAGTTCATGCTCTAGTTGCTGGCACATCAAGCTCACCCAGTTTTATTATAGATTCTGGAGCTTCAAGACACATGGTTTTGACTAAGGAGGCCTTCTCCTTACTAGACAAGTCAAAAGGACCATCTATTGTACTGGGAGATGACTCTCTCACTGAAATCAAAGGCAAAGGAAGGATAGAACTTGATCATGGTAACTTCAACAATGTGCTGTATGTCCCTGGTCTTGCCTCCAACCTTCTGTCAGTGTACCAGATGACCCACACTGGGTCTCCTAAGAAATTCATATTCTCACG
>LPNX010668340.1:58319-70376 GCA_001517045.1 Pseudotsuga menziesii | reverse complement strand
CTTTCAGGAGTGAAGCTGGAGGAAGATGATTCTCCACCGATGGTAAACAACACTTTGTATATACAGTTGATTGGATGTTTATTGTATTTGACACATACTCAACCTGGTATTTTTTATGCAGTCAGTGTTGCTTCTAGATTCATGGATCAGCCCCATGAGATCCATTGGAAAGCAGCAAAGAGGATCCTTAGCTTTGTTCAGGGAACAAGGACACATGGGATTTTATATAAAGCCAATTCTAACCTTGAGTTAATTGGTTTTACTGACAGTGATTGGGAAGGTGATAGCACTGACAAGAAGTCCACTTCACGTTATGTGTTCATGCTTGTAGAAGGGCCAATCAGCTGGTCAAGCAAGAAACAGAGTGCCATTGCACTCTCATCTACAGAAGCTGAGTACAGAGGAGTTGTCAATGCAGCAACTCAATGTTTATGGTTGCAGGGTTTACTTGGAGAATGTGGTTTTGAACCTGAGTACTCAAATACCATCTACTGTGATAACCAGAGTACCATTCGAATCTGCAAGGATCCAGTTCAGAAGCAGAGAACCAGAAACATTGAGATTCACATGCACTACATCAGAGAGCTTGTGCATGATGGCACCATTCATCTACTCTTCTGTTCATCTTCAGAACAAGTAGCTGACATCTTCACAAAATCATTTTGTGAGAAGACCTTCAGCAATCTCAAATCACTACTGGGGATTTCTGATCATGTTGTCAAAACATGAATGGAGACAAGATTCTACAAATTTTTTTTACAGTCCATGTTTAAGGGAGGATTTTCCCAAGTTGGTTTTGCCTCTTTCCTTGTTTCATATGGACTTGCAGTATGTAAAAGGGTGACTAAGCCTTGTTGCTAGGCCCTATATTTTGATTTATTACTCATAAAGTCAGGCTTAAGGGGGGGTGTTAGAAGAATCAACCCATAGTATTTACCCACTTAGACATTAATTCATTTATTTTTGTCTTATTTTCCTAGTCCATGAGTCCCACCATGTGCAAGTTTCTAATTTCCTATCCATAGAGGTCAAACTTGCCATTATTGACTCATGGAGTGCTTGGGAAAGCCTTGGGAATCAAATCTACTTTATTCCTGGCCTCCTAGGCGCCCTTCTGCTTTTTCTGCTTTATTGCCTGCTTTTTCAGTGTTTTAAGGCACATAGGAAAGCAAGACTAGGTGAGGTGAATCAGCTTTGTTGCCTCTTCCTCCTCCACTCTTTCCTCCATGCAAAAGCATGTATGAGCTTCCATTTGAACACTCTTTATCTTTCCCATGCGCCCTTTCTAATTCGTGGGGTCCTTGATAGATTTGGGATCAGCTTTTTACACCTATGGGGGATTTGCCTATTTTGGGTAAGCGTGCTTTATGCTAGATTTGGATGCTTCCTTATGCATTCAATTTGCGCATGTATTCTATATATTCAGTAGCCTATGTTATTACAAGGTTGGCTATTGTACACTCAGTTAATATAATTTTGTGTTACAGCTCCATATTCAGTCTCCATTGTTGATAATTTTGCATGATCAATTGTTAATTGTTGTGGGTGAAATTAATCTACTGCAGGCCTGAATTTCTACAATTGGTTGGGTGTCGATAGAGTGAGATCCCCTGTTGATGAGGATTTGTTGGTGGGTTTTCACCAACAAATGGTTTTTTTACTGGGATAGAGTTGCAATTAAAAGGAGGATATATTTTGGCATCCAAATTGATCGAAGATCGAGGGGTGGTTTGACCTAAAGTTGCGAGAATTTGCTGAAGCCAAAAATCAGAATCCGAAGTTGTCGAAGAGCCATTGGTTGGATAGATATTTCCATGACTGTCCTCACAAATGGTTCTTTTGTGAGTTTCCTATCCTCTTGCATGAATGGATGCCGAAGTTCACTTCTAAGAAAATGAACTTCCAAGGAGGAGAGCTGACTTACTGTACTTCATGACTGATTAAGGAATTACAAGAAATAGACAATAAGACATCGTGAGTTGTCGAAGCATGGCTGGATAGTACCATGGACGGATACATTACTGAGTTTGCATTCAAAAACAATAATTCATTTAGAGAGGAAGAAATGGAGTTTTTTAGTGGACCATGAGGAAGAATCTGACTGTCACTGCAGCTGTCAGTTAAGCAGCTAGTCTACGAAAACAGTATTCTGAAGATGGACCAAGAGTAGTGGAACTATGGTGTGCGGAGGCTCTCAACATTGCGATGAAAGGGGGAAGACGCATGGAAAGGTAAGGGGTATATGGGAATGAGTTCTGGTGAGAATGTGAAGGTCGCTGAGGAAACAAGTGGTTGTACAAGGGGAGGAGCAAGGTTTCCAAAGAAGAGACAGAGGATAGGAGAAGGTACTGCTATGATCGAACTATGATACCATGATGAACAACCACACTGAATAAAGATAGTTTTTTGTGATGATGAGGATGACCAGGCCTAGGTTACACCTGAAAGGATGACAAGATCAAACCCAATAGTAATGCGTCCACACCTATACTCACTACACCACCACCAGGAAGAAACATGCATCTTGCGTCGACTTTCCTAGCATGTCAGCAACAGTCTAGAAGTGGAGTACCAGCCAAAGGAAGAAGGCCTAGAATGGTGGGCGATGAAATGAAGCTTCCAATATTTCATAGAAATGGCATCAACGACCTGGAGAAATAATGGTTCCTACATGAAGTCATCTGGACCGCCCGATAGACTATAGATGATGATGTCAAGAAAAGCCAGCTGGCAACTGCTCTTAAGGGCCGTGCGCTGGAATGGTTCATGGGATTCATGTGTGTTCCTTAGAGAGGTAACGTGAAAACATTGGATGAGATATGAATGGGTTTATTTGAAGAGTTCAAGAAGCCAAAATCTGAGGATCGGTACATTACTGAATTGGAAGAGATCAAATAGCTCCCCAATTAAACGATGTGGGACTTTGATCACCAGTTTAACACATTGATGGCTGGGGTGAGTTTCCAGATGAGCGACGTTCATCACAAGGAGTGGTATCTTGTTTCTCTTGTCCCACATTTTAGACAACCACTAATGCAACAAAAAATTGTGACACAGAGCGAGGATCTTGAGATCGCGATGAAATTGGAGGCATCACCAATAGGAGAAACCGTAGTCAAAATGAACCAGATTCAAGCACAGCTGGACAATATAATGCTATAATTGTAATATATCAAGAAGGATAAGGAATATTGTGATGATATTTGGTGCACCCAGTGCCATGCAGATGGATATACCAAGGACACATGTACGACATTCCAGAATTATTTGCTATCAGGAGCCCAGAACCTATTGAGTTGTGCTCGTATACCACAGTGTCACATATGTTAGGTCTATGGAAATCGACATGAGAACCACCAATACATGCAGAAGATGGTTACGAAGGTAGAAAATTTGTACTGTACATTTTTTAGTCAGTAGGACACGATGATAAAAATTGTTGAGAATATGACCTACTTCAGGAAAGGACATATGATTCAAACTTTGTGAAAGGTGAGGACCACCAGGCAATGCAAGCATAGCCACAAGTGGTACAACCAGTAGCACAAGTGAAGTATACATCTCCACCCCAGATGCAGTTTATCCCAGTGCAACCGCTATAAGCCACAGTCTGCACCTCAGCTACAGCTTGTAGCAAAACCACATTATGCACCACAACCACAACATAATCAGGCACCACTCATCCAGTCTCAGCCACAATATGTTCAAGATGCACACTATGTCTAGCAACAACTAGACCCACCGTAGCAGCATATTGCCCAACCTCAGTTTCAACAAGGAGGAGTCCAAGAAGGATTCCGTAGTGGATTCGAGGAGAAGGAGGCTTCAGCCGAGGAGGAGGACAAGGTCCTAAATCAGTCCAATTTTATACATGTGGAGTAGTCATACACTATTGCAAGTATTTCCCTCATGCAGAGTGTACATACTGCATAGCCAACGAACATAATGTTGAAAATTTTCCTTAGTTGATTGCAAAATGGATGGCTGGAACCATTCCTCAGTTGCAGAATGCGTAGACTCAGAACCAACCAATGTTCCAAGTAAAAAACTATCCAACGATACAGAATCATATCCCATCACAAAATCAGGTTCAGAACCTCCCGCAGACTCAGAATCAACCGATGAATCACAACCCACCATTGCATCAAGCTGAGAACCTGAACCAAGGATTGATAGTTGTGATGATTCAAGCTAAACCAAGAATGAAAAATGTCGATGTTGGGGTTTTCACTCATGACAGTGCGACAACTGGAGAATATGGAACATGACAACAAGTTCGTCTCACTGGAAAGAAAAAACTAGCATTTGATATTGCGATGGAGAAGGACACTTTCTTTGAAGCCAAGCATGCAATTGGGAGAAATCCAGGTAAGTTACAAATTATTGAAATGCCATTTTATTTTTAGCCATCTGTAGAGGTAAGACAATTGTGGTAGCATGGTACCTTGCAACAATTCTTTGATATTTACCTATCGTTGGCAAGGGACCCTGGTGCCCTTGTCAAGATTTGGAAGTTGTTGTACCACTAGGATAAGCTAGTGAAGGATTCCATGGTGAACTCACTGCAAAAGAAGAAGATGGGTAAGGAGATGAGGATGAGTATCCATATTGGAGGTTACCAGGTTGACTCTATTATCGAGGATCTCAGATCAAATGTAAACATTACGACGAAGAAAACTTGGAAGCTGATGGGGAATCCAACATTGAAATGGTCATTGGTACAGTTGCAACTAGAAAATCAAGAAAACATTCATCCCATTGGTTGTGTCTCAAACTTGGTTGTTGAAATTGAAGGTATGAAAATGCATGTTGGCTTTAATGTGATAGAATTACTCGAAGATGGTAGTTCCTACCCCGTACTGCTAGGGATTGAATGGGATATTGATAGCATGGAAGTCATCAACTTCAAGAAAAGGGTTATAAATTTTGAGAACTAGGATGTCAAAGTCATTGGTTCTATGGACCCTCAGGAAGGATGTCGGTATATTGAACCTATGAAGGATGAATTCGTTAGAAGTTGGGATCATGCTTATAACATCTTTGAAGACTATAACCATCCCACTAATGATGGAAAACTTGGATGGCGCAACATAAGTTATGAGTCCTCTGAATATGATGATGCTTTATAAAATTGGAAGAATAGGTTGCATGAAGTATCGTTCAGGAAATGTGGGTTGATCACACAGTCTCTCAAGTGTGTTGCAACTGAGATTGTTGAGTTGCCAATTTATGAAGGGCTTCCAGCATTACCAGAATTCCTTAGAGAATTCAAAAAGAAAGTGTTTGAACCACAAAGGATATTGTCCCTAGATGTTGAGTTGAAGGCTACTCCGACTCGATGATGAGCGACACACAAATAGATGATCCATGACTAGGAATAGTGTTAGAGATTGATGATGGTGAGCTTTGGTGATTCAGAGGTCTATCATGCTAGGAGATACAATGAACAGAATGACCCCACCAATCATTTAATTGAGTGTTAGGATTTATGGGCATCGTGAACCAGAGATGAATGGGTCCATGCTTTTGTTCACACTCTAGAAGAGATGCCAAGATCCTGGTATATAGAATCAAAGTTGCGCAGAACTATCACCACCTGGGAGGAGTTCTCTGTTTGTTTTATGTAGGCATTTAGTTTCTAAGATGCCAACCCAAAGGTACATAATGCATTGCAAATCCTATGAAATGTCATGATATAATTCATTGCTATTGCATACACATCTAATCCACATGCGCACTACTCAATACATTCCATGATGACCTACTACAACCTATCTAGGGAACTTGAAGTTGATGACGAGTTTTGGAATGTTAATATTCCAGAATTAGAAGGAAGCTGCGAGATCATATCACCCGACATATTGACATATTCAATGAGTTAGCCGTTGAAGATCAGGAAAGTTGATATTGGGTTAGAAGAGAACCCAAAGTTTTCCAATGTCGGGGACTAATCGGATGAGGAGACAATGGCCAAAATCACAGATCTACTGCATGAATTCCAGGACCTTTTTCAAACATGGGTTTCATAAATGAAGGGGATACTAGGTGACTTGGGGGAGATGAAAATCCTGTTGAAACCATATGTGAAACATGTATGACAGAGGTCGTTTTGACTATACCCATGATAGAAGGACCATGTGAAGGATGAGATAGACTAGATGCAAGATGCTGGGATCATCGAGCCTGTAGAATAATCACAGTGGATAAGCCCTATGATGGTCTAGGATAAAAAGACTAGAGAAATCCACATTTGTGTCGACCTAAGGAAGTTGAATGATGCATGAGTACATGACCTGTTCCTGACCTCTTTTATAGTTGAAGTTCTTGAAGGAGTAGGCAGCCAGGAGATGTATTCCTTCATGCATAGTTTTTCAATATATCACCAGATCCGGGTTGTAAAGGAGGGTTACCATAAGACCACATTTTTCACTAAATGGGGTTGTTTTCAATATACATTCATGTCATTTGGGATGAAGAATGCACCAGCAGTATTTTATCGGGTAGTTGTCGTTGTGTTTAAAGACTTTATTCAAAATTTCCTGCAAGTATATATGGATGATTGGACTATATATGGACTAATTAGGGACCATCTCAACAACTTGCAACTGGTGCTAGAAAGGTGTAGGCAGCATCAGATTGCATTAAACTCTAAGAAGTGCATTTTCTCTGTGTTGTTCGGAATGCTACTTGGGCACATAGTATGCAAGGAAGGTCTCTTGGTTGATCCGGCGAAGATCGTGCTAATCCTCAGTTTATCGCCACTGACAAATGTGAAAATGATTAAGGAAATGCTAGGGCATACGGGATACTATCACAAGTTTATCAAAGGATACGCTACGATTACTACCCCCATGGAGAAACTACTAAAAAAGGATGAAGTGTATGAATGGACTCAGGAATGTCAATGAATTTTTGACACCTTGAAGGACAAGATGGCCTCTGCACCCATACTGGGTTTTCATGATTGGAATAAGGAGTTCCATGTTCACGTCGATGCATCTTCTATTGCGCTCAGGGTTGTTCTTGCGTAACCAAATGAGGGAGAACTGGATCACCCAATCACATATGCTAGTATAAATTTGTACTTTACTGAATGAAATTACACAAGAACTGAAAGAGAAGGCTTGCCTAGGGTTTATGCCTTGCAAAAGTTCAAAAACTATTTGTTGGGAATCCATTTCAAAATGTTCATCGATCATTTTGCTTTGCAATACTTGGTCCATAAACATGTGTTAGGGGGGGGGGGGGAATCTATCGGTGGATTCTTCTATTCAAAGAATCTAATTTTGAAATAATTGCGAAACTAGGATGGTTGAATGTTGGCCCTCATCACCTATCTCACATTGAGACCAAAGAAGAACCAACCAACATTGATGAGGGATTTGTCGATGCAGAATTATTCATAGTTTTTGGCCATTGGTGTTACCCTAGAGGACATGTCGAAGAGCCAAAAGAAGCATATGGTTGTAAAGGATTTTGATTTCCAGTCGATTACTGGGAAGTTATATAATATTGGACTAGATGAAATGTTGTGACGATGTATCTTCCCATATCAGCAGGGTCCTATTCTAGAAGAAGAACATGTAGGAATTGCGGAAGGTCACTATGGAGGACGCGATTGTTAACACCCAAAAATGGTTAACTACCTCATCTACCTCACTACATGGCTCATTTGTCTATTTGCCTACCATATTTCCCTGAAAATCCCACTAAAAAGCCTCCAAAAGGCCTAAAATGCCTCTAAAAGGCCATAAAACCATCAAAAAAGCCCCCAAAAGGCCTAAAATGCCTCCAAAAGGCCAAAAACCCCCTTTTTCCTCCAAAAATGTCCAAAATTCCTCTAAAAATAGCAAAATTTCCAAAAGGGAAGAAAAAATATAAAATAATGAGGAAAAGGAGGAAAAAACCCTAAACAAGCTGGCCTAAACCATATGGTTTCTAAAACCATGGGCCAGCACTCCACCACTAAAAAACTATAAATAAGTGGTGGAGACCCCTCATTTCATCATCCACAATCATAAGCATCCTGCCTCTGCCGAAATTATTCTCGAAACCCTAGCTTACCATCAAGCTACTTTCACCATTGAGAACTCTTTTGGCCCATTTCCACCACCGGAAAAGGAGAAGAAGCAGCTTGGAGCTCGAAGCCATCGACATCGGACCAGCGCAACGGACTCCACCAACCTCCTCATTGGAGGTAATATCAATAAAATCACCATTACACATTTCTTCACTATTTTTGCTTTACGTTATTTACTTTTTACTGCTTTAGCTTAGTCTTTGTTTCAGTTTATCTTTGTTTACATCATTGAACTGCTACTAAGGATTCCAGATTCCTTAGTAGGTGCTCATCAGCACAAGCTAGGGTGAAAACCCTAGCTACAGTTTTGGCGACTCCGCTGTCTTTTTAAATTTTATTTTTTTCGTACTGTACTCTCGGCCGTCATTTTCGGCCGCCGGAAACCGTGTTTTTTCCTTCCGCAGCCGCGGCCCGACCGCGCATTTCAGGCCCAAACCCGCGACCAGCCCGCCGCTGTCAGCTTTTTTCCCTACGCCCCGACCGTGTTTTTTCTGCCCACAGTCGCGATCCGACCGCGCCTGTTCATTACACAGTCGCGCTCCGACCGCCGCTGTCAGCCCGAAACCCGCGACCTAGACCGCGCCTGTTTCCTCTAAACCCGCGATCTGTGCGCGACTGTTGCCTCCAAACCCGCGGTCCGACCGCGTGAGTCCGCCCCATACCCGCGGTCCGCGAACTGTTTTTCGACTTTGTTTCCGCGCCGAAACCCAACCTCTTTGCCTTCATTTTTGCTGCACTTGCACAACCACCTGTACCACTTGCAGACCTGCAGCCATTTCTATTCCTTGTTTCCAGCATTGTTTAAATTTTTAGCATTGTTTATTAAAATAAAATAAAATAAAATAAAAAAAAAGTTTTGCATGGTAGAAGTTTTTTCTTTTTTTTCATACATTGCTATTGTTATTGAGTAATTATTTTGGATTCACAACCTCACATGCACACAATCTATCCCCTAATTCAAAGTGAGACCTAAAATCTACTTAACTCAACCAACACTATAACCTCATTTGAGGAACACAAAAGAATCTTGTAGTTAGGTAGGATCGGGGGGATAGGCTTCCAATAACACCCCTCGGTTGTTTACACATGAGACATAGTTGTTGTCCTTTAGGGAACCAAAATCCCTTAGTATTTTTTGACACGGTCACCACCAGTTTGTCAGAGGGCCTCTCCCTTAGGAGGGTTGAAGTCATGAGATTGGTTCCGGAAGTCTGAGTGGAATACCGAAATCCATTCAGTAACTGAAGGGCTACCTTTCGCAGTTCTCGGAATATCCCTGTATAGGGAATATTGCGGTTAAAGGACCAAGTGGCAGATTCACCTTTCTGGACGTGTCATGAACGAGGTATCTTAGTTGCCATACTTCTACGTTTGCGTACCCGGTGTCCCTCCCGGTAGGGGGATACTTTAGCCATTTGACTTTCCTATTTATATTGTCTGACTTGGATTTCATCACCTTGCAGAGGATATACTTAGTTGAGTCATAATACCATTAGCTAGGTGTTTGCATGCTCTTTTACCTCCTCCTGGTCTAGTGAGTCCACCGATTTTTCTTTTTTAGGAAACCGACTGCTTATTGTTATTCTGACCACTTTGTTGACACTCCGCCTATTGTAGCATGCAGTTACAGTAGGTGTTTTGAGTTGCTTTTTGGCCTGAGTGCCTTGTTTTTTTTGAGCTCTCCTTCCGCACACACGGTTGCATTAGGATTTTTGAGTTGTTTTTTCGACACCACAACCCACATATTTGAAAACCACTTGTCACCATTGACTCTCCGAGAAATTCTCGTCGCCTCAGAGGCGAGCCCCCACAGCACGGTTCACTTGACACCACCCGTCGTCACCGTCGATCTCGAGCCTTGTCACTCGACTCCACTCGTCAGCGGCATAGGACTCCGTCACCAGACTCCGAGACCACTCTCTACACTACCCCCACTAGCCCCATGGCTGGCGTGAATCCCAACCCCTCCATTATAGGGACCACCAGTGGTACATCCACCACTATACCAGTTACTACACCAATCATGGGTATGCCCTCCACAGGAGGCCTGTCTACCATTCCCCTCACCGTACCTATTCCTACGGCAGGAATACCCATACCTACTCCATTAGTAACTCCTACCACCGTAGTTCCCCCACTTGGGGGTAACATCCCTCACATCACCCCTCCATCTGGGGGCATGGGCCCCAATGTGGTCCAACCCACTACCGTAGCACACCCTCCATCCAGTTTTCCCTATATGGCTAGCCTCAACCTACCTGACCTAGCCAGGTTAACCAATGACCCCATTCGGCACAACCCCGTGTGGCCCCCCATGCCTACCAAACTCCCCTCCGACATCCCTAAGTTTGAGGGTAAAGCAGGTGAATACCCCCAGAATCATATCATGTCTTTCCATCTATGGTGCTCCTACAATTCCATAGTAGATGACTCCATCCGCCTCCGTTTATTACAGCGCACTTTCACTGGCTCAGCTGCCAAATGGTATATCGAGCAACCTCATGGAACCCACACCACCTTTACGTCCCTGTCCTCGACCTTCCTCCAGTTTTTCCAGTTGCCTGTTCGCTATGACGCAGGCATCGAGATCCTTCTCTCATACAGACAGAACACGGCTACCCACATCACCGACCACATCCATGAATGGCGGCGACGCCGTAGGCTATGCAAAATCAAGCTAGATGACCGGATCTTCCTAGATTGGTTCCTTAAGTCCCTCCTTCCGCTCATTGCTAAGGATGTGGCAGCCGAAAGACCCCAGTCGGAGGAAGAAGCTATCCTCAAATCCCAGCAGTTTGATCTCATTTACGCCCAGTCGGGTTATCTTTACACCATCATCCCGGATGCCCCTCGAGGCGATCACCCACATCACGATGCCCCGGGGGCATCCCACGCTGTCGATGGCATCATTGGCCATCTCTCTTCACAGCCTCAGCCCTTTTCCATAACCCATCCTACTCCTGGACCTGAACCTTCGTGGGCTATATCACAGTCTGGAGCGACCAACTCATATGCTCCCATGCCCCATCAACACCATACCCATGGACCTTCCTGTCCACCTCAGTGTTTTGGCAATATGCCTTCCCCGGTCGCACCTCAGCCATACTATCACCAGCAGGCTGCACCAGCTCTTGCGCCGCCCCAATCCCAACCTCATTATTATCAGCCACAGCCAGCCCCTGCGGCAAACCCACAACCTGCTCCACAGCAATATACACAATCCCCTCAAGTAGTCGCACCAGTGCAGCCTCCACCTCCATACTATCCACCGCAGCCTGCTCCCGCACCTGCGCAAACTCAAAATCCACCTACTACCCAAGGGCAGGTTTACGCCCAAGAAAACCCGTCGCAAAACCAGAATAACCAACGCAACCAGGGCCAACCAAACCGCGGCAGGGGCCGAAATCGTGGGAACAACCAGCAGACCGAGCAAGCTGGCCAACACCCTAATCCCCCTGCTAATGATAACGCATCCCCCACCAACCAAAACCCCAATCGCCCACCCAAGCAAGCTAAAAACCCCAACCTGTGAACCAACTTCCTTGTTCTGTTTGCGGGGTCTATGGCCACTACACACACTTTTGTCCACATATGGAGCGAGTTCAACAACTTTTGGCTGCTGATAAGCTACGCCAAGGACAGGCACCTCCTCAAGCACAGCCCAATCCCCCACAACCTCAGCAGCCCCCTTTGGTCCTACAAAACCCCTTCCCCAACCAAGCCTTAGTGAATACTGAACCATTGGCTCCCCCTCAAGCTAATGCGCCTATCCAACAAATCACTTACGCCGTTCCTGATCAACCCCCGTCTGACTCAGGTACCCACCATCTGTTGATGATGTCTTCCGATGAGGTCAACCTCCAGACCCGGCGGAACCAATATGGCTCCACCCCGGAAGCACCACCCACCAATAACCCCACTAATGCTCATCCCACCGATCAGTCATTACGTATACCTCCACCTCCACTAGACGGAGG
>LPNX010668340.1:0-52857 GCA_001517045.1 Pseudotsuga menziesii | reverse complement strand
GGGTAGCGGGGCCCGTCAAAAGTATGCAGTGTGGGTACTTGTTGGATGCGGAATCAAATTCCGCATCCAACAAGCTCTCCCGATCGAAATTTGAGTAAAAACATAGGGAGATATGCCAAAAATACGAACACAAAAAGTAGTTTTTTTCTTTCTTCCTCCAAAATTAATCAACATTATTTTATTATTTTAACTATTATTTTATTATTTTAGCTATTATTTTATTATTTTCCTTAGGAGGCCCATTTTAAACCCCAAAATTCCTCTAATGGCTGTAGAATATGAGAGGAGATGTGACATTTGCCAACATGTTGGTAAATCATCGCTGTGAGATGAGATGCCGCTGGTGACTCTGCAACCGTTCAATAAATGGGTTGTGGAATTCGTGGGTCCTATTAATCCACCAAGAAAGAGGAATAAGGTGTGATACATCATTACTACAACCAACTATCTAACCAGGTGGATGAAAGATAAACCAGTTGTTGATTGTACCACTATGACAACAGCGAGGTTAATATTTGAAAACATTGTGACACGGTTTGGGTCTCCTTCGATCTTGATGAGTGACTAGGGCAGTCACTTCATCAATTGAAATGTGAACGTATTAAATGAGGAGTTGCAGGTGCAACATAAGAGGAGTACACCGTACCATCCATAGGAGAATTGGACTCTTGAAGCATTCAAAATAAGTTTGGAAACAATGCTCACAAAGGTATGTAATGCTAACCGTCATGACTTGGACCTGAAAATTCCAGAAGTGCTATGGGCCTATCGCATTACTTACAAATGACTAACATGCCTGACACCATTCAAGCTGGTCTATGGGAAAGACATAGTCATGCCCAGGGAATACATTATTCCTAGTTTGCACATCGCTACGATGACTGGTAAGGATGATGTCAAATCATTAGAAGAGTGCATTGTGCAGTTGATCCAACTTGAAGAAGAACATTTTATTGAAGGATTTCACTAGCATTTTGCGAAGGATCAATAAAAGGCATGGCATGATCATCGCATTAAGAAAAAACAGTTTTTGGAAGGAGATTTGGTGTTGTTATACGACAGCAAGTTCATAAATCATTCGGGTAAGTTACAGATGTACTGGTTAGGACTGTATCTTGTTCATTCCATTACTTTTGGTGGTGTAGTTCAGTTGCAGAAATTATATGGAACAATATCAAAAATGCTCATCAATGGAATTCCCTTAAATCCCTGTAGGACAGGGCCAAAGTTGCGCACTACTTGAGGCGCTATGAAGAAAAAAAGGATTTTGTTACATTGCAACAAGGTGATCCTAGGGGAAGGGGATACACAGGGTAAGAGTTAGTAGCGACAACAAGGAGACCACTTGTGACAGTTGTAGGGCTATGGGTTTCTTAAATCAGTAATAAATGCAGGTAGTTAAAACAATTAGCTAGTGGCACTTGTTGAAGTGATGCATATTAATGTCTTATCTGACCGTTAGAAGGGTAATATTGTCGATGGAATTGGTGTCATTACTGTCGGATTTAGTCATCATGGTGATCGAATATTTGGTAATGATGATTTCAAATTGGAGATGGTTATAAAAAGCGCATGGGATGCTAGAGGACGACATTGTTTAGTTGAACGGGTAGAGTGTTGAAGCAGAGTGTGAATTGTGCAGTGTGTTGTGATATTTCGAGTGAGTTGCAGAGTAGAATGTTAGAGTAATCAGGTGCATTCTAAGGCTTGAGGCATGAGGCATGCTAAGCGACCTCGATGAAATTGAGATTCCCAGTGAGCTAGAGTCGCCTATTCATCCCATGCTAGTTGAAGAAGAAGTTATGAGCATTCCATCTGGCTCATCGTCCATTCCTAAGAGGAAGCAGCAGGCTTAGAATCCTAGTTCCCCGCCGCTGTAGAAGAGGCACACCCGCACATCAACGACAGTGCAAGGAGAAGGAACTGCACAGACCAGGCCATCAATCTCGGGAGTTATAGAGTCCATGGAACCTTGGGGCATCTATGTTCATGATATCTTAGGATATGTTTCTCCTACTCATTCAGGAACCAAGCCGAGGTGGATGACAAAAAATTAGAAGTATCCGTCGAAATTGTCACATTTGCGAGAGGGGATGACCTACTTGGTCGATCTCATCCATTCCCTGATCCGATTAAATTTTGATGAAAATCACTTACTATTACTTAAATATTTCTTGTATGATCCCTATGAGTCATTTTCGACAGCACCTGGTGCTCCAATTCAGTGGATTCCTCAACATTAGGAGAGTGGGTTAGCCAACTCAGGATTGTTGTGGATTGTTGGGCAATTGAATGAGGACCATGCATGTGTTAAACAAATTTTGGCCTGTTTTCATGGTGGGACACTTTGGTTGAACACACCCATCCCTGTCATAATAGACTTGATTTTGAGAATTATGAGATTGTCGAAGGCGAAGCAAGATCCAACACAGTATATCCATAGGAGGGATAGTGACAAAAAGCTTTCCAACCAGCTAAAGGAGTGCTTTAGCTTACAACGTGATGGCTGTGCTTATAGAATTGATATCACTAACTCACAAGTGGTGCATATCGATGCACAGATTCTAGCAAGTAAGCTTGTTCGGGGAAATCAACCAATCCAATGTAAATCGAGTATCGTCCCATGCACTCAGAAGTGTGCTAAAAGAGTAAAGATGAATTGGCCTTTGTTCCTACTTAATCAGTTGCTTGAATATGCTCTCGACGCTCAGACTAGGTGACCATTTTCATATAGTTGGCTCTTAATCCTTATTCCACTGGTTTCCTAGATGTAACCTGAAGACTACCAACCCATGGAAGTTAATGCAACACAGGTGGGCCATGATGCATGATACCAAAATTTGTGGTGGGTTGAGGAGCCCAGTCGATAGGCAGAATGTGCCATTCATTTTTGGGTCTATTCGGAGGCACTGGAAGCCACAACTATCAAAGTTCCATGAGTATCTCCTTATGAAACATCCAAGTATCAATGGCTCATTTAGTTCGCCATACGACCCCACTTTATTTACATTTAGGTATGGTGGGACCTTGAAAGGAAATGGATACCTCTAGCTTACAAAGTCATGGATCAAGAGTTGGATGCTATTTTTCAAGATTGGTTGGCTTAATGGTGCAAACTTGCGAGTCAAGAAGAAATTTCTAAAGAACCACCACCTGATGCCCCAGAAGAGCCTTCCCAGCAAGAGATGAGTGTTCACGACTCTAACAACAAGTCATTGATAGACTCTAAGGCCAAAGTATAGTGCATGCAAGAGGAGACTCACACCAAATGACACCATGAATATGATGTAGGAAGCTGTATCTGATTGGGGATGGAGCACCAATTGCAGCATCTCATCAAATCCGTCACTGGTTCCTCTAAGGCTGCGACACAGGGGATCCAAGAGTCAAACCATGAAGAATTCCGTGTGGTAGGAGATAGCTTAAATTCCATTTCTAATATCGTTTCTAGATAGACCTCTATGTGACCTATGATATAGGATGTCCCATTGATCATCACTGAGTCCCAAGCTAGGAACATGCAAGTTCCCCTGACTACAATCGATGCAAAAAATGAAGAGGTAAACCAACAACTGTGGTTGATCCAGAGCGTCACTTTAGATATGAACAAGTTATCTACTCCAGTGTTTATGGAGCTGTAGCACATTGCCACCCTGGAATTGGCAGAAAAATAGAAAGAGTTGACTGAGGGATATGTATAGTCAAAGAGTGCATCAGAGAAGCTACAAAAAGAGGTGGAAGAGCTGCATCAGGTCCAAGTGTAGCTAGCAGAAGATAAGGTGTGAGAAATAGATGCATTAAAGGAAGCGTAGGCTGAGCTGTAGCATGAGGTTCTTGAGGAAATTACTAAACTTAAGAAGGTGCAACACTGCCTTGCTGTTGAATAAGCACAACTATGTCCAATATGTAGTGAGGTTGAGCAAGTGAGGCTTGTCACTATACTTTTGAGAGAATGAGAAAGATTACCGTGGTTTCTAAGGCCAAGAACCTTGGAGAAACCATTATCAAGCTCCAGGATACCAACCTGATTCTCAATGCCCTGGTCTAACCTACGATGCCATTGGAGCAAGTGGATGAAAGGAAGGATTCTATTCAAGAAATTGTGAACCAGTTTGAAACCATGGAGCAAGAGGCCAAAATAATTATGGAGGCGACAACACAGTTTTGGCAGAGCATTGTCCAAGAAGAGCAGCTTGATCAGTTGACAATGCAGGAGAAAGAAGCTGAAGGCCATTTGACAATGCTGAAGACGTCACTGCAAGAAATGCCGCTAATGGTAAACATCACAAGGGCCGAGGAATTAAAATATCTTCAGTAGAGAGCCTCCCATGCCTAGAAATTCCAACAAAAGTGTTGTTCCCAGCTAGATGAGTTTCAAGAAATTGGTGGATAGTTGGCTCTTAAAGTAGTCACCATGTTACAGGTGGTGCAAGAGAATCAGCAGATGGTCGATGATAAGGCTAGAGAAGAGCATCCAGTGCAGAATTATTTCAATAACTGACAATTTTTTTCCAACAAAGTTCACCTTCAGGTTCGTGAGATCATGAAGTAGTTCAAATATTTCAAGGCACGGACGTTGGGATATACCCTGTCAACCTGACGTGGCTCAAGGAAAAGCCACAAGACTATGTTTGGGGCATGCTAGTAGGGGTTTTGGTAAAAGAGTTTTGCAACGCCGTGGTAGCTGCACAAGATCAGGCAACATCACACAAGGCCATATCAGCACGATGGGTGTAAAATAACTGTTTTTGAATATTTTATAGACTATTTGACCAAGTTTTGTCACCACAGGTCATTAGCGGTTATAAGTTAGTTAGAAGTGGACGTTCAATGTAAAGGAAAAATCCTATATATAGAACTCATCTTGCAATTGAATATACATTGATCAAAAACATTATCATCAATTGAGACATCATTGAGGTCTGGTGCGATCTGTCTATGGTTTGGAAGAATTTTCCATTATATCTGCAATCTATCTGGGTTTTTCCTATTTTATGAAGGCTTTTGTTGTGGAGAGGGATTGTCCACTTGGGTCCTTTGTGTAGAATTAATATGATATGAAATTTGTTGCACAAATCATGTCTTTTATTTCTACTACAATCTAATCTATTGTGATGCTGCTATGATCTAGATCTGTTATGATGTTGTGACCTAAATTTGTTATGTTGTCGCAATCTAATCTGTTATGATGTTGTTGTGGTATATTCCATTTCTACTATGATTTGTTGATGTTGCTGCGATCTGTTCTAATTCTATCACATTTGCATTATGAGTTGAGATGTTCCATAAATGATGTTGCTGCACTAGTGATACTGTGACAAATGTATGATGCAATCTGTATTTTTGGAATGAATTAATGATAAATGCATAGCTCTAGATCTAATAGTTATGTTCTCTCCCCATTGGATACCATATCCTCCATCCTCACTTCCATAAACTCGGTTTTATAGATCTCCCTTGAACATATCAGGTGAGACTTCATCTGCTCTGCGGATGTTGGTGGGTAGGGTAAAACCTTTTTGTGCTGGTTCTCAGGGAGATCGCGTTGGTTGGGCATCGACAGAGTGAGAAACCTTGTCAACACGGATTTTTTGGTGGTTTTTTCCCAACAGTCGGACCCTATTGGGATGTATGAAAAATACATACCAGGTCTTTCTAGAACCACATGGGGAAAGCGCACTAGAAACCATAAAAGAAAGGAAAAAGCATCCATGACCTCAAAATCCACCCCTACCAGAGGATGAATATTCTGAGACAAGAAATTTGATGCCACCCTATATTACACCCAGATGCACAGATGCTTTGAAATTTAAAAACCCAAAGCAGATAGGGGTTCCATTAATAATTCCACTGGTGCCAAAAGGAGTAAAAGTATTGATGGATAGTATTCCCAACTTAAGGAAACTCTCTTTTGTTGATCATGATACAAAGAAACACAGAGGCATGGACCAAAAAAAAATATATGGATACTGTACAAGAAACACCTGATACACCCAATAAATTTGTTGCAAAGGAATAGGCCAGAGGACTAGAATAGTCTCACATACTATCACCGTTATGTATGCCGCATTTTGGTTGCAACATACCAATAAACACTTTTTTTTAGCAGTTATTGGTATTCTTTCATGGTGGGTTCTTATGGTTGGGAAATATAATACATGTGGATGTTGAACTTATTGCAAGCATCATAGGCCTACCATTCGCAGCAATGGACCCAACCCCAATTCTCAAGAACGATAAAAAAGTGGTGATAGCTATGGGGATGAAGGAAAAATATGACGTGGTAAGAAATACAAGAGGATTTATACTATCCAATTTGGTGCAAAGGTGTTGGAATCCAAGTTAGTTCACAAGATGCATTAAGACCAATGTACTACGGGAGCAATTACGTAGTGGAAATCTGCACAGAGGGAGTTGACATCAATTGGTGTCAGTTCTTGTTGATTGAGCTACTCCAACATTCTATTGGCATACAAAAAAAGAGTACAACATTTCACTACTCATGGATGTTTATTTTAGTTTCATTTATAGCATGGTATTACCACGCCAAAATACAAAGGGGTATATCTTCCAGTAAGTTTCACAGGAGCGAGATATCAAAACATTTGGTTAGAAAAGGAAAAAAGGAATGATAGACATAAAATAACATTGAATTATTTATGCATGGAGAAGATATAAGAAAGCAAGTAAAGGGAATGTACATTTTAGATAACACAACTGTTCATGATTCTGTCAGGTTTTCAAATTTCAAATTATCGCACACCATATCAACATGCAGCCATGTCGAGATCAACAACATCAAAGTTTTCCAACCCAGTTCATAATGACAGAGTAAGAGGTTGAAGAAATTGTTGATAATTTTCTGAAGGAATGGCACATTCTAGTGCTAGAATATCGACTATGTCAAGAGGAAGAATAAATGCAAAAGCAAAACCCACCACCGCTAGATGAGGGCCAGGAAGAAGTAAATCCATTAGAGGATTTGGAGTCAACAGAGAGCTAGTCCAATCCAACCTCGATAGACCGAAACACATAAAAGGAATAAGAATAACCTCATAAATATCAAGTAGAGTCTAGTAGAAAGAAAAAGAAGTTGAAGCATGATAGAAATGCAAATACCATTAGCTTGGATAGTGGTGACATGCAAATAATGACGAAGGCAATAGATGAAGCTACCCAGACTAGCTTCAAATCCATAGAGGAGTGACAAGGACATATTTTAGGTAAGGTTACTGATATGCTCAAATCTATGTGTAAAGCAATTGAGTATGTTTAAATTCTTATCGATTGTTCAGTCCCAACTACTGAGTCGCAGGATCCACCACAAACGTCAACAATGGAAACAATTGGAACAACAGTTCCAGTTCCACAAATAAAAGTAGAGGTGTTACAAGGATTTTTTGATCTAGGAATTCTAGATTTTAACGACTTTACGAGGGACCTCAACCAAATAACCATATATTTATCCATAATAAAGATGATTGAAGTGTAAGCAATATAGAGTGTTGTAGTTTTCAAAATAAAAGTGTGAGAACAAATGTTGGCTAAGCAAGCAAAGGATGCAAACAAAAGTATTAAGAAAATGAAACTAGTAAGACAAGAAAATGATGAGAAGATGAAGGCATGGGAAGAAAATTGTTAGAGAATCGACAAATTAGTAGATCTGGATTTTAAAATTTTTACAAAAGATCGAATAACATAAGAAATGGCACCAGACACAAAATTCACTAGACGTGGTAAGATAGCGACTCACGTTAGGAAGAAGGTCACAAAGAGTTAGGAACAGGTAAAACCAGGCACACCCTCACTGGTAATATAGGAAATAAGAGAAGAAACAATTGAATCTATGAAGAAAGATGAAGAAGCATAAATTATATGTGCGAACGATGTTGATCAAGTATGTCGAAATTGGGAATCACTAATGTATGATGAGAAATCATAGAAATTGCAAATGAAATGAATTCAGTTGAAGAAAATATCATGCATATAAGGAACACCATGAATAAAATACCCTTACTGTAGAAAATGGCTAAGGAAATGAAGATGAGGAAATTGCAACATAAAGTAACAGCGTCACACACACAACAACAACACCATGTGGAAAAGGTGAAAGAGATGTAGGATGAAGCAGAAAGAGTTACAGGAATCATCAAGCCTGTAAATGAGAAGGTGCATGAAAGAGCAGGATCATTACAAAATATCATGCTAGAACATGTCAGTTCCAACCTACTGAAACAATTGTAGAATACGAAGGAAGAAGTGTGAATAGAAGCAAGGTGAGTGGCAAAAATCATGGAATATTTTCATAGTAAAATGAGTGAAAGGGAAAAAATGGACGAATAGCTAAAAGTGGCCTAGGATGAGCCAAAGGTGATTTTTGGAAGCCTCTTGTGCCTAGGGAATGGAAGGTATAATTCACTTAGAATTCTGCATAAGTATGGAGAAGAGCAATAGAAGAAGATAAAGGAGCTGCGACGGAAGTAGTAAAAGGAAGGAAGGAGAAGAGGAATCCACGAGAGAAAAGGAAGCCTCAATAGAAGGAAGGAGTGAAACAAGGGAAGATGCACTAGAATAATGGTATCATAAGGAATGAAAATATGTGCAAGTGGCAGAACGATTAGAGAACGGCAATATGGCGTAATAGTTAGAAACTAATAAGCCATAAATATCGTGGGTACAAGTTCGGATCAAGCCAATGAAAACCACTTGTATGAAGGTATATTTGTAATTCAAGACATTAGTGGTGTTATAATAATCAACCCATACTTACCTACAATAGAAATTAATTTAATTATTTTCATGTTATTACCTAGTCTCCTAGATTCCATTCTATGCGTGTTGCCTTCTACATGTCCTAGAAGTCAACACATGCTAAAAATGAGTCACGAAGCACTTGGGAAACATCTTCGAAGCCCAATTTAGCATGTTTTTTTTATTCCATATCCTCCAAAGTGCATATCTGCTTTTTCTAAAAAGCTGCCTTCTTTATTCTGATTTAAGGCAAAAGGAAAAGCTAGACTAGGTGTAGTTGAATTTTTTTCCCCACATCCTCCTCCCTCCTTTTTTCCAAATAAAAGCATGTATGATTTTTATTTCCATCCCTCTTTAGTTTTCCCACCTGAATTAGAAAATTCATGAGCATCTTCATAGATTTGGAAACTGCTTTATGCACCTATGGGGGATTTGACTAGATTTGGTAAGCCTTCTTTTTTACTATTTTGAATGGCATATTTATGCATTTTATTCTCTCATTTAATGATATATTTCACAAGCCTATTACTTCACAAGGTTGGCTATTGTACACTTATTCAATACATATTAGTGTTATGCTCCAATTTCACTATCCTTTGGTGTTAATTTTGCATGTTTGATTAGCAATTTTGTGAGTGTGATTGTTATATCTCTTGGGTTCAATTTCCACATGGTATCAAATCCTTTATATATCGATTTCTCTCCTTCCAAATTATTATTCCATATTCGAAATCATTGACTCGGAGTGCATCTACTGACTGGAGGGAACAGTTTATGAGCTATGGACCGATCTCAGAAGATCATCTTGACTCCATTCAATTTATTTGAGTGGAAAGTTGAGATGGAGATATTGTTGAGATAAAAATGTCTCTATAGGGTGACTATGGAAACTAAGGGAGACCCCAATGCAGCTGTAGAGAAAATTAAATGGCAGAGTTGATGGAATCCCTAATACGGAAGGAAGATATATTGGTGATTATGGGCATCATCCAACCTTACAAAGACCAAGATTTTATTGCTGGAGATTCAAGGGTGGATTCAAAAAGCAATAAAAAAGATAGAAATCCACCTGAGCAAAAGAGAGACAAGTCTAAGTCTCAAGAGGATCCCCAAGGTTCCAAGAAGAACTTCAAGAAGAAGAAGAACAAAGGAGAAATGAGCAATTGTCCATACTGCAGTAAGGGCTGTCATCTTGAGAGCTCTTATATGAAGAATAAAATTGACATGTTGACCCAAATATTGGAGAAAAATACATATGATTTAATGCTAATGGGAAAAAAAGTAGAACCGACAAAAACCAAAATAATTATGGAACGAGGGAGAAAACTCTTTTAACATTTAAAGTATCTTTCATGCACGGTCTTGATTAATGTTTATTTTAAAATTTTCAAAACAAAACTTAACCATTTTCAATAGAAGATCATTGCTCAGGTTACTTATTATTTCAAGAAAGCAAAAAACTTAACTTCAGAACTTTCCACTTACAATGTAACATCAGAGCTTCAAGAAATTTTAGTAGAGGTAGCTCTTGCCAACATTTCTTGCTTGTAAGAATATTGACTTTGTTGTCGAATATCCTTATAAAACTCTGTGATAAACTCTTCTTCTTGTCTATCCACAAGAAGAGGATAGAGATAATCCATGGAGGACTTGGTAGACTTGTCAACACACAAACATTGTTGTTGTGGTAGTTGTTGATCTTGAGAGCTCTGCCATGTGTTTTTTTGAGTGACAATCAAGAACACAATGGAAGAGACATAATGCATTTTGTTTCTTTAACATCAAGTAGTTATGCCTCAAGGCTCGATACTTATTCACTAATTTAGCGAGTCGTGAATATTCTGCATGGCCGTTTGAGTGAGAGCTCAAGCTATAGCGGGATCCCCTTTTCTCAGACAAATTTGTTGATAATTTGGGGTTGTTTACTTTTCTCTCCTCCCTGGCCTCACTGTGTGGCGAAGCTCTTTGAGACAACCTTTTCTTTTCTACATTTTTGGATGTTGATGCATTGACATCTATAAACCTATTTGGGTTTTTCATTTTTATAGATCAAATATTTTTGACTTAGAATTCTGTGCTACAGGATAGGTATGCCAGAAGCAAAGATCTGCCAAAATATATACACAAAACAAAATATAAGGATTAGCTATGTCAAAATATATACACAAAATATAATGATCTAATGTTATCCAATATTTCCCAGAAATTCTAATAAGAATCTACGATAAAAAAGCTATTTGCAATAAGCTAAATCCAGATGCAATCTCTGAAACCAAGTTAATTCTCTTGGATCCTATATTATCCAATATGTCTGAGGAAATACACTAAATCCAAACGCAATCTATGAAACCCCATTAATTCTACTGATCCTATATTATCCAATATTTCGGCAGTAATTATTGAGTCATAACCCAAAACTATAACAATAATCTAGGATAAAACAACCATTGTCAATATTCACATGCAATCTCTAAAACCAAGTTAACCCTCTTAGATCCCATATTATGCAATATTTGGCCAATAATTATTCAATCATAACCAGAAACTCTAACAAGAATCTAGGATAAAACAACTATTTGCAATACCCTAATTACTGCACTTATTGGGTTTTTCATTTTTATAGATCAAATATTTCCTACTTATGTAGAAATCTGTGCTAAAATATAGGTAAATAAGAAACTAAGATCTCTCAAAACATATACATGAAATATAAGGATCCCATATTATCTAATATTTTCTAGTAACTATTGAAGCATAACCTCAAAACGCTAACAAGAATCTAGGATAAAACCTTTATTTGCAATACCTTAATTCCAAATGCAATCTTTGAAACCAATTTAATTCTATTGGATCGCATATTATCCAATATTTCTTAACAATTATGAATCTATGATAAAACCACTATTTGTAATACCCTAATTCCAAAAGAAATCTTTAAAACAAGGTAAACTCTTTTGGAACCCATATTATCCAATATCTTGATGTAATTATTAAATCATAACCAAAGCTCTAACAAGAATCTAGAATGAAATGGCTATTTGCAATACTGTAATTCTAGACGCAATATGTGGAACCAAGTTAACTACCTTAGATCCCATATTATCCACTATTTCTCAATAATGATTGGATCACGACCATAAACTCTAACAAGATAAAAAAAACTATCTATACAAGGAAATGAAAGAAGTATTTAGTGAATAGTCTATATAGTGTGGCTTGTATGAGACTCAAGGATACAATTTGCCTTCTTTATTTTTAAATTTTTATTGATCAATGGTAAACTCTTCAACTATAAAGTGCTACAAGTCTTGTACTTTTAAGAGATAGACTGCACATACATCATACTCATTTCTATCTACCATAAACCTTCTTGTGTTAACAGATTTCTTACCTATTCAAATTCTTCTGGTAATGCTTTTTGTAGCACAATATTCAAGAATAGATCTTCGTCTCTACATCACAACCTCCATTCTTAAAAAGAATGGATCATCAAGATATATTTCAGCAAAAATAAAGGGTGACGCTTCCTTGAAACAATGGCAATACTTCACTTTTTTTTCTTTGGAGCCAGATAGTACAAATCTTTTAATAGGTGAAATATGAGTGAGCAAGTCAATCAGGAGTCATATGGGGAGTCTGCAAGCATTTTCAATGTGAGCACAGTGTTGGATTGACTCAATTGGGGATTAACCCAACGGATCAATCCGATAGCGTTATTTAGATGATGGAACTAAATCCATTAACACTATCTCTCAGAGAGCACTAACATAGAGATCTTAAAGGGTTCAACGCATATTGTAAATTTATGCTTGGAGGGAATCAACATTGCGACTTCCAACTTTTTTAAAATAAAAATAGATCCATGAATGAATCAAGGGTTGAATGAACAGATCTGCCTCTCCACTTGGTTATGTTGGAGAAAGAATCTAGGGTTTTTCTTCCCTTTGGGTTTTATACTAGTATATTGACTCACATATCAATCTTTCACAACTCATGAGTGGTCTCCAAACTCATGGGTGGAGCTTCAACATGAATTCAGCTCTCACAATGGTGCCATATTTGTGTGCCTTTGGAGGATCTTATGCACATAACTAAATCCACGTTGTGGACTTCAGATCCGGAGATGGGCCCATCAAATCTCCAAAAGAAAATAGCTGGTCAAGTCACATACAAGAAATAAAAGAAAACATCAAGGACTTTGGAACCCTAGAATGCTATGTGAGAATAAAAATTAAGACGGTTCTGGGTTTCTCACTGAAAGTGTTTTCCACTTTCTGAAAATATAGATATAGGCTTTTGTCTGAAAGTGATTTCGAATCTATGAAAAGCCTTACCGTAGGATCTCCCTGTAGCCTCTGATACCATGTTAAAGATAACAATGGAACAGACACAAGCACTATGGGATTTCTCAATATTAATCAATTGAATATATAGTGGGAGAATACCATACTTGACACAATACCATGGGTAACTAACTAACTAACCACATGTGAGATTACATTCTTCATATGAAATACTATAATTCCAAATGCAATCTCTGAAACCAAGTAAACCCTCTAAACCAAACACACTAGAAAAAAATAACCCCAACCCACAAGCAAACCTGATCTTAGCTCGGCTCACAAGCAATTGTAAAACCATATAAATAAAGGTGGACATGGAAATAAAAACACACAAAAATAAAAATTAACCAATGGAGATCCCAAATAGTTAAGCAATTGTAGAACCATATACATAAAGGTGGATGTGGAAATAAAAACACACCAAAATAAAAATTAACCAATGGAGATCCCAAACACTTATTGCTCAGATAAAAAAATGATAAATAACTAATAACAAGAGCTTAACATGTACCCAGAACATATTTACTTAATCATCTATGTAATAAGCTTCACAAAAGTAGACTACTTACCAAATTGAATGACCAAAGACAAGATTTGAACAGTCTATAGTGGGAGTGTTTTTCACTTATAGATGGTAAAGCCTCTTGAAAAATAGGTTAAGGAGTCAATTTATATAGCCACAAAATGAGTCTAGTGGACCTATTGGAATAACAACTAATAATAATTTTAATTTAATTTTACTCATTTATTTTTAATTTATATATATATTTTTTGAAAATTTAATTTATATTTTAAAAATTCAATTTATATTTTGAAATTTCAATATAACATTAAGGAAAATATTTAAAAAATATAGTTTTATATTTTTTACTTCTAAAATTGTAATTTCCTAAAAAAGGATTTGTTTATTCTTTTTTTATGATAATGAATGTTATTTTAAAACGACCGAAACATAACCAAAACTATTTAATGTTAAAAATATGTTTTTTATGTTGATATATCACAAGTTTAGATACAACGCAGTGGATTATGTACCACATTGTAAATAGTACCAATCAAATCTTGGTCCATTGTCCCACAAGCAGTGGATTCCCTTTTCCCTTTTGTTTTTACATGACCCTTTTATTATTACATTAAATTATTATACTTATTCTAATGTTTAAGATTTAGGTGTGACATGCTCCTCCATATTAGGAAACTCATCCTAAAGTTATAACTCCATAGAAACAAATTGAAAGACTTACTCATTTAGTCATGTAGTTAATATATAATATAGATAGATCATACTATTGAGAAAATGATTGATTTATACTCACCCAAATTTTACCAATCCCCCTAAAATTATATGTATGATAAATCGGTGAATCCCCATAATACATAGGAAAGCGAAAATGCTAGTTTATTAATAATATAATATGTATATATAATCTTTTGGGGAATATTCTACTAAATTATAACATCTTATAAACTTTGGGTATTTGACAAAATTATAAATCTTGGTAAAATCATGGAACATCTTTAACAAAATTATAAAAACTTATAAAAATTTTGGTGAATCTTTCACAGAATTAGAAAATCTTGTAAAAACTCACTGAGTCTTTTGCTAAACTATAAAAAGTTGTAAATTCTTGACATATTGGTTGAAATTTGACTTAATACAAATTTCTAGATGGATTTATATTCAATTTAGACTTGCGATGTAATCTTGCACTAGAACACCTTGCAAACATCATCCAACTTTTTTTGGTGACCTAATTTGTCAATTTGCAGTCCCTATAATAGACTGATTCTAATTGATCCCTAAATGGAACATGCCAAATGCTGGTTTCTAGTGAGTTTCCTATGACCAACGACCATGAAAATATTTATCCTTGGGAGTAGGTCACAAAGCATGTGTTCAAAATTAGAATTGGATCAACCTTTGATGCATTTCCCACCTTCAACCATTCATCACAATTTGTAACATAATATTACAATGGGGCAGAGTACCCAGTTCTAGAGTTTCGTGATTTGCTTGCATAGACAAGAAAACACCAAAACCGTATGTCAGTTTGACCCATGCATTCATGCATGGTTCCTACTCTCACATTTTTGAGAGCTGCGGGACATTCTAGCTCATTATCATTCATCCCATTCAATCATGGAATCACGATCTTCATCCCCTCCCCTGCCCCGCTCGTCATGTAGAAGCGGAAGAATAGAAGATCCTTTCTTCTGTGTATGTATCCTTGCCATTCTGCAAGTGTGTTTTTTCTGTACATTGTGGTATTTGTTGTGTTGTAGCATTATCCTAAACTTCAAAGTGTAGGAGACCCTTGTACTCGTGTTCACAGTAAGATTGTGATGTAGAGTCTCCCTATGGTTTTTTTGTTGTGAACCCTAGTTTGCGCCTCACTATGTGTGAGACTTCGAAATGGGAGAGACGTAGAATGCACTTGATAAACCTGGTATGGAACCTCATAGTAAGATAACAGTGGCTCGTGAATGTGCCATGCACATCATAAAAAGCACTAGAAGGGAAGGTGTATCTTGAGGGACTGTGGAGTAGAGAATGGGATAGTTCCTTGTGTTGGGTGTGTAGGCAGAGGGGGGATCTAGGCCAGATAGATCTTGTGAAGGTGTCCTTAGCTCGGTTGATTTGCTCACTAGCTTAGTAGTTCTTCCTACCCATTTCCTTAGAAGCCTAATAAACCCAACTAGAAATATGGCTCCATTGGTGGTTTGATAAACCCCATTTGTTGTCTTGGTTGTGTCTATTGCACCTAACCTAGTAAGTAACCTTTGGTTGGAAAGTCTCATGAACCCAACTGCTAATGTTGGCTTGGCTAGGTAGCCTGATAAACCCAACAGTGAGATGGCTTGACTCTGAACAATCTGATAAACCCCTCTGTTGGCTTGACTATTCCTTAAAGGTGAATGTTTGCTTGACTCTGAATAGTCTGTGAAACCCAACTATGAGATGGATTGGCAGAGTGGCCTGTGAAACCCATCTTTTGGGATGTTTTCCCATATAGCCAGACAAACCCAATTGTGTTGAATTGGAAGAGTGTTATTGCACCCTTGCTATGTGTGAGTTTGTTAGTGTTCCCTTATCCGTGTAGGAAATCATGCCTAGCTCGGGGGTGGCAATGTTGTTGAGAGATTAAGGAGCACACTCACCTATGGTTGGGTGGAACATTACAGTGACATAGCTGGTTGTGGGGAAATATTTATTTAAGATAAGTGTTCTTGTCCACATAATTTTCTGTAACTATATTTCTTGCATTGTATTTGCTTATTGGAATGTGATGAATATGTTGCCATGTTGAGTTATGCTTGTTCCTTGAATAACTACAGCTATAGGTATCTATGTATTTTTTTCCTTCAATGCATTTTAATAAGTTGCAAGATAAATTGACCAGTTTGGTAAGGGCCTGGATGACCTGATCGATCCACGAATTCAGCTAAAAAGTTGAGTTTTCTATTACAAATCCTCATTTGTGCACTTTGCGGTATTAAGGATTTTGCAGGATGTGGGATGCGGAACGCCATTTTGCAAGTTTTTGTTTTGGAATATTTTCCATCCATAACTTTCCTTTCACAACTTGCGGGATGCGCGATGCGAAACGTTTTTTCATAGATTTTGGGTTCCACAGATTTTTTTCTTTCGACAACTTGCAGGATGCAGGATCGCGGTGTCATGATTTCCATATTTCCAATCCTGCAAGTTAAGTTTTCATAGAATCGATCTTCATGGGATGATTCCCCATCGTTTCTCTGTTTCCGATGCAGGATGCAGGATGCGGGTTGCGAGAAGTGAGATCGAGACTTTGGGTAACTTTTGACCCCGCGTCTAGTGCTTTCTGCACCATTGATTTTTTGTGGTAGAATTTGGAACCGTTTATTTAGATCTGGTCTCTGAGATCATTTATGATCATTGATATCATCATGTTTCCTCTTTGTCATCCGATCTCCTCTAATATTTTTCCTTGCATATTTTTTAATTGATCTATGGAAGACAGGAGGAAGCATGATAGTGTTGGAATTGTCAAGACATATTTCATGACCATGCCCTGAGTTTCGATGAACAGTGAAGGTTCTTGATGAAAATTTTAATTCCTCATAATGATGGGGTATGGGTATGTGATAGCGTGGTATCATAGCTACGGGTTGCAGCATTAGGCTTGGATGGGTTCGATAGCAGTCAAGAGTACCCTACAACATGGTATTAGAGGCTGTGGGTTGGAGCATTGGGATTGTGATCCAGATTTATGTTGGAACACAACATAATACAAAAATAACCATAGAAACAAATATGCAGTAGAAATAACACTTCATTTCATTAATCAATAACTAAAACTTGTTTACATACAGAACGAAAATAAACTAGCTACAGTGCTAGTAGCTTATCTCTTAGAAGAGATGTGGCGGCTACATGCCTCTAAACTCTATGTTACAATGAGGCTCGAAGGCCTATATATTATTGAGAAAAAATGGAAACCCTACACATCCAAAAACCTAACCCTAGTAGGTGAAACTCCTTGATGTGGACCCCGTTGGGTAACTTGGTACATCAATTTCCCGAGGGCATAACTTTAGCAAAATACCTCTATTTGACGCACATGATACATCATTAGAAAGATCTATTTAAGGAATATATCCGTAAACAACAAATATTGAGTTCAGAACGGAATCATATTTTCCCAACCATTCGATGCCAAAAAACGTCATTTAGGGCCTCAAAACGGGTCCGGAAGTTTAGGACCCAAAAAATGCCAAAAATAGTAAATCGTGCTACAATTAAGGAAACTGGAAAACTGAAAGAAACAATGGTGGGGATCCAAGAGGAATAAGTGGGTGGCCACCAATACCCTTATGGATCAACCTAGATAGGCCAGGTGACAGTAAGTAAATGGTTTTGATTTTGAATTACTATGTATATGACAATTGTTGTTGGTAACACATTTTGCAGAGTCATAGTACATTTGGAAAACTAAGTGGTGGTTTAGACATGACAACTTATGATTGATATGATGCTCGGGACTCCTAAGAGCATGCACGATATGCCATGGGGGAAAATGTCCGAGATGGAAATGATGACATAGAGTCTAACGGAAGGAGATTCCAAGACACACCGCTAGATATTGCCACCACCATGAGAATCTTGATTAAAGCCCAGGAAGACCAGCATCAATTGAATGTTGCTATGTTGCATATTTTGATAGAATTGCAAAGAAAGATAAAATTTGGGTAGGGTACAGTGAAACTCGAAGGGAGTGAAAGCAGTACCAAAAAAAGAAGGACTTTTAGTAAGTCATCTAACTCAAAGGATTTCAGTGGGGATTCAACCTCTTCTTCTCAAAAGAGAAAGAGAAAGAAGCCCTGCAGGGATTGCACTCAGGAATAATTTAAGAAGGATAAACCTCCTATGTTGGATGGCAAGGTAAATACTAGATAAGACACTAAATATTGGCTTCTTTGGATAAAGAAGTACCTCCAAGTTCAGGATTAATTAGGGAACATGAAGGCAAGGGTTGCCATATTCAATTTGAATGGAAGGGCATCCATTTGGTGGGAGCACTTCAAGTAAGTTAGGAAGATCAGTGAGAGGAAACTTAAGTGGAAATGGTTCCAGAAGTATTTCAAGCAGAAATATCTCTCTGACAGGTACTATGATGACAAAATCAAATAATTCCATGAGCTAAGACTGGGATAGCAGACCATGGAAGAGTATGCGAACAAGTTCCTAGAACTGTTGAGATATGTCACGTACATCAAGGATGAAAAGGTGAAGGTTCAGTGTTTCCTAAGTGGATTTCCTTAGTCTTACAAAGATAGAATCAATTTTAATGAGCATAGAACTCTTGAAGAAGCAATTAGGAAGGCTAAGTATTGCTATGAGCAAAGAAAATGGAAACCTGATACCATAAGACATGGAAGGACAAGAAGAATGAGAAGTTTTACCAAAGAAAGAAAGGTTTCAAACCTTCTAGCTTTAGGAATCATCATAAGCATCCATCACAAGCTGTAAAGCAGCCAGCTAGAGTAATGGGAGATAAAATAAGAGATCCACAGCGGAACATAGAACCTTTCCAATGTTGGAGATGTGGAGGATCCCACATGCATGGGAATTGTCCACTCGAGAATGAGAGTGCAAGGCCAACTAACAACATGCAAGAAGAGGAAATAGTGGGTCAAGTAGCAGGGGATGTCCCTAGGATTTATGCAGCACTGGTGGACCGCCAGGAAGATCAACAATCCACTATGGTCGAAGTTGCAGGTAATATTGTTGATTAATTTATTTCTATCTTGATTGACCCTGGTTCTAATCATAGTTACATTACTCCTATAGTGGAGATTTGTGCCTTGAAGAAAGAAAGGCATAGAAAATATTGGCTAGTTCAATTATCCACTGGAACTAAGAGGAAGGTTAGTGAAGTGATAAAGAAATTTCCATTGAGTATGAATCGATTGGTCCCTTGTGTAGATTTGAATATTCTACCACTTGGTTCCTATGATGTTCTCATTGGAATTGATTGGTTAGAAGCTCACAGAGTAAAGCTTGACTATTATAATAAGGCTTTTGAGTGTCTAGATGAAGAAGGAAACTCAAGGATTGTGGAAGGCATTCCGAAGGTGATTTCTGTGAGGCATGTTTCAGCAATACTGTTGAAGAAGTTCTATAGGAAAGGTTTCCTGCTATATGCACCTCATATTTTGGAGGCAACAGAGAGTGAAACTTCTAGGTTGGAGGACTTTCATGTGTTGTAGGAATTCAGGGATGTATTTCCTGATGAGATTCGAGGGCTTCCTCCAAAGAGGGACATTGATTTCACAATTGAGCTTGTTTTGATTGCAGCACCAATGTCCAAGATACCCTATAGAATGAGCATGCCAGAAATGTTCGAGCTAAAGATGCAGCTTCCAAAATTGTTGGAGAAAGAATATATTAGACCCAGTGTGTCTCTGTGGGGACCACCAGTTCTGTTTTTAAATAAGAAAGATGGTACACTCAATTTGTGTATTGATTACAGATAGTTGAACAAATTTATAGTGATGAATAAATATCCTTTACCTAGGATTGGTGACCTCTTTGATAAAATGATAGGAGCAAAGGTATTTTTCAATATTGACTTGAGGCCTGGTTACCATAAGGTCAGATTCAAGGATGAAGACATTCATAAGACATCCTTCGGAAGAAGGTATGGGAATTATGAGTTTGTAGTGCTACCATTTGGTCTCACAAATGGACCAGATACATTTATGTGCCTTATGAACAGTGTCTTCAGTAGGTATTTCAACAAGTTTGTTCTTGTTTTCCTTGATGGCATTCTTGTTTATTCTAAGAATGAGGAAGAACATGAAGAGCATTTGACATTGAAATTACAATTATTTCAGGAACATCAATTGTATGCAAAGTGAAGCAAGTGTGACTTCTATATAGATAGAATTCAGTACTTGGGTCACTTTATAACAAAAGAAGGTCTATCGATGGATCCTGAAAAGATTGAAGCCATTATGAATTGGCCTACTCCAAGAAGTGTGACAGATGTGAGATCTTTTATGGGACTAGCAGGATATTACAGGAGATCCATTGAGGGATTCTTCAAGGTTTCACATGCCGTCGCTTCTTTACAAAAGAAGGGGATAAAGTTTGAATGGACCTCAAGGTGCGAGGTAAGCTTCCAGTAGTTGAAGAATCTTCCCATCAGTGCAGCAGTGTTGAAGGTTGCAGACCTAGAGAAATATTTTGTGGTATGTACCGACGCATAGTGTTAAGTCATGAACTTGTTTTCTTTAATTTTATATTTTTATTGTCATTCTTATTCCAAGTTTTCTTATTTGCTTGAGTTTGTTATTTTGCTTACCTTGGAAAATTTTAGGTTTTTAGTGAAATTTTCAAGTTTTGCCTTTAGATTTTTTATTATTTTTGTTCCTTTAGGTTTTGAAGGGTTCTAAAGGCCATATTGTTGAATAATGGGTTCACAAATAACATAATAATCATAGTTCATCACTTAAACCTCATTCAAAGTGGAAAAAATGATTAAAAAAGCACCAAACGTGGTTTTAAATTATTCTTGTAGCGCAATTGCCAAAAGTTTACACAGCGGTGCTACAAGAATATCGCGCGCGCCGAAATCGCTGGTTTTAAAGCAATTTTCTCCCATGATTTTGGTTTTTGATAACTAATCACATGCTTAAATGCTTTTGATACGTGTTTCTTCAGTAATGATCATGCAAACAGGTGCATTTTACAGCATGAAGGAGATCGTGGCAAATCATTAGTTAGAGTTGGGAGAAATTGTGTCAGGTAGACAAGCGAGCCTAGATTGAAGTGAGAGAGGTGCTCCATTCATGAATTACGAAACTGGAGACTAGGTGGAGTGAGGACATTTGCTTGAAATTTGGAAATTGCAATTACAGAGGAGATTCAGGGTTTTTTACAGTTACAGAGAAGATTAGGGCTACCTCTTCACACCAGTTGGAAGCAAATTGGAGGCCTGAAGACACTTGTACAGTTTAATTTGACAATCAGATAGCTCAAGGAGTGACTTTAAACCTCTGCAGCCAGACTGGAATAAGGTATTCCGCATTAACCTGATAGTGGCTCCTAAATTGGGGCTTTCCTAGTAAAGCTTGTTTTGTTAAAATTGATGAAGGACAGCATATATATATGCTTTTAACAAAACCCTTGTCGAAGAGATATTAGTCTAAGAGGTTTTTAGAGGTGTTGGTAAGTGATAAGTGGAAAAATATCAGTCTCATTGAACAGTTACCCTGTCAAGACCTGAAAATGTGGTAAGGTGAAACTCTGTTCAGTTTTTGGTGACCAAGGTTCACAGATTTATTGGTTACTTATAACCAATGCAATAAGTGAGTTGAGCATATCAATTGCCCGAAAACCTAGTTTGATTAGGTGCTAGAAGCTGATTGGTTTTGGTGTTAAATATAAGTTGTAGCAGAAAGCTAGCAGATATCAGATTGTCCTCATATCTTTTCATCCACTAGTTAAACATTCACAAGTTGATTTAAGAAGCAGGATTTTGAGAGCACTAATGCAAAGTCCTTTGTGCAAGTAGATAGCTTGTAAGTGACATTAGAAGGAGCTAACTGTACTCTTTGGATAGAGCTATAACACACAGATGTTATCATACATTCTAGAGATGATCTAGTATCAAAATGAATATTTGGGATGGTAGTTATTATCAGCAGCAGTTTTATTGAAGAGTTTGTGGCATCCTGCTGACCTATATTACTCAAAACCTGATGCAAATCTTGTCCTGCATTGAAAACACAAACAGACTATTAAAATATTCAAGAGAAAACAATCAAGGAGAATCAAAGCAAGCTGAATATCGAAACCCTAGAATCTTGAGGAGAAAAAGGAGCTGTTAGGTCATTGAGAGGGATTTAAAATTACACAGGTTTTCAGCCATTAAGAATAGATGGGAAAAAGTGGCAAGACAAATAGGGATGAGCCCACAGATCTAAAATGGATTGACCAATTCCCAGGTTGTGCAGAGGTTTTTCAAAACGTTGGTTGGTTGGATTTCTTTAAGAAGATCGATGCCTATAACACTGAAGTCTCATATAAATTTTCCTAGTGCTATAACTAGGACATGGTAGTATTTGATACCCTGAAGTTTAATTTGACTGTGGAGCTAGTTGCTGAAGCTACAGGAGTTAGAAATGAAGGTGAAATGTGGTTCAAAAAGTTTCATTTCACTTTTAATGCCCATAGGTACCTTTTACCTGGCATTACTCCTGACTGGAGAAAAGGAATACTAATCTAGAATTTTAGAAATGAGTGGGTGGAGCCCATTAAAATCCTACAAAGCTATATCACCTGTGAGGGGAGATATGCCTATGTCTTCAAATATCATTTTAGATTGTTATAGCATTTGGTTGGTGAATCCAGAATGAGTCTTCCTTTATTTTTGTTTAAAAGTTTGCAGAAGATGTCAAGTAGAGTTAAGGGGCATTAGGATCACACTTCACAATCCATCTTCCATCATGGTTTGATTAAGCTCATCATCAGTACTGATCTACAAAGAGAAGGGAAGACATGGAATTATTTTCTTTTCTGTTCTTGTTTTCAAATCAAACAGGAAGAGCAGCAAACCAAAAAACAGGTCGATAAGGGGAAAACCCTAGTTAGGAAACTAGGTCAGAAAATCAAGTCTGAAGATAAGAAAGAAGTTAAACTTGAAGAAGCACCAGAGCCCTCGAAGGAAGACTATGAACCTAAAAAAATTTCAGCTAACAGTAAAGGTAAAGGTTTACTGTTTATGAACAAAGAAGATCATCCTGTGCAGGATAGGGAAACAACATAAACTTTCATGAAGGAGAAAACTATTGTCCCAGAACAGATTGCTGAAGAGAAGGAAGACATTTAGGCCTAGCAAAGGATTCCCATCACTATCTTATCTGAGGATGAGGGATATCTATTAGAAGATGATGAATCCATTGTCAAAACTGAAGCTTGGGTTAGTACATGCAAGGAGTTCTCCACTCTAGAAAATAATAAAGTCAGACCTAAGAAAAATAAGATCAGGGTTGAAGCTATGGATTTGGCCACCATTAAACATCAAGGTAAAAGTTTGAAGATGATGGGAGAACTTGCCCCAACATGGAGACCAAAAACAAGGCCAAGAAACAAGTTAAGGTTGGGTATGGAAAAGTTGTTGAGCCCTAGGTCAAATTCAAAAGAGGTTACTGTGCTGGATGATGATTCTTCAGACAAAAAACCAAAGATTGAGAAAGAAGCAGTTCTAAAAACTCCAGTTTCTCATCATACAAAGGGGAAAAAGCCATTGACGACAACAAAAGAGATTAGTCTCACCGAGACTAAGCTATCTGCATTATTTTTAGAATTAAGAAGTGAACTGTTGAAACAACAACAAGAAAAGGAGACTGAAGTTTCTCATGCTGAAAACCAGCAGTTTATAGATGAAACTATACCTAAGGAAGCATCTAATCAGGAAAACCCTATTCTTCATGGTGTGTCTTCAAGGCTGCTATAGGAAGATGAAGACATTTTCAGAAGGCTAGATGTCCCATGGTTTCCCAGCAGTGAGATGCAAGATACCACAACAAGGAAATCCTTTGATTCAGAAAGGGAGAACCTACAAAGAACCATCAAACGACACAGGCATCAGATGGATTACATGCAGGAAGTAAATGATGGCTTGATCCTAGCAAATAGAATACTCAAGGAGGATTTGAAACAAGTTAATGATCATTATCAAGAACTTACTGCAGTATCCAAGGAAGCCTTGAAGAGGAATAAAAACAAAGAACTACAATGTGTAGATTTGAAGCTGATTGTTGAAAGCCTACAGAAGCAGAATGAAGAACTTACAAGAAGGCTAGCAGACATGGAGGCTGAGCAAAAGAGAGCCAGGAAGAAAGCCCAATCTTTGGATGGAATAGCCTTACTAGCTGAAGCTCCCAAAGACATTTGAGTTTGGTAGTTAGTCATTTACTTGTTATGTCTTTTGAGAAACACTTTAGTTAGTCAGTTATTAGTTATGCTTTTGAAGAAACACTTTATTTTTTAAATATAATTTCACTTTATCCCATCGATGAGTTAGCTGAGGACAGTTAGGGTTTAAACCCTAACTGATTTTGTAAGAAACAGTATTTAGATAGATGATAAAGATAGAAGGAGGGTTCTACTTTTTGGATGGCTTAAGGAGGTATGTGAGTTGTTTATGAGCTAAGTATCACAACTCTCATGTGTATTTGCTGAATAGAATTATGAAATATATGATCCTTTATACCCTTCAGACTGTGTTTGGCTTCATTTTTTAACTTGTTTAGTTACATGATTGAGAAATTCATTGCTTGTTTATGGTTTCTTTGCTGGTAATGCTTGTCAATTGTTGAATGAACTTCAAATGTCATGTTCTAATTGGATATTGGTAATTATGTTATACATCTCTATTCCTATTTGCTTATGATTTAGTTCTTGTTTAGCTCATGAATGTATTCCCTTCAGTCACCAAATTTTGCAACCAAGAAAACCTTTCAGAAACCCTAAAACCTAGTTTATTTGATTGAATTTTTGAGATTGTGTTGGCTTGTTTCTTTATAGCCTGGAAACAATTTCTGGCACAAGCACATGGGATAAAGGGTTTGGAGGAGTCCTTATTCAAGACAACCATGCTGTATGTTATGAGTCAAGAAATTTGAAGGAACATGAGTATAACTAAGCTGCTCATGATCTAGAGCTTACAGCCATAGTACATGCGCTCAAGATGTGGAGGCATTACTTGATGGGAAGCAAATTGAAGTTAAGGACAGACCATTGTGGTCTGAAGTATTTCTTTGATCATCCTACTCTGAATGCTAGGAAAGCTAGATGGCTGGAGATTTTATGCAAGTTTGATTTTGAAATCGAACACATAAATGGAAAGGAGAATAAGGTAGTTGATGCACTCAGCATGAAGATGCAAGAAGTTCATGTGGCATCCCTTAGTATTTTCCAATCGGATTTAAGACATCATATTGGTAATGATGTTACTACAGATGAAATGTATGTGAAGACTAAGGACAAATTGCATCTGCAAAGTATTGAGAAGAGGTATGACATATATAAGCTAGAAGTAGATGGAATCCTTACTTATAAGAATAGATTCTACATTCCAAATGTAGCAAATTTCAGAAGAGTTGTTATGGATGAGATCCATCAAGCTCCATACTCTGGTCACCCATGATACCAAAAGATAATTCCTATAGCTAGAAAGAATTATTTCTAGCCAGGGGTGAAAAGGGACCCGCCTGAGTATATTTCGAGGTGCATGAAATGCTGGAAGGTGAAGGTTGAGCATCAAAACGCTACATGTTTGTTCCATCCTTTACCGGTTCCAGAATGGAAATGGGAAGTTATTTCCATGGATTTTATTATAGGACTGCCAATGACCTAGAGACAACATGATTCCATCATGGTTGTGGTGGACAAGTTGACAAAGGAAACACATTTTATACCAGTGAAGTCTACACATAAGACTGATGACATTGCAAAGATCTTCATGAAGGATATTTTCAAATTGCATGGATTTCCTAAGGCAATAGTCTCTAACAGAGATGTCAAGTTCACTTCCAATTTTTGTAAGGGTTTGTTTGTGAAAGGATCAAACTTCCTCAATAATATAATAATGAGTATAAGTAACGTATAAATTCCATAAAGGGAAAGTAATGTAAAATAAGATGTATGATAGATGATAGATTGCAATTTGTAGACACCCTTATATATTTTGTGGACATCCATGAATGAAGGTCCATGTCCCTTAACCTAGTATTACATATCACTAGTTAATATGTAATGTATTTGTTTTTATTTTTACATTGCCTTCCCCTTAAGGGAAGCTTTGTCCTCAAAGCTATATTGATAGCAATGTCTGATTCCCTTTGAATTATCATCTTCGAATCCTTTCCTTTTTATATTTGTGACATTTGAGGAAATGATCCGATATGAGTTACGAAAACCTCAGCCGAATTGTCGCATCATATCTATTGTGGTCCATCCCAGATCTATTTTTATCAGAGCTCTAAGACCATTTTGTGGGACGATTCGTCTCAATTGTCGCTTAGTATGTCGATATTTTTGCAAGTCCACATAAGTCTTCTGTGAATATTCATTTTGACCCTATCATTGGTCAAAATGACGATTATAATTAGGATGTCTGTAAGGTGTAGGTGTTGTTTGTTCTTCTTTCTTTTGGACTATTGTGAGGACTGTCTTCACTTCCTCGATTTGATTTTTAGGTGCATTTTCCTAGATTTGTGCTTCTTGGTTCTCTCGTAGTTTGTTATGATTCTAAATATTTTTTATTCTTTCATCTTTCGACATTTTTTCAATTTCTAACTCGATTTGTTTCTGTAGTTCCTAATTACAATTATTTAGAAACTAGTTTTCTTCTTGCTTTTCGAGTATTTTTCCTTCGAGGTCTTCACCGGAGTGTTCCCTCTTGCTACTGTTTTTCAAATTTTTGATCTTTGTAATGAGTGTTTTGTTATGATTTCATAGTCGACAAATGTCTTCGGTATTGCTTAATAATACCTTGTTGAATTTTGTCAATTCCAACTTGTGTGTCTTCTTACTCTCGTCATGTTGTTGTTGGAGTCTTTATTTTTCTTGTTGATGATGACATAATTCTATTTCCTGGTTTCCTAATTTTTCATGTACTTGCACTAATTCATCTTCTTTGTTGATGACGACATTGTTAAGACGACTAATTTCTTCTTCCAATTCGATAATATTCCGATACGGATGTTATTCGACTTTTTTTGACTTTATTATCTCGTCGTCAAGTTTTTGAATGATGCCTTCCAGACGTAATATTTTCTCATCTTTATCTACTAGCCTTTCTATGCGTTTTCTTTTACTATCTTCCAAAAATCCAATATTCATTTCCGAGGTAGTAATCCTTAGTTTCTATTTGTCGATTTAGAATAGTAGACTATTATTGGCGATTTCGCACTATTTTAGCTCATTCAAAACTGCCCGTAACTGTGTTTGTAATTTTTGTATCATAGTCACCATGACTTCTTGAATTCCAATTTTTCGAACTCGTCTTCTTGTTTGAGAGCGAATTTTGGATGATTGTCTAGCCTTCTTTTCTTTCGTTTTTTTAATGATAGAAGATCTTCTTTGATTAGGTTCAATAACCCTTTTTTTTTCAAAAAGAATATTCAATAATATTGTTTTTTTTCATCTTTTTTTGTTTCTTTCCTTTTTCTTTTATAATAATAATTATTAAATAATTAATTAATAATTTTGTTTTTTGTGGTGAAGCTCCCTTGACTAGCAGGGTTGCCATTGGCTAAGTAACCACGAACCAAGGGCATCTAAGCCGTCAAAATCACCCGAGGATCGCACTCGACCTCGACCGTACCAACCATTAACATGGTTGGATTTTTTGGTATCTCACAGAATTAGAACCGACAACTTTTCAGGTTAGGAGGTGTCTTAACCATACCCCACCACCAACTCTTCTACATCTCGCGAATAATTAATTAATAATTATATTAATATTTTTATAAGCTATATATATAGTTTAATATATAATTTAATATATAGTTTTTTTTAAATAATAATTAATTATTGTATTAATTATTATATAATAAAACAAAAAATTGAACTATTATAAATATATTATAATAATTCAAATCAAAGTAAAACCTGGTTGAAGCTCGAAAGCAAAACCATGTGCTTGTTTTACTTTATCTTTTCATTTTTTTACTTTCCTTTTCCTTTCTTTCGTTTTTTTACTTTTTTTTTCTTTTATCTTTTTTTACGTTTTTCTTTTTCTTTTGGACAATGTCCAATATTTTAGGGAAACCCTAAAATAAGGCTATAAGCCAAAAAAGAGACAAGGTTTGAGAATTAAGGCAAAAGGCCCACATGAGCCAAACAAGGCTTTGATACCACTGCAAGGAACAAAGTTCCTCAATAATAGAATAGCTAGTATAAGTAACGTATAAATGCCATAAAGGGAAAGTAATGTAAAATAATATGTACGATAGATGATAGATTACAACTTGTATCCACCCTTATATATTGTGCGAACAACCATGAATGAAGGTCCACGTCCCTTAACCTAGTATTACATATCACTAGTTAATATTTAATGTATTTATTATTATTGTTAAAGTTTGCAGATTTGGGTACAAAGATGACATTCAGCACTGCTTACCATCCTCATACTGATGGGAAGACATACAGAGTAAATCAAGTGCTTGAAGACATGCTTTGCATGTATGTGATCGGAAAACCAACCAAGTGGGAAGATTATTTACACTTGGTAAAGTTTTCCTATAATAATGGATAGCAAGCATCCTTGGGAATGAGTCTGTATGAAGCTTTGTATGGCAGAAGGTTTAGGACACCAGTGACTTGTCAATACATGAAACTAACAAGACTAGATTCAAATCCATAGAGCATTGACAAGGACATATTTTAGGTAAGGTTACTGATATGCTCAAAGATTTGTGTAAAGCAGTTGAGTATGTTTAAATTCTTGTTGATTGTTCAGTCGCAACTACTAGGTCGCAGGATCCACCTAAAACATCAACAATGGAACCAATTGGAACAATAGTTTTAGTTCCACAAATAAAAGTAGAGGTGTTAATAGGATTTATCGATCTAGGAACTCTAGAGTTTAACAACTTTGTGAGGGACCTCGACCAAATAACCATATATTTATCCGTAATAAAGATGATTGAAGTGTACACAATACATATTGTTTTATTTTTCAAAATAAAAGTGCGAGAACACACGTTGGCTAAGCAAGCAAAGGTTGCAAACAAAAGTATTAAGAAAATGAAACTAGTAAGACAAGAAAATGATGAGAAGATGAAGGCATGGGAAGAAAATTGTCAGAGAATCGACAAAATAGTAGATATGGCTTGTAAAAACTTTACAGATGATGGAATAACATAAGAAATGGCACGAGACACAAAATTTGCTAGACCTCGTAAGATAGCGACTGACCTTAGGAAGAAGGTCACATAGAGTTAGGAACAGGAAAAACTAGGCACAGCCCCACTAGTAATATAGGAAATAAGAGAAGAAACAATTGAAGCTACGAAGAAAGATAAAGAAGGAGAAATGATATGCGCAAACAATGTTGATCAAGTATGTCAGAATTGGGAACCACTAATGTATGTTGAGAAATCTTAGAAATTGCAAATGAAATGAATTCGGTTGAAGAAAATATCACCTATATAAGGAAAAACATGAATAAACTACCCTTACCGTAGAAAATGGCTATGGAAATGAAGATGAGGAAATTGCAACATAAAGTAACAGTGTCACACACACAACAAAAACACCATGTGGAAAAGGTGAAAGAGATGTAGGATGAAGCATAAAGAGTTACAGGAATCATCAAGCCTGTAAATGAGAAGGTGCATGAAGGAGTGGGATCATTATAAAATATCATGCTAGAACATGTCAGTTCTGACCTACTATAACAATTGTAGAAGACACAAGAAGAAGTGTGCATAGAAGTAGAGCGAGTGGCAAAAATTGTGGAATATTTTCAAAGTAAAATCAATGCAAGGGAAAAAATGGATGAATAAATACGAGTGGCTTGGGATGATCCAAAGGTGATTTTTGGTAGCCTCTTATGCCTAGGGAATGGAAGGTATAATTCACTTAGAATTTTGTATAAGTATGGAGAAGAGAGACAGAAGAAGATAAAGGAGTTGTGATGGAAGTTGTAAAAGGAAGGAAGAAGAAGAGGAATCCATGAGAGAAAAGGAAGCCTCTATGGAAATTGAACCTAGTGATAGATTAATTTTACTCACAACAATTAGCAATTGATCATGCAAAATCACTCACAAAAGAGACTGAAATTGGAGCTGAACACTAAACGGTATTAACTCAGTGTATAATAGCCAAACCTGTAACATAATAGGTTTCTGAATAAATAACATACATCAGGGATTGGAATGCATGATGAGCAATTCGAATCTATCATAAAGCAGGCTTACTAAAAATAAGCAAATCCCCCATAGGTGTAAAAAGCTGATCCCAAATATGTCATGGAGCTCACGAATTGGAAAAATGGCTTAGGTAAGCTAAAGAGTGGTGGAATGGCAGCTCATACATGCTTTTGCAAGGAGAAAAGAGTGGAGGATGAAGAGGACAAAAAACTAGTTCACCTCACCTAGTCTAGCTTTTTCATTTGCCTTAAAACGCTGAAAAAGCAGGGAATAAAGCAGAAAAAGCAGAAGGGCACCTAGGAGGCCAGGAATAAACCAAATTTGATTCCTTGGGATTTCCCATGTGCTACATGAGTCAAATAAGGCAACTTTGACCACTATGGATAGGTAAAAGACAACTTGCACAAGGTGGGACACACGAACTAGGCTAATAAGACAAAAATAATTAAATTAATGTCTAAGTGGGTAAAATATGGGTTGATTATTCTAACACCCCCCCTTAAGCTTGACTTATGAGTAATATATCATAAAATTAGAAGGCCTAGCAACAAGGATTAGTCACCCTTTACATACTGCATGTCGATTTAAACAAGGAAAGAGGCAAAACCAACTTGGGAAAATCTTCCCTTAAACATGGAGTGTAAACAAAATTTGGAAATCTTGTCTTCACTCATGCTTCACAGCATGATCAGCAATCCCCAGTAGTGATTTGAGATTGTTGAAGGTCTTCTCACAAAATGCTTTGGTGAAGATATCAACTACTTGTTCTGAAGATGAACAGAAGAGTAGGTGAATGGTGCCATCATGCACAAGTTCTCTGATGTAGTGCATATGGATCTCAATGTGTCTCGTTCTCTGCTTCTGAACTAGATCTTTGTGTATTTGAATGGTACTCTGGTTATCACAGTAGATGGTAGTTGAGTACTTTGGTTCGAAGCCACACTCTCCAAGCAAACCCTGCAACCATAAACATTGAGTTGCTGCATTAACAACTCCTCTGTACTCTGCTTCTGTAGATGAGAGTGTAATGGCACTTTGTTTCTTGCTTGACCGGATGATTGGCCCTTCTACAAGCATGAACACATATCCTGATGTGGAATTTCTATCTATGCTATCAACTACCCAATCACTATCAATAAATCCAATCAAATCAAGATCAGATTTTGCTTTGTAGAAGATCCCATGTGTCCTTGTTCCCTGAACAAAGTTAAGGATCCTTTTGGCTACTTTCCAATGGATCTCATGAGGCTGATCCATGTATCTAGAAGCCACACTTACTGCATAATAAAGATCAGGTCTAGTATGTGTCACATACAATAAACATCCAATCAATTTCCTATAAAGTGTATTGTTTACCATAGGTGAAGAATCAGCTTCTTCCAGCTTCATTCCTGAAGGGAAAGGAGTTTTTATTGCTTTGCAATCCTTCATTCTGAATTTGTTCAGCAAGTCCAAGGCATATTTGGACTGGTGCACCTTGATTCCAGCTTTGGTTTGAGCAATCTCAAGCCCAAAAAATTGACTTAAGAGCTCCAAATCTGTCATGGAGAAGGCTTGGTTCATAGCACCCTTTAAGGAAGCAATCTCGACCTTTGAGCTTCCTGTAATGAGGAGGTCATCAACATATAACACAATGATCATTAATGAACCATTAAATAACTTCAAATAGACATTTGGATATTATTTGCACCGAACAAAATTCAGTGATAGCAAGAAGCTATCGATCTAGGCATACCAAGTCCTGGGGGCTTGCTTTAGCCCATACAATGACTTTGTCAACCTGCACACAAGAGAAGGGTTAGTAGAAAAACCTTGAGGCTGTTGCATATATATCTCCTCAATGATATCTCCATTTAGGAAGGCACATTTTACATCCATGTGATGTACCTCCCATTGCCTTGAGGCTGCAATGGCTAGAGCTAACCTGATGGAATCCATCTTTTCCACTCGGGAAAATGTCTCATTGTAATCTATGCCATGAACCTGTGAGTAGCCCTTGGCTACCAATCTGGCCTTGTAATTTAGTGGTGAACCATCAGCAGCAAATTTGGTCTTATAGACCCACTTACACTGGACTAACTTTCTCCCTTGGGGAAGATCCACTAGCTCGCATGTGTTGCTCTTCTGGAGTGAGCTAAACTCCTCCTTCATGGCTGTTTTCCATCTTGGATATCCTACTTATTCTTCATATGTTTGAGGATTAGACTCCACCATGAAATAGCATTTTTCAGCAAACATAGGATCCTTCATGCACAGACCACTCTCAAATTGAGATCTAGTCCTCCTTGGGTCATTGGGATCCCCAGCTAGCTCTCCTGCTACATGTAGTGTCTTAGCTGCCCATTTTCTCCTTATAGGGATGTTAGGGTCTACAATAAACTCATCTCCATCAGAAAAATCATAATCAGCATGTTCAACAAACTCTTTACTTACTTCTTGAGGTTTAGGTGGTGAAGAGGCTTCACCAACTTCCACTGCTGCAAGGGGTTCTTCTTCAAACTGAACACACCTTTAAATGAAGGATTTGTTTATTATCAAATTTATCAACTTGTACCCTTTTGAATATTTAGAGTATCCAACAAAAAGACACTCTTGGCTTTGGGGATGGAAACCTTCCTCTTCTCTGTTGGGATTCTAGCCCAAGCCTTTGAGCCAAAAATCCTGAAATGGGTCACATCTAGCTTGTGCCCACTCCATGCTTTGAAGGGAGTCATACCATCAAGCTGTTTATGAGGCACCCTATTCTGGATATAGGCTGCACAGTTGATAGCTTCGGCCCAGTACTTTGGTGGCAAAGTTTTGGCCTCCATCATGCATGTTACCATCTCCTTCAGTGATCTGTTCTTCCTCTCAGCAACACCATTTTGTTGTGGTGTGTAAGGGATAGAATGCTGCATCTGAATACCTGCATCTACACAATAATTAATAAACTCATACTTGACATACTCACCACCATTGTTAGATCCGAGGACCTTGAGTTTCCTCCCAGACTAGTTTTCAACCAAAGCCTTAAAGACTTTGAAGAGACCAAAAAATTCAGACTTGTTTTTCAGGAAGTAGACCGAGAAATACCTGGAAAAGTCATCAATAAAAGTCAATGCATATTTGTCCTAACTCATGTACATATGAGGGAATGGGCCAGCAACATCACTGTGGATTAGCTCGAGGGGTGAAGAGGTTCTCTCATGACTAGCTCTCTCAAATTTGTGCTCTAGGTGTTTTCCCAGGATACAACCTTGGCAGACTCCTTTGGAAAAATTTATCTTGGGAAACCCTATGACCATCTCTTTTTCACTAAGATCAGAAAGATATTTGTATTTTAGGTGGCCAAATATTTCATGCGAGAGCTTGCTTGCTTCATTAGCATGAATCAGAAGAGCAGAGGGGTTTGAGTAGGGTAGGGAGTGTGAGAACATGTATACCTTTTGAGCATGATTTGCAACTCCTTTTGCAATGACTCTACCACTTGAGATCTCTGTGATCTCAACTTCATCAGGGGAGAATATGAATTTCTTAGGAGACCCAGTATGGGTCATATGGTACACTCACAAGAGGTTGGAGGCAAGACCAGGCACATACAAGACATTGCTAAACTGACCATGATCAAGATCAATCCTCCCTTTGCCCAATCTTTGAGTGAGAGAGTCATCTCCCAGTACTATAGATGGTCCTTTCGACTTTTCAAGTGAGGAGAAGGACTCCTTGGTTGAAACCATGTGTCTTGAAGCTCCAGAATCAATGATAAAACTAGGTGAGCTTGTTGTGCCGGCAACCAATGCATGAACTCTCTCTCTGTCATCTGAACTTGATCCTCCTTCTCTCTTCTTTGAGATGTCTCGAAGGGAGATGCCATTCTTCTCCACGAGTTGGGTAAGCATATCAATTTTCTTTTTTCATACAAGAGCTTTCATTGTGATTGCCCTTATTGCAGTATGTGCACTTGCTCATTTGACCTTTGTTTTTCTTCTTCTAGTAGTTCTTCTTGGAACCTTGTGGCTCCTTTGGAGGATGTTTCTTGTCTCTCTTTTGCTCAGGTGGCTTTTTAGCTTTCCTTTTTCCTTTTGAATCCACCTTCAAATCTCCAGCAATTAAAGCTTGATCTTTGTATGGTTTGATGGTGCCCATCATCACCAGCTTGTCCTGTTCTTGTGTGAGAGATTCCATGAAATTTGCAAGGCTAGGCATCTTCGAGGTTCGAGCTGTCAGTTTTGTGGCATAGAAGGTCGAAACAAACACTGAATAGTCAGGGCCTAGCTTCGAGAGGATGGCCAGGACGAGCTGATCATCTTTCTTTTTGATCCCACACTATTTCAGCTACAAAACTAGTGCTTTGAACTTGGAGAAATATAGCTGCAGGGATTCAAAGCTATTTGGACTCGGAGAAATCAGCTCATTTTTGATTTGATGTCCCCTCATGTCATCTGTCTTTCCAAAAAGATCAGAAAGCTTCTCCCATACTTCATTCGATGATGTCAATCCATCAAGATGGAAAATGAGGTCTCTGGAAATACTTAGACACAGGAGACCATAGGCCTCATCCCTCCTGTTGTGCCATTTTATCTTCTCTACAGCTGCATTGGGCTCTGCTTCTATTGCCATAGTCACCCTGTAGAGGCCTTTCGCTCTCAACAGTATCTCCATCTCTGCTTTCCATTCAAAGAAATTGAAGGGAGTCAAGATAGTTTTGTGTGATTGATCCATAGCTTAGAAAATTTGTCCCAGCTGTTAGTAGAAGGATCCCAGTCACTGATGTCGAACCTGCAAAACAATTTTGAAGGAAAGAAAACAATCTAAAATGGCTCTGATACCATGTGGAAATTGAACCCAGTGATAGATTAATTTTACTCACAACAATTAACAATTGATCATGCAAAATCACTCACAAAAGAGACTGAAATTGGAGCTGAACACTAAACTATATTAACTCAGTGTACAATAGCCAACCCTGTAACATAATAGGTTGTTGAATAAATAACATACATCACGGATTCGAATGCATGAGGAGCAATTTGAATCTAGCATAAAGGAGGCTTACTAAAAATAAGCAAATCCCCCATAGGTGTAAAAAGTTGATCCCAAATCTGTCATGGAGCTCACGAATTGGAAAAATGGCTTAGGAAATCTAAAGAGTGGTGGAATGGTAGCTCATACATGCTTTTGTAAGGAGAAAAGAGTGGAGGATGAAGAGGACAAAAAACTAGTTCACCTCATCTAGTCTAGCTTTTCCATTTTCCTTAAAACACTGAAAAAGCAGGGAATAAAGCAGAAAAAACAGAAGGGTGCCTAGGAGGCCAGGAATAAAGCAGATTTGATTCCTTGGGATTTCCCATGCGCTACATGATTCAAATAAGGCAAGTTTGACCACTATGGATAGGTAAAAGACAACTTGCACAAGGTGGGACACATGAACTAGGCTAATAAGACAAAAAAAATTAAATTCATGTCTAAGTGGGTAAACTATGGGTTGATTATTCTAACAGCCTCCACAGAAGGAAGGAGTGCAACAAGGGAAGATGCACTCGAATAATAGTATGAGAAGGCATGAAAATATGTGCAAGTGGCAGAACGACTAGAAAACGATAATAAAGCGTAATAGTTAGAAACTAATAGGCCATAAATATCATGGGTCCAAGTTTGGATAAAGTCAAGACGTTAGTGGTGTTTGAATAATTGACCCATACTTACCTACATTAGAAATTAATTTAATTATTTTCATCTTATTTCCTAGTTTAGTAGATTCCATTCTATGGTAGTTTCCTTCTACATGTCCTAAAAGTCAACACATGCTAAAACTAAGTCATGGAGCGCTTGGAAAACATCCTCGAAACCCAATTTAGCATGTTTTCTTTATTCCAGATCCTCCAAAGTGCATATCTTCCTTTTTTGAAAACATTCTTTCTTTATTCTGATTTACAACAAAATGAAAAGCTAGACTAGGTGTAGTTGACTTGCCTTTTTCCCACACCCTCCTCCCTCCTTTTCTTCAAATAAAAGCATGTATGAGTTTTCTTTCCATCCCTCTTTAGCTTTCCCACTTTAGCAAATTCGTGAGCATCTTCATAGATTTGGAAATTGCTTTATGCACCTATGGTCTTTTGTGTCTGAGCATTTCAAGAGACCTCCTCTTCCATCTTGATGGATTGACATCACCTAATGAAGTGTGGGAGAAGCTAGAAGAGATTTTTGGAAAGACACGTGAGATGAGGGGACACCAAATCGAGAATGAGGTGATCTCCTTGAGTCCTAGTAGCTTTGAATCATTGCAACTCTACTTTTCTAAGTTTAAAGCCCTTGTTTTGCAGTTGAAATAGCATGGGATCGAAAAGAAGGAAGATGTACTAGTCTTGGACATACTCTCTAAGCTTGATCTTGACTATTCAATGTTTTTTTCGACCTTCCATGCCACCAAGTTGATAGCTCATGCCTGGAAGATGCCTAAGCTTGCACAGTTCATGGAATCTCTCACAAAAGAGCATGATACCTTGGTGATTATGGGTAGCATCAAATATTCCAAAGACCAAGATTTGGTTGCTAGAGATTCAAGGGTGGATTCAGAAAGCAAGCAAAAAGATTGAAAGCCACCTAAGCAAAAGAGAGACAAGTCTAAGTCTCAAGAGGATCCCCAAGGTTCCAAGAAGAACTCCTAGAAGAAGAAAAACAAAGGAGAAATGAGCAAGTGGGCATACTGCAGTAAGGGCTGTCATCGTGAGAGCTCTTGTATGCAAAAACAAATTGACATGTTGACCCAACTATTGGAGAGAAATACATATGATTGAATGCTAATGGAAAAAAAAGTAGAATCAACAAAACCAAAATAATAATGGAATGAGGGAGAAAACTCTTTTAACAACTCTTTTAACATTTAAAATATCATGCACAGTCTCTATTAATATTTATTTTAAAAATTTCAAAACAAAACTTAACCATTTTAATAGAAGATCATTGATCAGGTTACTTATGCTTTCGAGAAAGCACAAAACTTAACTTCAGAACTTTCCACTTACAATGTAACATCAGAGCTACGAGAAATTTTAGTAGAGGCACCTCTTGCCAACATTTCCTGTCACTGCTTGTAAGAATCTTGACTTTGTAGTCGAATCTACTTATAAAACTCTCTGATAAACTCTTCTACTTGTCTATCCACAAGAGGAGGGCAGAGATAATCCATGGAGGACTTGGTAAACTGGTCAACAAATGAACACTGTTGTTGTGGTAGTTGTTGATCTTGAGAGCTTTGCCCTGCGTTTTTCTGAGTGACGATCAAGAACATAGTGGAAGAAACAACATTCAGGAGTGCTACTGCAAGAGAACTCCAGCTTGCAAGGATCATAAGCCATTGTTGAAGCACTCACTATTTGGTAAGAAAGTTACTGTTGAAATCCATTAGCAGGACAAATAAAGAACACTGAAGTTATTGTTGATTAATCACTATTTGGTAAGAAAGTTGGCTTTATTGTGATGGAGAAGATAGCAATTCACACCATCGATTGAATCAATAATCAGTAGAGATGATCATATTGTATATTAGTGTTTTTGAAATAGCAATCAGCATCATGAAGCCAAGAGTGCCTATTATGAAATGGGCATAACGACTTCACAGTTTGCTGGAATCTGGTTTTGATATAAGAATTCTTATGGGACTAAGCTATTTCATAATCTGGGGAACGCTGGACAAGAAGTAGAATACGGTAAGTCGATACAGTGATCATGTCGAGGAGGTGATCAACAGCTGGGCAAACGCTGGAGAAAAAGGTGAAGAAGCATAATCCATCTGGGTTTCACTAAAGGGTAACCCAGTAAGCTATCACTTCACTTTCACTTTAAAAAAATGTTGAAAGCACAAAAACAAAAAAATGATTTACATATTACTTACTAAAAGATAAAAGATGGTTTATTTTTCAACTTAACAAAAAAATAGATTTTAAAATTTTCATGTCAATATAAAAATAAAGTGTGTGCAGACACGCTGATATCACCATTGTATGCAAATTGTTTAAGATATATTTACACAAAGCCGCCTATAAAAACTATCTGTTAGCTTTCATAAATATATTTTTTATGCTTTTATTTACACAAAGCCGCCTAAAAACACTGTGTGTTAGGTTTCGTAAATATATATTTTATGCTTTTTAGATTGGTTAATCATATTCATTTGCAGCATATTATTCCTGTCCTTACAAAATTCTCGTCGACATAAAGGTTGGGAATACGTTGAAATTCACAAGTTTCATATCAATTCAAACTAGCGTCCAGCGTGGCTGATACGAACCTTGTAAACAAATTGTTTGACATATAATTACACAGCCAACTAAAAAAACCCTATGTGTCAGCTTTCCATTGGAAATATAGTTTTTATGGTTTTTTACTATTTCGTTAATCTTTACCAACATATTATTTTTATCTTTACAAAATTCTTCTCGACATTGAGAAAGGTTTTGAATCTATTGAAATTCACAAATTTGAGATAGATTTATATAGATATTGACAAAAAGCGGTTAGTCAATGACCGTCAAAAGATGTAATATAATGAATCAAAATGACTCTGCAAGGCCTAAATGAATAAAAAGATTTGCAGAGGAAAATAATGATTGAACAACCATGCAAGAAATTTATAAAATTGATTTCAAGAAACATATTATGTTTCAGGCAAATAATGATAATAGTAATAACCAACAATATCCCAAAGGTTTTGAAAAATTACAACCACGAGTGATCTAACAAGTGCCACCTAGAACCAAGCACGGAGACGAAAGCTCTCTAATTATTAAGAACAAGGACTAAAAAACACTTGACGTGAACCATAAAAAAGTGCTGCAATTACTTTTCAACCAAACCAATACATGGTGTCCCATAAATCCTTTCCATATTGATTTCAAGAAAATGTATCATTCGATCTGCCTGAATTGTGATATTCTGGTAAAATGTTTCAAGTGTGGGATTCAGCATCTGAGTGTTCAACGAAACCCTTCGATTCAACCAAACCCTCGAACACGACCAGCTTATCCAAAAGGGCAAGTTTCTCCTTTTTTAATTTTTTCACTTCACTCTAGCTCATCTTTTACACTATAGTTTTCTTTCTTTAACATCAAGTACTTACGCCTCAATTCTCGATACCTATTCGCTAATTTGAGTCGTGAATCTTCTGCATGGCCGTTTGAGTGAGAGCTGGAGCTGAAGCGGGATCCCCTTTTCTCAGAGAAATTTGTTGATAATTTGGGCTGGTTTACTTTTCCCTCCTCTACGGCCTCATTGTGCGCCGAAGCTCTTTGAGACAAACTTTTCTTTTCTGCATTTTTGGATGTTGATGCATTGACATCTATAAACCTATTTGGAGTTTTCATTTTTATAGATCGAATATTTTCGACTTAGAATTCTGTGCTACAGGATAGGTATGCCAGATGCAAAGTTCTGTCAAAAGATATACACAAAACAAAATATAGGGATCAGATCTGTCAAAAGATATACACAAAATATAAGGATCTCATGTTATCCAATATTTCCCAGTAATTATTGACTCATAACCTGAAATTCTAATAAGAATTTAGGATAAAGAAGCTATTTGCAATAAGCTAAATCCAGATGCAATCTCTGAAACCAAGTTATTCTCTTGGATCCTATATTATCCAATATTTCTGAGGCAATACACTAAATTCAAATGCAATCTATAAAACTCAATTAATTCTGCTGATCCTTATAGATCAAATATTCCCTACTTATGTAGCAATCTATGCTAAAAGATAGGTAAAGAAAAAACAAAGATTTCTCAAAACATATATATGAAATATAAGGATCCATATTATCTTTTGAAGCATAATTTCAAAACTCTAACAAGAATCTAGGATAAAACCTTTATTTGCAATATCTTAATTCCAAATGCAATCTTTGAAACCAATTTAATTCTAATAGATGGCATATTATCCAATATTTCTTAATAATTATGAATCTATGATATTACTCTTTGTAATACCTTCCAAAAGAAATCTTTAAAACAAAGTTAACTCTTTTGGATCCCATATTATCCACTATTTTTCAATAATTATTGAATCACTACCATAAAATCTAACAAGATAAAAAAAACTATCTATACAAGGAAATGAAAGAAGTATTTAGTGAATAGTCTATATAGTGTGCCTTGTATGAAACTCAAAGAAACAATTTGCCTTTTTTCTTTTTAAATTTTTATGGATCAATGGTAAACTGTTCAACTATAAAGTATTACAAGTCTTGTAATTTTAAGAGATCGATTGTCCATACAGGATACTCATCTCCATTAAATATCTGCCATAAACCTTCTTGTGTTAAGAGATTTCTTACCTATTCAAATTCTTCTGGTAGTGCTTTTGGTATCACCATCTTCAAGAATAGATCTTAGTCTCTACATCACAACCTTTGTTCTTAATAAGAATGGAGGATCAAGATAGATTTCAGCAAAAATAAAGGGTGGCGCTTCCTTGAAACAATGCCAATCCTTCACCAAGACAGTACAAATCTTTTAATACAGTACAAATCTTTCAATAGGTGAAAGTTGATCTCTTAATAGGTTAAAGCTGAGTGAGCAAGTCAATCGGGAGTCATATGGGGAGTCTGTAAGCGTTTTCAAAGTGAGCACAGTGTTGGATTGACTCAATTGGGGATTCAAAGTGAGCACAGTGTTGGATTGACTCAATTGGGGATTAACCCAACAGATCAATCCGATAGCGTTATTTAGATGATGGAACTAAATCCATTAACACCGTCTCTTAGAGAGCACTAACACAGAGATCTCAGAGGGTTCACCCTGGTCAACGCCTATTATAAATTTATGCTTGGAGGGAATCAACATTGCGACTTCCAACTTTTTAAAAATAAAAATAGATCCATGAATGAATCAAGGGTTGAATGAACAGATCTGCCTCTCCACTTGGTTATGTAGGAGAAAGAATCTAGGGTTTTTCTTTCCACAAAGAATCTAGGGTTTTTCTTCGCTTCGGGTTTTATACTAGCAGATTGACTCAAGATCAATCTTTCATGATCTTTCACAACTCATGAATGGTCTCCAAACTCATGGGTGGAGCTTCAACACGAAGTCAGCTCTCACAATGGTGCCATATTTGTGTGCCTTTGGAGGATCTTGTGCACATATCTAAATCCAGGTTGTGGACTTCAGATCCGGAGATGGGCTCACCAGATCTCGAAAATAAAATAGTCGGTCAAGTCACATACAAGAAATAAAATAAAACATCAACCACTTTGGAACCTTAGAATGTAATGTGAGAATAAAAAATAAGACGGATCTGGGCTTCTCACTGAAAGTGCTTTCAACTTTGTGAAAAAAATGATCTAGGCTTCTGTCTGAAAGTGATTTTCACTCTGTGAAAAGCCTTACCCTAGGATCCCCCAGTACCCTCTGATACCATGTTAAAGATAACAATGGAACAAGCACAAGCACTGTGGGATTTCTTAATATTAATCAACTGAATATATAGCGGGAGAATACCATAGGTGACACAATACTATGGGTAACTAACTAACCACATGTGAGATTACCTTCTTCAACTTATGCAATACTATAATTCCAAATGTAATCTCTCAAACCAAGTAAACCTTCTCAACCAAACACACCAGAAAAAAATAACCCCAACCCACAAGCAAACCCGATCTTAGCTCCCCTTACAAGCAAATGTAGAACCATATACATAAAGGTGGATGTGGAAATAAAAAAAGACAAAAACAAAAATTAACCAATCCAGATCTCAAATATTGAGTGCTGAGATAAAGAAATGATAAAAAAACTAATAACAAGAACTTAACATCTACCCAAAACATATTTACTTAATCACCTATGTAATAAGCTTCACAAAAGTAGACTACTTACCTAATTGAATGACCGAAGACAAGATCTAAACACTCCACTCTGGGAGTGCTCTCTGCTTCTTTCGTCACTTATAAATGGGAAAGCCTCTAGAAAAATAAGTTTAGGAGTCAATTTATATAGCCACAAAAGGAGTCTAGTGGACCTATTGGAATAATAACTAATAATAATTTTAATTTAATTTTACTCATTTGTTTTTAATTTTTATATATATATTTTTGAGAATTTAATTTATATTTTAAAAATTCAATTTATATTTTGAAATTTCCCGAAAATATTTAAAAAATACACTTTTATATTTTTTACTTCTAAAATTGTAATTTCTAAAAAAAAAGGATTTGTTTATTATTTTTTATGGTAATGAATGTTATTTTAAAACGACCAAAACATAACCGAAACTATTTAAGGTTAAAAATATGTGTTTTATGTTGATATATCATAAGTTTAGATACAAAGCAGTAGGCTATGTACCACATTGTAAACATTACCAATCAAATCTTGCTCCATTGTCCCACAAGCAATGGATTCCCTTTTCCCTTTTGTTTTTACATGACCTTTTTATTATTACATTAAATTATTATACTTATTCTAATGTCTAAGGTTGAGGTGTTACATGCTCCCCCACATTAGGAAACTCATCCTAAAGTTATAACTCCATAGAAACAAATTCAGGACTTACTCATTTAGTCATGTAGTTAATAGGTAATATAGATAGATCATACTATTGAGAAAATGATTGATTTATACTCACCCAAATTTTACAAATCCCCCTAAAGTTATATGTATGATAAATTGGTGAATCCCCATAATACATAGGAAAGTGTAAATGCTATCTTATTAATAATATAATATGTATATATAATCTTTTGTGGAATCTTCTACGAAATTATAACATCTTATAAATTTTGGGTATTTGACAAAATTATATAATCTCGATAAAATCATGGAACATCTTTAACAAAATTATAAAAACTTATAAAAAAATTTGGCCAATCTTTCACAGAATTAGAAAATCTTGTAAAAACTCGGCAAGTCTTTTGCTAAACTATAAAAACTTCTAAAGTCTTGAAATATTGGTTGAAATTTGACTTAATACAAATTTCTAGATGGCTTTGTATTCAATTTAGACTTGCGAGGTAATCTTGCACTAAAACACCTTGCAAACATCATCCAACTTTTTTTTGGTGACCGACTTTGTCAATTTGCAGTCCCACTAATAAACCGATTCTAATTGATCCCTAAATGACACATGCCAAATGCTAGTTTCTAGTGAGTTTACTATGATCGACGACCATGAAAATATTTATTCTTGAGAGTAGGTCACAAAGCATGTGTTCAAATTTAGAATTGGATCAGCCTTTGATACATTTCCCACCTTCAACTATGCTTCAACCATTCATCACAATCTCTAAGATAATATTACAACCATAAGTATAACTGTAACACTGGGGTTTTGACCCCGTTGCATTAATGTATATGATGTAAATATTATATCGAATAATGACAAGGAGCTCAAGGCCAAGGCCATGTCATTGATTGATGTGTGGTATATAGGTGATCATGGTTGATGCCTATGGTTTCTGTGCTAAGTCAAGCATGCTTGTAAACATCATGTAAATATGGAATATAATGAAAACACATGACCAACTATGTCAATGCAACAAATAATGAGATGGGGGTATGATTTTCCTAAGGATAAAGGGGTGGGAATGTTAACCTTCAGCCTGTTTGGGGAAAATCCATGTGTCATGGGGAGAACCCATCAGAACTGTCAACTACCCTCTTTTTTGTCTTTTCTTCCTAACCATTCATTCTGCGAGAAACTGGTTGAGGTAGCTATTGCTTGGAAAGGGAAGAGTATGGGAAATTTCGAATGGGGCAGAGCACTGAGTTATGGAGTTTTGTGTTTTGCTTGCAGGGACAAGAAAACACTAGAACCATATGTCAGTTTGACTCGTGAATTCACGCCTGGTTCCTACTCTCATGTTTTTTAGAGTTGTGGAATGTTCTGGCTCATTAACATTCATCCCATTCGATCATGGAATCATCATATTCATCCCCCCCGCCTTGGTTGTCGTGTAGAAGCGAAAGAATACTAGATCCTTTCTTTTTTGTATGTATCCTTCCCATTCCGCGAGTGTGTTTTTCCTCGACATTGTGGTATTTTCTCTGTTGTAGTGTTATCCTAAAATTTAGAGTGTACGAGACCCTGGTACTTGTGTTCAGAGTAAGCCTGTGATGTAGACTCTCCATGTGGTTGTTGTGTTGTGAAACCTGGTTCGGGCATGACTTTGTGCGAGACATAGGAATGGGAGAGACATAGAATGTGCTTGATAAACCTGGTGTGGAACCTTAGACTAAGATACGATTCGATGGTGAATGTGCCATGCACATCCTGAAGAGAACTCGAAGGGAAGGTGTAGTCTAAGGGACTGTGGAGTAGAGAAGGGGACATTTGCTTTTGTTGGGTGTGTAGGGAGAGGGGGGATCCAGTCCAGATAGATCTTGTGAGGTGTCCTTAGCTTAGTCGATGAGCTCACTAGCTTAACAATTCTTTCTTCCCATTTCCTTAGAAGCCTGATAAACCCAATTGAAAAGATGGCTTCACTGGTAGTCTCATAAACCCCATCTGTTGGCTTGGCTATGTCTGTTGCACCTGACATGGTAAGTAACCTTTGGTTGGAAAGTCTCATAAATCCAATTGCTAATGCTGGCTTGGCTAGGTATCGTGATAAACCTAGTAGTGAGATGGATGGACTGTGTACAGTCTGATAAACCCATCTATTGGCTTGACTAGTCCTTAAAAGTGAATGTTGGCTTGACTGTGAACAGTCTGTGAAACCCAACTGTTAGACGGCTTGGCAGAGTGTCCTGTGAAACCCATTTGTTGGGATGTTTTCCCATACAACTCGATAAACCCAACCGTGTTTACTTGGCAGAGTGTTATTGCACCCTAACTATGTGTGAGTCTGCTAGTGTTCTCTTATTCTTGTAGGAAATCATGGCTAGCTTGGGGGTGGCAGTGTTGCTGACAGACTACGGAGCACAATGGCCTATGGTTGGGTGGAACGTTGCACCAACATAGCTGGTTGCAGGACAAGCTTTCTTCAAGACAAGTGTTCTTGTCCACATAATTTTCTATAACTATATTTCTTGCATTGTATTTTCTTATTGGAATGTGATGAATATGTTGGCATGTTGAGTTATGCTTGTTCGTTGAATAACTGTAGCTATAGGAATCTATGTATGTTTTTCATTCCATGCATTTTACTAAGTTACAGGGTAAATTGGCTAGTTTGGTAAGGGCATGGATGACCTGATCGATCCACGAATTCAGCTAAAAAGTTGAGTTTTCTACTAGAAATCCTCATTTGCGTAGTTTGAGGGATGTAGGATTTGGAACATCATTTCACAGGTTTTGGTTTCTGCATATTTTCCTTTCGTAACATTCCTTCCACAACTTGTAGGATGCCGGATGCAAAACATCGTTTCACATATTTTGAGTTCCGCAGATTTTTTTCTTTCCACAACTTGCATCATTCGGGATCGCGGTGTTGTAATTTCCATATTTCCAATCCTACAAGTTAATTTTTTGTGTCATCGATCTTCATGGCATGATTCCCCATTGTTGGTCTGTTTTCGATGCGGGATGCGTTTTGTGGGAAATGAGATCGAGACTTTGGGTAAATTTCGACCCCGCATCTCAGGCTTCCCACACTGTTGATTTTTGCAAGTGAATTTGGAACTGTTGATTTAGATCTGGTCTGCGGGATCGTCTACGATCATTGATTTTGTTGTGTTTCCTCATTACCGTCTGATCTCCTGTAATATTTTTCCTTGCAGATTGTTGAACTGATCTATGGAAGACGGGAGGGAGCATGACAGTGTTGGAATTATCGAGACGTAGTTCATGACCATGCCCTGAGTTTTGATGAACAGTGAAGGTTCTCGATGAAAATTTTAATTCTACATAATGATGGGGTATGGGTATGTGACAGCATGGTATCAAGGCTTCGGGTTGCAGCATTGGTCTTCGATGGGCCGGAGAGCAGTCAAGAGTAGGGATGATTTTAAGGAACCATACTTATTTAGAAGTGTATAAATATGGGTGAATCTTACCAATTCTTAAAACACCAACTATAAATTGTTTGGTGATATTTTTCAAAAAATATTTTAATTTCCAAGGATTTTATATTGTTTATATAATAAATTGGTGATTTTTAGGGTAAAAAAAATTTACCCATCAAAATTGGGTGAAACAAGGCTTCAAAAATTGCAAAATGGCGAATCGTTTTTTGGAGAAAACCCCCTAAAAATAGCCCAAGGCCTAAATTTTTCCCCTAAAATTATCCCTAGTCAAGAGTACCCTACAACATGGCATCAAAGGCTTTGGGTTTGAGCATTGGGCCTAGATAGGCTAGGTGATAGTAAGTAAATGGTTTTGATTTTGCATTACTATGTTTCAGAAAAATGGTGTTGGTAACACATTTTGCAAAGTCATAGTACATTTGGAAAAGTAAGTGTTGGTTCAGCCATGAGAACCCATGACAGATATGATGCTCGGGACTCCTACGAGCATGCGCGAAATGCAATGGGGGAAAATGTCCGAGTTTGAAATGATGACATAGAGTCTAATGGAAGGAGATTGCAAGAGACACCACCAGATGTTTCCACCACCATGAGAAGCCTAATTAATGCCCAAGAAAAGAAACATCACTTGAATGCTTCTATGTTGTAGAGTTGGATAGACTTGCAAAGAAAGATAGACTCTAGGCAGGGTAGAGTGAAACCCGAAGGAAGTAAGAGCAGTACCAGAAGAAGAAGAAGATCTTCTAGTAAGTCATCTGACTCAAAGGATTCTAGTGGGGAATCAAGCTCTTCTTGTGACAGGGAAAAGAGAAAGAGGTCCCACAGGGATCACACTCAGGATGAATTTAAGAAGGCTAAACCTCCTATGTTCAATGGCAAGGTAAATACTGGACAAGAGGCTGAAGCTTGGCATCTTGGGATAAAGAAGTACTTCCAAGTTCAGTATTATTTACGGAACATGAAGGAAAGGGTTTCCATATTCAATCTAAATGGAAGGGCATCCATTTGGTGGGAGCACTTCAAGAAAGTTAGGAAGATCAGTGAGAGGAAACTTAAGTGGAAATGGTTCCAGAAGTATTTCAAGCAGAAATATCTCTCTGATAGGTACTATGATGACAAAATCAAAGAATTACATGAGCTGAGACTAGGACAATAGACCATGGAAGAGTATGTGAATAGGTTCCTAGAACTATGGAGATATGTCAGGTACATCAAGGATGAAAAGGTGAAGGTTCAACATTTCCTAAGTGTATTTCCTCAGTCTTACAAAGACAAAATCAAGTTTTATGAGCCTAGAACTCTTGAAGAAGTAATTAGGAATGCTAAGTATTTCTATGGTCAAATCAAAGGCCCACCCAACCTGATTAACATAAGAAATGGAAGGACAAGAAGAATGAGAATTTTGACCAAAGATAGAAAGGTTTCAAACCTTCTAGCGTTTGGAATCAGCAGAAGTAGCAATCACAAGATGAGAAGTAGCCAATCAGAGTGATGGGAGAGAAACTTAGAGATCCCTAGCTGAACAAAGAATATTTCCAATGTTGGAGGTGTGGAAGACCCCACATGCATAGGAATTTCCCACTTGAGAATGAGAGTGCAAGGCCAGCTTACAACATGAAAGAAGCAAAAACAGTGGGTCAGGTAGAAAGGGAAATCCCTAGGATTTATGCAGCACTGGAGGACTACCATGCAAATCACCAATCCACTATGGTTGAAGTTGCAGGTAAGATTGTTGATCAATATTTTTCTATCTTGATTGACCCTAGTTCTACTCACAGTTACATTGCTCCTAGAGTAGTGTAGATTTGTGCCTTTAAGAAAGAAAGGCATAGAGAAAGGTTAGTTTAGTTAGCCATTTTTGACCTCATTGCATTAAATTATATGATGTAAATATTATATCAAATCATGACAAGGAGCTCAAGGCCAAGGCCCTACCATTGATTGATGTGTGGTATATAGGAGATCATGGTTTATGCCTATAGTTTATGTGCTAAGTCAAGCATGCTTGTAAACATCATGTAAATATGCAATATAGTGAAAACCCCCAACCAACTATGTCAATGAAATGAATAATGAGATGGGGGCATGATTTTCCTATGGATAATGGGGTGGGAATGTTAACCTTGAGCCTATTTGGGGAAAAGTCATGTGTCATGGAGAGAACCCATCAGAACTGTCAACTACCCTATTTCTTGTCTTTTCTTACTAACCATTTATTCTGCTAGAATGTGGCTGAGGTAGTTATTACTTGGAAATGGAATAGTATGGGAAATTTTGAATGGGGAAAAGCACCTAGTTCTAGAGTGTCGTGTTTTTCTTGCAGGGACAAGAAAACACCAGATCCATATGTCAATTTGACCCATGGATTCATGCCTGGTTCCTACTCTTAGGTTTTTGAGAGCTACGGGACATTGTGGCTCATTATCATTCATCACATTCGATCATGGAATCATCATCTTCACCCCCCCTGGCCATCTCTTAGAAGCATAAGAATTGCATATCCTTTATTTTGTGTATGTATCCTTCACGTTGTGCGAGTGTGTTTTTCCTAGACATTGTGGTATTTTCTATGTTGCAGTGTTATCCTAAACTTTAGAGTGTATGAGACCTTAGTACTCATGTTCAGAGTAATCCTGTGATGTAGAGTCTCCATGTGGTTGTTGTGTTGTGAACCCTAGTTTAGGTATGACTGTGTGCGAGACTTAGGAATGGGAGAGACATAGGATTCGCTTGATAAACCTAGTGTGGAACCTCACAGTAATATAAGAATGGCTGGTGAGCCCACCATGCACATTCTAAAGAGCTCTAGAAGGGAAGGTGTATCCTAAGGGATTATGGAGCAGAGAAGGGGACACTTCCTTGTGTTGTGTGTGTAGGAATAGGGGGGATCCAGGCCAGATAGATCTTGTGAAGGTGTCCTTAGCTCGGTTGATGAGCTAACTATCTTAGAATTTCCTCCTACCCATTTCCTTAGAATATTGATAAACCCAACTGTAAAGATGGCTTGGTTAGTAGTGTGATAAACCCCATCTATTGGCTTGGGTGTGTCTATTGCACCTTACCTGGTAAGTAACCTTTGGCTGGATAGTCTGATAAACCCAACTGCTAATGCTCACTTGTCTAGGTAGCCTGATAAACCTAGCAGTGAGATGGCTTGACTATGAACAGTATGATAAACCCATCTGTTGGCTTGACTGGTCCTTAAAGGTGAATGTTGGCTTGACTGTGAATAGTTTGTGAAACCCAACTATGATATGGCTTGGAAGAGTGTCCTATGAAACCCATATGTTGCTATGTTTTCCCATACAGCCGGATAAACCCAACTTTGTTGACTTGGCAGAGTTTTATTGCACTTTAGCTATGTGTGAGTCTGCTATAGTTCCCTTATCCTTATAGGAAATCATACCTAGCTTGGGGGTGGTAGTGTTGCTGAGAGATTAAGGAGCACACTATCCAATGGTTGGGTGGAATGTTGCAGCGACATAGCTGGATGTGAGACAAAATTTCTTCAAGATAAATGTTCTTGTCCACATAATGCTCTATAACTATATTTCTTGCATTCTATTTTCTTAATGGAATGTGACGAATATGTTTCCATGTTGAGTTACGCTTGTTCCCTAAATAACTATATCTATAGGAATCTATGTATGTTTGTCCTTCAATGCATTTTATTAAGTTGTAGGGTAAATTGGCCAGTTTGGTAACGGTATGGATGACATGATTGATCCACAAATTCAGCTCAAAAGTTAAGTTTTCAGCTATAAATCCTCATTTGCGTAGTTTTTGGGATGAAGGGTTTTGCAGGATGTAGGATGCGGAATGTTGTTTCGTAGGCTTTGGTTTCTGTAGATTTTTCTTCTGCAACTTGCGAGTTGCATGATGCGGAACGTTGTTTTGCAGATTTTTTTTTCTTTTCGCAACTTGTGGGGTGCGGGATGTGGGATCGCTATGTTGCGATTTCCATATTTCTAATCCTGCAAGTTAAGTTTCCGTGCCGTCAATCTTCACAGTATGATTCCCCACTGTTGGTCTCACTACGGGGAGTGAAATAGAGGCTTTGGGTAACTTTCGACCCTGCATCTCAGGCTTTCTATATCGTTGATTTTTGTGGGAGAATTTGGAACTATTGATTTAGATCTGGTATGCGGAATCGACTACGATCGTTGATTTCACCACGTTTGCTCTCCGCCATCTGATCTCCTCTAATATGTTTCCTTGTATATTTTTGAACTATTCTATGGAAGACAGGAAGGAGTCTGACAGTGTTGGAATTGTCGAGACGTAGTTCATGACCATGCCCTAAGTTGTGATGAACAGTGAACGTTCTCGATGAAAATTTAAATTCTGCATAATGATGGGGTATGGGTACATGAAAATAGCACCCTCTTTTAACCTAGTAACCTAAGCTTAGGGAGGCACACCCTAACCACTCCAAACAAAAATCCCTAAGTATTTATCTTAGGCACTTCTCTGTCCAAGTGATGAGAAAATACATGGTTGTATCACCATTTATGTCAAGCACACTTCTCCAAACACTAAATTGAGTAGGGCATGCCACATGTGCCAAGATAATCTTCATTCAAGAAAAATCCAATTCCACCCCCAATTATAACACGGTGTTCTTGTGAAGATGGGTAAGACCATTCTCAATAAATTATTGTTGAATAGATCAGTTCAACGGGGGTACAAAAAATCATCTGATTATGCATAGCCTTAAAATTAAAAGAATTTGTAGACTGAACTTTGGCAAGATCAACAACACAAAATGCTTATTTCTTAGCAATATTATCTACGTACTGCATCTTATTATGAACTTTCCAAAGACTCGAAAAATGATGTGAATCTCAAGACTTTCAAATTTCAATAAAAAACATCACTGAGGGTTCTCCATTATTCTCTCTCACTACTTGGATATCAATTCTCATATTCAATGAATACCTATGGCAGCCCATTTGCTAATAAAAACAATTTTTTTCTAGGAATTTCGTTTTGATCCAAACAAATTAATCATGGACATTCATATTAATGGATGAAAGTCCACATTATAGCTATTAGTTATAATATTATTTTGATTGATATTTATTCATCTAATTTATTGCATCATTCTTCGAGAAATATGAAAAAAGAGGTAGTATAATATTTAGCATGTACTGAATGTCAACTCGTAAAGGATGAACATCAAAATCCAGTTAGATTATTACATCCATTACCTATTCTAGAATGGAAATAGGAAATTATGAGTATGGATTTCATAACTCAATTACCAAAGAATGGAAAGCAACATGAATCCGTCATTGTCGTACTAGATAAACTCATTAACGAAACCCACTTTATTCTAGTAAAATATACATATAAGGATATTAATATTGCTGATATTTTTATGAAAGAAATTTTTAGATTGCATGGTGTACCAAAAATAATAATTTTAGACAGAGATGCAAAATTTATGGGAAATTTTTGGAAGGCCTTATTTAAAGGATTATGCATACAGTTAAATTTTAGCACTGCATATCATCCTCAAATGAATGGAAAAACAAAAAAGAGTAAATAATGTTTTCAAAGACATGCTTAGAATGTACGCAATGGATAAACTAGGTATGGAAGGATTACTTGCATTTGGTATAATTTGCATGTAACAACCACATTCAAGTTTCATCTCAAATAAGTCCATTTGAGATATTGTATAGATGGAAGTGTAATACTCCAATTTCTTGGAGTAGTCCCGTCGACATATTAATGTTAGGAATTGAAATATTGGAAGATATGGAATTAATAGTGAAACACGTACAACATAATTTGAAGGTTTCCCAACATAGGTAAAAGAGTTATGTCGACTTAAAAATAAATCCACAAGTTCCAGGTAGGCTATCGTGTTTATGTAAAGGTAAAACCTAGAAAAAGATCCTTAAGGTTGGGAAAATACTCAAAATTGGAACCCATATATTCTTGACCATTTGAAATTTTAGCAAAAAATGGACTGGTGGCATATCAATTAGCATTACCACCTACAACAAAAGTACATTATGTTTTTCGTGTTTCAAATTTAAATAAATACCTTCATGATACTACTCATTTGATTGTTTGTAATGGTATCCATGTGGGACCCAAAGAAACATGGTGGAAGTGGAACGTATCCTTGATACTACATAACTTTTACTCTCAAACCGTACCATCAGACAAGTCAAGGTGCAATGAAAGCAGCTTAGTCTACATGACTCCACTTGGGAATTGAAAGGTAAAATGTGGGAGGCATGTCGAGTTCTATTTCAGAATGAAATAATTTAAGAATAAAAATACAAAGAAAAAATAACACCAAGGATTGTGTTATCCTTCAAGGGGAGGTGTATTTAATACACCTAACAGTTGTTAATTTGTTTATTTATTTTTAAT
>LPNX010668302.1:10826-34483 GCA_001517045.1 Pseudotsuga menziesii | reverse complement strand
TAGGGAGAGAGAGAGGCAGGGTTAAAGGTAGGACAGGAGAAGGGGGGCTTAGAGGTAGGGAGAGGAAGAGGGGGGGTTAGTAAGAGTTAGGGGGAAGAGGGGAGAAGGGGGGACATAAAATAATTTTAGTATTGGTATAACTTACAAAACCAAACTCATTGTAGTAGTTAAAAATGTGCACGCATTGTGATTCATAAAAACACGCTCTTGTTTTTATTAACGCACACGTGTTATTGTTCATAATAACGAGCATGTGATTTGTTGAAATTCAAAAATGTATTCCCTCCAAATGATAAGGATGTGCCTCCACCCATGCTTGCATGGAATTCTTATGCCTATGTGTCTACTTCAGACTTTGCTTCGGATTCAACATGCCTATGCCTTGGAGTATGATAAACCATGGCTAATTCAACATTATATCAAAATTTTCAATATGCTCGTGTTTAGCCCTCCATTTGAGTATGATGCACACCATTTTTTATAAGATTTTAGAAACAGATATGGTTTCTTTTTGCAGATTCAAAATATGTAAATTTTAACAAGAATACATAATTTTCTCTATTTTTTTCTTATTTTTCTTCTTTCATCACTCCTCAAATCAAAAAACACATTGTTAGTGTTTCCTCCATATCTATTTAGTTTCTCAACCATTTAAAAAAAATTGTATGGTGCACTAAAGAACACTGACCTTTACATGCTATAAAAAACCCATGTCCAAATAATTGCATTAAGACATTCCAACGTTGCACCCACAATTGGCATACTATTTTCAAGGTTTGATCTCTTAGATAATTAAAAAAAATTAAAAATATTATTTTTATTATTGGAAAAATAGTCGTGGACTGGTACTATATGTTATCTATATGTATACCAGTTTTCGTAAGTTTATTCCATCATTTAGTCACTCAGAGAATGCACCCACAAAAACATATACCTTATAATTTGTCCCAAAAACAAAAATTTCTTGTTAAAAAATATCTAACTTTATATAGTTAACAACATTTCCAATAGAAAAAAATATAAATTTGGAAACGCCATTCAATTTCCTACATTTCTTGTTTCTTACTCATCGCAAGATTCATTGTGTCTAAGTGTCTCAAAATATCCATGCAAGTTGATGGAAGCCTGTTTTTTCAGTTTTCTATTTCATCTAACACATCAAAAAGGACCCTCATCATCTTGCACACACCCATAAATCTATCATTAATAATTTGATTTTGAATGGGTGATATAAAGATCAAATGCTAAAACTTATTAACAAAACTGTTTTATTTTCTCTCCAATGTCTTAAGCTTGGACTTGTGAATGTGCCATAGTTATTAAATGTTAGCAAATGAACTCTTCATTAAGGAGTCCATTCAAACTTCGAAAGAATCATTGTAATACGTTCATGTTTTTAGTAAGTAATTGTATCTAAATAGAAAAAGTGGATGTGCTTAAATATAAATAATCATTTTCTCATTAAATTCGAAGTGTTGAAGTTATCTTACTTTCTTTCTATATACATATATATGAATGAAAGAAGTGGGTGAAGAAAAAAAATTGATGATAGGAAAGAAATGAAACACTATCAAATATTAGGGGAATATCTAACTTATATTTGTATATACATATACTTATTAATGTGCACAAATTTTAACCTTATGTAAAGTTTTACAAGGTGAAGTCGAAACACACAACCATACTAATGTTATTAGAATGTCTGGAGATTGTTGTTACTATAAATACAAGATGCACAATAATAATCACAAAAATTGTGCACTATTCCACAATATTGTAAAAGTTGATGATGTCACTTATAGAAATCATATATGAAAATGATTATAGATTCCTTCGAAAAAATGAGTTATCAATATAATTATCTGAGTAAAATTATCATGATTGATTGAGATTGTGAGAAAATAGAAATTATGAAAATGATTTATATGGAAGTAGTTAGAATGAATGTTAGATTAAAATGTAGAAAGTATGAAAAAATTTAAGAAAGTATAAATTAATTGAGAATATATACTAAATATTATGAAAAAAAATATAGGTTGAAATTGATATGAATGAAAAAAATGTGTTTCCTGTATATATAGGTCTTTGTCCCATCTCCGTTAAATTAAATGCCCAAGTTTCAATCAAGGAGAGTTAGTTGGTAAGACAGTAATGGAGAATGCGCTTTATATAAGAGGTATCAATACAAATATTTATACAAGTCTAAAATTTTATCATATTCAGAAGGAAGCAAGATATAACATAGAATTGAAATTGAAATTGGAATTTAATGGTTATATATGAAATGCGTATAGACGTATAATAGATGTATTAAAATATTTACACTAACTTCGGGACAAAGTTCTTTGAAGAAGGGGTGTATGTAATGCCCCATTTATTGGAGTTTACTTATTTATGCTAGATAACATTAAGTAATACATCCGATTGCAATAGAACACGTTCATTGTGATGCAATGTGATCATAAGATAAAATTATATAAATATGGTTGGGTTATTTATGTTTCTTTGTATTATCCATGAATATGACTCTTAGTTATACAAAGATAATGTATCATGTGGTATCCATGATGTTGTAATTTTGGTTGATTATAAGACATTTAAGTTATAATAGAAAAAATATTGAATCGATGTTATCTCAATTATTACTGATGGTTTGTCTAGTGTGGCACCAGTGCATGTTGACGCAAGGTTGCAACAATGGATACAAGGACTCCTGAATGAGTCAAATATTTGTAATGTTTATAATGAGAAAATCTATATCATGATTTATGATTTTGGAAAAATTAATGCACGTGATTGTTGGCATGTGTGCAGGCACAGAGATAATGCTTTCCAATGAACCCACACATGGGTAATGGGGATTGTATAGGGGAATGTACCAAAATGAATAGCACTTATTTTCCATGCGGTGGGTTGAAAAGAGAGAGATTATTTTACCCATGATATGCACGCTGCTGTGAGGGTAGGACGCGGACTCGGTCACTCACGATTATTAACTAAGGGGCACACAATAAAGTGTCAGCCGTATTCCTCAGTAACCATTAGTCTCTGCACAGTGTAGATAGGATTGAGTTTACATGGTCTCAACCATCGTACAAAATCCCCACCATAGAAAACGTGATATTTGAAGGGCATGAATATTGTCATGGCACCCTTGCTATCAGCTTGATAAACAAATGCAATTAATGAAATATAACACTGAAAAGATATAAGGTGCTCTAATGATATTTAAATAGATAATAAATTCATACACAAGAAAATAGAGAAAATAGAGAAAGTAATTACTAATTAAAATATTGGAAACTCAAATGCACACACAAAGCTAAGAGAGAAAAGCAAAAAGAAAGGAAACACTTTGAATGAAAATAGGAATAATTAAGGAAAGCAATGATAAAATAAAATTCAAGTAGCCGCCTAGCTACTTGACCTTTCTTTGTCAAGTATCACCAACTCAATACTTTTTCTATGCCAATTGTGTCTCACTTTTACAGTTTTTTTAATCAAACATTGATTTTGAATGATTTATTAGTGGCAGCAGCTATAATGTATGATCCATAATTCCAAAAGATAATGGGATTAAAAGATTGAAACTTTCACAAACAAAGCCTAATTTTATTATACCATAATAAACACTATATTTTTTAATATTTTATTCATAAATATTTTTAACTTTTTATTAAACATATATATATACACGACAACATGGTCATATTTTATAAATTGTCCACTTGGAGAATAGCAACTGAAAGCCAAAGAACATGGTGTCCACGATCAAGATTCATGGCAACCTGAGTGGACTTTAAAAAACAAAAAAAAATGGTCAAATTGTGTGGAAAACTAATCGATGGTGATAACCACACCTCTCATCGAGGAAAAGTGTTCAAATGTCTGGTCATGGTGAGTTTAAAATTGATGTAGAGTGTACCTATGGTTTTAGATTATATGAAAGGTTTTTGAGTGACCCAAGATAGTGTTTTTTAATAGATTTTCGATAGTGACAAGAATTAAGATAGTATTTTTTAACATAATAACTTGTTTTTTTTAATATATTTCTTTATAATGACATCAGGTTGTGCATATAAAGTTGTTTTTAAGGCTTAAATGATTTTTCTCAAAAAGTATAGGAGGGTTATTAAAAAAAATTGGAGTAAGCTATCTACTCGACGATTTGCACTGGGTCCATCTGACGCCGTCAAGTGATAGCTTACTCTGTTGCCACAACTTCTTGGCTTATTTAAGTTCTCCACATAAAATTATAATAAGTATTTTCCATTAACTCATTGAGCGATATACATGATTACTATAGATTAGAGTGTTTAATGCTCATCATGCTTTTCACACAGCCCAGACATATAAATCCAATCTTCTACTAACCTCATTGCTGCTATTAACTGCAACCTCATCCACTTATATTCACACTTATATTGTTGCTTGCTTCTTCCCCACTTTTACAAAGAAAACAAAAAATATTGTGTTTCACATTACTCCGGAATTTAATTAGAAAACAACAAAGATTATAATCAAAATTACTTTTTTAAATTTATGATAATCATGTCAACACAAGAGTTCTTGGAACTTACTAAGATTTAAATCAATTTGGGTCATCGCAACTGTCCAAAGCCATTAACGATTAAGCATATGTATTTTGTCACTGTACTATGGTTTATTAGTTTAGTGTTGATATTGTAATACAAGCCACCTTTGTTTTTCAGGCATTTCCAATTTCAATTAATCTTTTACTTTTTAACATAACATGAATCTTTGTTTTGTAGAATTTACATTTTCACTTGAGCTTTTATTTCTTAACATAACATGAATCTTTGTTCTGTAGAATTTACATTTTCACTTAATCTTTTACTTTATAAGATATAGTCTTACAGTTTTCTTTACAAATCACATTTTACATTTTGTGAGTTTCCTTTGCAAATCATGGTCTTCAACATACAATGTAGAATACAATATAGCAATTTGATCATTATGATTTTGTATTTAATTTTATTGTATTCCTATTGTTAACTACTCCACATACCATCTCTCGTTTATCATGAACAGCTCCATGCCTTTATTTACGTTTCATATTCGATTTTATGTATTCCATTAGTTGAAAGGCATATATTTCTATGCATCTAGGGCTTATATACAGAGGATATATATATTTGATTCTCATAAAGCTCTGAAGGATATTCGATGTATGGACGGGATCAGCTGTGAAATTTTCTCTGGACTGGTTGTAACAATCCGTATTATAATTTCATGCAAAGAACTTGAATAAGCCAAAATGTTGTGGTAATGAAGTAAGCTATCATTCTACGACGTTGGGTGGTCCCCGGTGCAAATTGTCAAGTAGATAGCTTACTCCAAAAAAAATTAGTAAAGAATTAAGTATTAAGGAATTAAGTATGGTATTTATAAGGGAGTGTTGAAATTTGATGGGTAAATAATTATTATTTGTCATTTTATATGTCAAAATGTTGTCATTTCATAAAATTAGACGTCCTTAANTTTTTTATTATATGAGGCAAGATATTAGAATTCAATGTTTCATACAACTATCATAGCCACAAGTAAAGTGACCTATGTTAGAGGAATCCAACCACTTAGTTTTCTAGAGATGGTTGGTTGTTAAACAAATGCTAAAATACACAAGTAAAGTGTCCTATGTTAGGGAAAGCCAACCACTTAGTTTTCTAGAGATGGTTGGCTGTTAAACAAAGGCTAAACATTAAACTAATTACTAGATCATTATAGTTTAAGGTATAAAAATCAAAAAGTGATATCATCTTAACTAAATCTTATTTAAATCTTAATCAAGATGCATTTAAGCATAACAAGATATGACGACAATGAAATGAATCTCAACTTTAAACTTGTTACACTCAGGTTAATCTTGGTTATCCACTCACATTTAAACGTCTATCAACATAATTATTATAAAAATATATATATAAAAAATCAACTATTATTATGATTGCTAAAATTAAGATTTAAGCGTGAAATGAAACATGATGTTAAAATTAAAAAATTCTATAAAAAATTCTTGATATGCAAGGTAGGAAATCAAATTTCAAGCTTGGTACAAGGGTTATATTATTTAGTGGGAGACATTTTGAAAAGTCTTGATATGTTTCTATTGTATTTGAGGTGAAAAAAATGTATAAAGTTGTTTCTTAAAATATTTGTAATAGAAGCATATGGTCATTGTAAATTTCGAAATGTTCACACATAAATATGAACACATTCTTATTTGAATTTGTAACATAAATGAAATCCTCAATACTCTTTAGGGATATGAAGAATAAAAAAAATCTCTTAACCCAATTAAATTAGTATTATTGTTTATAATGAGATCAAATGCATTTCCATCAATTATATTTTTAAAACAATTCAAACTATAATTAACAATAAAATAGTTTAACACCCAAAATTTGAGAGCCATGCCTTGAATACAACCTTGGATATCTGGTTGATCTTACTAATTAACATTTATTTATTTAACATGATATGTGACAATACTATTTGTGATCCATGCCTTGAATACAACCTTTGATATCGGGTTGATCTTATTAATTAACATTTATTTATTTAACATGGTTAGTGACAAAAGAAAAAAAATAGATTTTGTTAATGTATGGTACTTCCTCTTTATTATGTCCCCGACCAGGGGATATATATGATTCGGTCAGGGGTATTAATTCTAAGTAATTTGAAAAGAATTTGAGCTCAAACTAAGGTTTTTCTATAGTGCAAGGAAGCTTTTATTTAAAGATTTTTTTAAATATTGATTTTTTTAAAATTTTCATTGGTTCTCTCAAGATGATGTTGCCTTGGATTCTAGTGCCCCAAGACCCGGCTGCGCTGTGATGTCAGCAAATATTTAAATGCATGCCACTTCATTAACTTTTTTTTTAATGTTGTTGCTTTGGTTTGTGAGACGGCTTCTAGGAAACAAGGTTTGAAATTTGCTAATGATACAACTGTTCAGAAATCACATGCATCCTCTAAACAAAGTTTCAATCACCAAATGTCAACATTATTTCGCATGATTTGAGTTGGACAAATGTTACTACTAGTTTGAAAGCTTTTAATGGATCTGCAAGTTTTTAATGATGAGCATAGCTCTCAAGGTAAGTCTCATTTTATAATTCGCCATCTGTTATGGAGTACAACATCTTTAAGGCCTCAAACTTAGCATTTCAGGTTGAGTAATAGGCCGCGACCTTGGCATTTGATGCAGTCTCTCAGGCTTCTGCAATGGAAAATAAGTAACATCCTAAGAGTTTAAATGGCCACTTAATGTTGTTACCCACTCCATTAATTGTGGAAGACCAAGAAACTATGTGCACTTAGCCTAAATTTGTTAGCTAGTACTTACCTCGCCGTATAGGCATTTCCCCTAATAGCTTCTCTATTACTGTCTCATCCTAATAGCAGTGGCAGGAATGGTCCCAGAGCAGCCCTTTCTATGGGATCTAGGGGATCGCTATAGAATCGGATTCTTTCTGATTCTTTTCACATTCATTCGACTGAAGTGATTTGAACATTCATTCCACGAAGCAGGGTGAATTTATCGAGACTCGATGTGCACTTAGCCTAAATTAGTTAGCTAGCAGTCAAATAAGTTTTGAGAGTGAAAAAAACTTCCACGAGACGTCAAATTACAGGCATGCTTGAAAATGGGCCGTAGCAGCAAATAAAGCTTATCAAACACTTGGAACCTGTAGAAGGTCTTTTTTTATTGGGGCAACACTACATGTAGCAAGTTTTGTTTATAGTAAATATTGGGATAGCAAAATGATCGACCCAGCCACAAATAAAACTGTTACCCTATCAATAGAAAGTCTTCAAGGTTTTAAATGACTATATAACTGTTATTATCTTCAAAATGGAGAATTCAAATGTGAAACCTGTGAAAGCTAGGACCAGCGGTGGTTGAGTTATGCCACATTAACCTATTTTCCTTCTATCCGGAACCTCCCAAAGGCCAATACTGACCTGCATAGACATCACCGCTTACGATCTTCCTCCCAAACGCCAACACTAGCATCCATAGATATCACTGATTTACGGTCTTCCTGATGCTCAGTTTAATAGATCACTGTTAGTAGTTTTAACAAGTTATTTATCAGTGCAAACTTCAAGCTGAACTGGAAAAATGGTTTTGTAGAACGTCAAATCTAGGCCGCAGCTATTTGGTTGCACATGTTGGACCGAAATCTCTTTCATCAGTAACGATCTGCCATAGTGGTTTCGTCGTACACGTTGGAAAGAGATCTCGTTTAGTAGTAACGATTTGGTCAGCCGTGTTTCTCAAGAGACTGTTTAATAGCGCTTTAGAAGAAATTTCAGGCAGATAATAGATCTGAGTAACAGAGTGAAGATTCATGATGAAGGGATTTCCTATTGTGCTGCTCCTCCTGCTACAATGCACATGCTACGTTCACAGTAGCAAGCATAGGAGGATCGATTGCGGAGTCGACAATGTGGTTTCTTGTGCTGGATTTATCTTGTAGCCTAGTTCGAAGAATTGGTCGCAGAGGGATTTGAACTCGATTTTTGCGATGAGACATATGGATTCATGCCTTGCACTACTTCTGCGCTGGGGAGTTTTTTCTTGATGGCTCGTGGGGATTAAAATATTGTTTTTACTTATATTTTAGTTTATCCATATTTTTCATACGTTTATTGTATTGATGAGATTGTCTCTAACTACTTTCTCTGCACGTGACGAGAGGATATGTGAATAAGGATCCTGTAATATGAACAAATTTGGAGTTCCCCAACTACAGAGTATGGAGAAATTTGGAGCTACCCATCACTAGGAAATGAAATGCCCCACCAGTTAATCGAACTGTGTTGCACTAACATGAGTTATTTTGTATTGGGTTCAGCTCACATAATCCATGGACACTGGTTTCCCTCCTTTGTTGGGTTACCATAGTGGTTTGTTTGACTCAGCCCACAGATTGGTTATGGAAGACATTGTGAGCATTGTTGGATTTGGTGATGATGATTATGTGACACTGGTTTCCCTCCTTTGTTGGGTTACCATAGTGGTTTGTTTGACTCAGCCCATAGGTTGGTTATGGAAGACGTTGTGAGCATTGTTGGATTTGGTGATGATAATGTAATGGCTAAGTCGGAGGAAAGGACTGAGCCGGAGCTGCAAGCAGACCCTCATAAACATACTGCACATAATCTTTCAGGTGAGTTGGGTTTTGGGTTATTAAATTTAGTTTATTTTATTGGAAGCTTGATGTTTAAATTCTGTTTGTATCGTATTGCTTTTGTTTTTGTGGTTTTGAGGAGATCATGTTTTTCTTCTAAATTCTATCTCCATTGTCAGCATTCGATAAGGAGCAGTGATCTTCACTATTCAGTAGAAAACTATGTTTTAGTGTTCAGTAGAAAATGATGTTTTGATTATGTTCGTTAATGTTGTTCTTAAAATTAGAACAACATCCTCACCTCTACTCATACTTGTAGAAGTTGTGTTGTATAGGTAATATTCATTAGTTTGTACAAATGCTAGATCTTTCAAAGATCTTACTGGGTTGGTCCTGACTTAGAGACATTTACCTGTTGGGTAAGATAATGCTTGAAATGTTTTAGTGGTTTGGTTGTGAAAGGTTTTATGTTTTGGGTTTCCTTTGATTTAGGTTTTTGGTTTTGTTTGTTGTTGGCCAAGAAAATGGATTCTTAATGTATTGCCACAATTGCATCAAGGAGTGAAGGCTTGGATGATATAGCTAATGGTTGTGGACTGCCTTTTTCTCACGGCTAAGATGGAACAGATCGAGTTTATTGGGTTTACTGTGGAAAAAAATTATCTGTACGAATACCAATTATGACTGTGACTCTCACTTGGAATGTTGCACGATTCCTTGCAATACGCACAAAATGAGTTCAAAAATATAAAAAATAAATTGCAAATTCGATCTGAGGTTAGTGTTTGATTCTCCTAGAAGCTGAAGTCTATCACTTCTATGACCTCGAGCTGTTTTATTATATGCATAAAAGAGAGAAGGAATTGCTTCAGATTTTTGATGAATTGGATAATATGCACGCTGCATTTCAGTTTTGTTTTTTCTCTTTTTGTGTGTTTATTGTCTTTTCTTTTTGTGTGATGATGGAGAAGCATGATTGCAGCAAGTTTGGGATGTTTGGGATGAGTTTGTTGTTTTAATTTGATAACTTATTGGAATCCTCATCATTTTGCATCATTTTACAAGGGTTAACTAGACTGCCGGAAAATTACATTTTCCTATAAACCTTTGAATCCTACTTCAAAAAGAATACAATATACTTAAAAATTTGTTGCAATAAGAATGTAAATATTGTATTCTGATTTAGGAAAATAACAATATCCCAATACTTCCAACTGTGAACGCTACTTACATTTTAGTACTGTTAAAAGAGAACGCCTTAGTCTTTCTCGTACCAAAAGAAGAATATGGTGCAAATGATTAGATGTGTTTTTTTTCAAAGGGAATGATGAAAAAGGAAATCTAAATTCCTTGAACAGTGCTTAGAGAACATGAAAAGCTGGATACAGATGTCTTTAAGCAGAATAAATCAATAGAATCCTAGATATAGCAATGCCCACTTCACAGTGCTCGTTCAGAAGACAAAGTAACATGATGAGTAAAGCACGCAGGACTCCTCATTATGATGTGATTGTTGTCTCTGAAAATATATTTAAAGTGGCAGTACTACTATATTTATTCCACTACGTGCATTGTCTAGGGTTACGCATTAATTGGATACAAATCCATTATATGATGAGGACTTTATTGAATCCATGAAAAGAAATTCTCAATACATAACTAAGCAAATGATTTTTGTGTTTTCATTTTCAATGATAAAGGTCATTATAAGCATTATGCATTACAAAATATTGACATAGGTTGCTGCATGAATTCATAATGATAACATATATTTTCTCTGGAGACAACCTAGGCAATTCAGGATGGGATTCATTTCAGAGCCATCATATCTCTCACACACAGATAATATATATATATAGCTTGAAAGCCTGCAATAATAATGGTCGGCCAAACGTACATTCTCCAGAGTTCTATCATAATAGCAGTATTTACTGAGACATTTCAAATAAGGGAATGGTTATGGTTATGATTGGAGCTGAAATGGTGAAAATTCAGAAGTAATAATTCTCCTGCTGCCCATCATGGTTGGGTTTATAAATATATCAATATTGGATGGTTACCCACGTATTGGTTTCATCAGCTCAATCATGAATTCGATGTATTCCATTGATGTATGTAAACATTCAAAGTTATCTCCAACCTTCGTTTCTATCGAAGATTGAGAATAGTAAAGTTAGGGTTTATGAAAAGTTGCATAAATACAGAATAAACGACAAAAAATATATGAATCATGCATAGCACGCTGGAGACTTGCTTCAAAAGAAACGCAATCTATTGATTTGGACTAGCTACCTATGCTAGAAAGCAGACACTAATCATCATCAATCTTGACTTAGTGAACAATGAAGGGAATTTGACACTTTACAAAATGATAAGCAACACTTTCTAAAATTGTATAAATATGCCACCATAATTGTATTGATAAAGGAATTTAGACTAGATACCTTGTATCAAATGTATTATAACGAGACCACGATAACATATTTAGTGGATATACATGGTATCTTCATGGAAAACACTATTAGTAACGTAAAATTGGACAATTGGACTAGTCATAGATTACCATATGACAAGTTGGGCCTATTATTTACAAAGGATGGAAATGAAGCAAATTAAACTTTGCATGACTCGAAGATCCCCATGCTAAAATAAAAAATGATGTAAACGTCAACATACCAGAATTGCAGTTCATACTAAATAAGAAAAAGATATATATCTAGTCAAAAGGAAAATAGAAGGGGAAAAACCATACTTGCCAATAAACATGATATGACTTTATTTGATGAAGATGACGATGACCATGAAAATTGAAATTAAATGTTTATATTTCTTGACAACCCCTTGAAGGAGAGAAAAGGCACCGTCGCTTAAGCGACGCTTATGAGACTAGCCGTCTATTAAGCGACGCTTATGGCCACATTTACAAAAAAAAAAATTATCTTTGTGATTTTTGGTAAGTTTAAAAAAAGAAATCCACGCACCGTCGGATTTTGGATCGAAATGTAGTAGTGTCAACAAGGAGGGTTAACCTCAACTCAATTGTAGGGACTATTGCTTCGACTTGCAATGGAGGGTTAACCTCAATGACTTTACATGACGTTATTATATTAATGACTCTCCCGATAGGAACATCGGGGTACAATTAAATATAAGTGATTCTCTCGATAGTAACATCAGGGTACAATATAAGATATACAAGTGAATACATTCCTAAGTTACAAATACATCTACATACCACTGATAATATAGTTCCAATAGGAAATGTATCCTTACATGCTTTACATACTGTTGTGTCTTTTCAAAGAATTCCTCCATGAATTTGCATACTAGTACCTGGTATATCAACAATAAAGATGTACAAATCAATAGGTTGTTACATATATGAAGTAGCAATAAATGAAGGAAAAATTACTATTCAGGAACTCGTTACTAACCTGAGAGGTGACCAATTGTATTTGTTTTTCTTTCATTCCCTCCACCGATATCATACGTGACATATTTGAATTCCTACAAGTTCACTTCATGTCTCCCAAGTTCATGCTCATCGATGACATGTATGAATTTGTCCAAAAATGTCATTCCACAACACTCTGGGCATGTCCCATCTACACAAGGCCTTTGATAAAATGTGCAACCTTCTATCCTTCTACACAATATGTTTTGGATAAACTCTCTAGATGATGTCGGTGGCAATGTAGTTGAGAATTCATGCACAATAGTGCTATGCAAAACATGTAATATATGTATATATGTGTCATAATAATAGCCGTACTTAATGTGATATCGACAACAGCATGTGTTACGAGTTATGTTTATTTTAACATACCATGGTTTGCATTTCTTGAAGGATGTTTGGCCCAAGTTAAGTTCATTATGTTCATGCCTAAATCTCTCATATAATTTTGTTTGTGTCATGTCAATAAAATGTTTATTTTGGGGCTCACGATCTCTTGAACCCCTTCTCAATTTTAGTACATCTTTTTGGTTGGATGAAGGTCTACTATTGTCACACCAAAACTCCTGCACCAGTCCCTTTACCGCATCAATGAGCTTCATATCAAAGCATGGAAACCTGCCAATGAAGGATCAAACATATGTTTCACCAGAGTCAAGTTGTTCTCTTCTAGAACAATACCTACAGAGTGCTTTGATATCCAATCCTACAAGTTTGGATGTAGGATTAAGAAGGCGAAGGGCCCTAGTGCTTTTGTTCATGATTGATTGTGACAACACACAAAGAGCTGCATTGTAATCCTTTGAATGAGATTTCTTTCCAATAGTACTAAATGCATCTACCAAAATTCTGACAACATGAGAACTTGGTTCAGAACTGTTTATCATATTTATCCTTAAGTTTTTCCTAACAACAGTCATAGACCTAGATTTTAACAATGATATAAATAATCAACATTTATATCCATCACATTTAGAATCAAAATATTTGACAAGTATCTATTGATATTGATATGCAATACTGCGTTTAGATAGCATACCTTCAATTGAACCAATGAAACTTTCATCGATCTGTATACGTTTTGGAGTTCTTCGGTGTGAACTTGCTAATGGAGGTAGGCAGGTTGGAACTGCACCCTGTACCATATCACTCACTTAGTCCGGTGTTTGAACATGAGCTTCATGTCCTTATGTGCCTTCCTAGCGATCAAACGGTGGCAATTGGAAATCCTCTTGGGTGGTCTGAACAATATTGTCCATTGTAATCTTTTATTTTATACTAATAGAAATATCTTTTCCTATCCAATAATGTAAGTTTGAATGAATATTTTATCCATGGATGTTTTCAAAGGCTTATACATTGTTGATTATATATGCTAGAATAGATCTAACTCTAATATATATAGTATGTTTGTATTGTTTACTTCTTGTTGAGGAAGTAATCTATCAATTCAAGCTGAAGTTGGAAATCTCGACGGGGATCTACTTCAACCATTCAAAATAAGGTACGAGGTTTGATCCTTTAGTGTTAGATATTTAATTTCTATTGCATATTGGAAAGGATTGATTTCTGGGGTCAAGCTGTCTATTGTGGCACCCCAAGCCATAGGAATTTCTCTCTGTAACAGAATTGGTGACTCCACTATGGATTTCCTAGTAGTTGTCCTTTGGGGGTTTTCTATCGGCATTCAATGACTTTGAATTGCTCTTTCTCTCTTGTTTCTGTGTCAGGTATGGGGGCATGTTTTCTTGGTAGTGTTTGATTGGTGTGAATTTTGTCTCCGCTTGTCTATTTTCCTTGATTTTTATGCACCTTTCTTCCTATACGCGAGTTTTGAACTCACAGTCGTGTATACACGCGATTTTCTCTGCCATTTCCATGTATACATGTGAGTTTACTGTGAACAGACACCTATGCCCTTAGTTTTGCCTTTTAGTGGAAGTTAAATGGTTGCTGGGTGAGTTGTGATGATTGTTGAGTCTCCTTTGATACTGCCAAAGTTTGTATACACCTCTGTTTTTTACTAGAGACGTTTTTTTTAGGGTAAATTTATTTTCTATGAATGTTCTTGTCATTTCATTTTCAATTTTTTGTTTGGGATTAGTGCATTAGATTTATTTTACCTTAGTGCTTTGCTTAAGTGCTACTTGAGTGTGCTTGCAGAGTCTGGGGGTTGTAGAATCATTCTTTTTCTTTTTTATATCTCATTTTATTTCAAAAAATCCAAAAATATTTGCTTATCATCATGCATTGCATTTTGCATTTTGCATAGTACTTGCACTAGATTTGCTTTGGATTATTAGTCAGGATTTCATATAGGAAAGCTTGCATTTATCATTTGAAGAAAATTGTGCATTTCACGTAGTAGCATACCCTGTTTTCATGGACACAATGCATTTGCATTGATTGTTAGGTGTGCATTTTACTTCATGTTTTGTCATAACACCATTAGTTGCATGACCATATACCTCTTTTGAGTAATAAAGCCAATTAAAATCAATGCTTAATTAAAATGAACTACACTATTTTATTCGATAGGGTTCACCAACAAGATTTGGTTTTAGGGTCTTGGAATAGTTCATTGTGAGTAAATTATCCAAGACCACTAAACAACAACATGTATGTGTCTGTCCAGGTGAGTGTGTGAAATCCTTGGTATAACCAGTGTTTCTCAGGATCCTCCTCTCAAAAGGGATTTAAACATGAGGTAGTGTGAGCAGTTATTGATTAGGATGACCCCTAGTCATAACTGAGTAGCACCAGATATATTTCCAGGATTGTATTCGTACCTGGGGGCCCTTTCAAGAGTTTCGGGCTTTGCTACCCTGCCCATATGGTAAATCCCACCTATGACTGTCCGCATGAACATTGATTATATTAAGGTGACCTTAGTGGCCTTACCTAGGATATCAAGGGGGTACTTTGCAAGGGTTATTCTGTAGGTGTCCCGGCCAGGTTGGGGTCAGACAGCACAGTCACTTTACACGTTGAAGCTGAGGACCACAATAATTGGTTACGTACATCCACTTGTTGTGTATGGGAGTCTCAAGCCTCTCCTAGGCGAGACATACCTACTTCATTCAGGAGCTCACTTATCCTACCCTTGATTGCTTGTATTTGGCTTTAGAGTTTATTGGTGATTGCTCTGTGCACGTTAGCTTACCTAGGGTTTGCGTAGATAGAGATTTTTTTACATTTTTTGAGTCATTGTGGATTCGGGTGCGGATCCTCGCTGTTCTTATCGTTTAGTAGGAATTCTGCCTTCTACATCTCCTCCTTCTTTGGGAGTAAGAAATAGAAACCACTTATACTATGAAACGAGAACTCGACACAGTTCTCGTTTTTCTCTCTCCTAATTTTAGTAGCTATTTTTACCCCCGTTTCAAAAATGGTTGATGCCAGTATCACACATTTTCATTTTCAGACATTTTTTGGGGCCTTTGAATTATCTTTGTTGTAAAATATTTTTAATTTCTATTTTCAAGTGTGTTTTTTGAAATTTAACAAAATAACATACATTTTTAAGCAATTTATAATGAAAAACATATACATTTTACGATTTTTTCTATAAAATAAGACATTTTTATGTACAAAATAAGACATTTTTATTGACAAAATTGTAAATAATTCTAGAAAATAAAGACATTTAAAACCATTTTCAATGAATTTTTAGAGAATTTTTCTCTAAAAATGATCATATTTCATATTAGTTATCGAAAAGTGACGACTCACATAAAGTCGAGAAAAAATATACAAATTATTTGTAAAAAACATATTAAAAACATTATATTTAGAAATTTTATTACTAAAATAAAGTCTGAAAGTCAAAACATTACTAATATATCTGATCAAAAAATTGTCAAAAATTGTCAAAATTAACATTTTCTTCAAAACATGAAACTATTCAACAATATCATGCATGCCAAATTCTTCATCAACATTGGAATTTTCTGGAGCTTGAATTTCCTCAGAGACATCAATGTCCTCTTCCATTGGGTCTTCTATGTCTGCAAGATCCCCAAAGTGCTCCTTTCCAAACACCCCTCCTAACGGGGGTTGGGGCTCTTTTGACATCTTTTCCACAAGTGTTTCACTAAACTCTCCTTTCTTCAAACCAACTTCTTGCAGTTCATCTGGAAGAACTTGAATAGCCTTAATTCTTTGTTTTATGTAATTACATTGGAGTGGATCGTTATCAATCGATATGCAATTTCTTCCTTTCTGTAAGGAGCATGCTATTGTTGTACCTAATCACCAAAAACAAAATTAAAGTTAAGTGAAATAGAATAAAGAAGCATACTTTAAAAAAATAAAATAATGAAAGATAAAACATACAATAAAACTTGATATATTATTTCATATGTAATATGAGAAAGTTTACCTGAACCCGAGAACAAATCTAAGACCCAATCTCCTTCTCTTGAAAATGTATCTATGAGATAATTAATCAATGCTTGTGGCTTTTGATAGATGTTTACAGTCACTCCTTTCAAATCCCTTTCTTCATATGTTAATTTTTTTACCACGGCATTATAACTCAATATCTGACTATGTTTTCCTCCTCTCTTTTCATTGATTAAAAGAGGTTCATAAGCATCTTCCTCTGTCCAAGTTGCAACATGTATGCTTTCAGCATCACTCAGGAATGGATCGCTGCCTGAGCTACGAACATTAGGATTTTGCCTGTAACAAAAATATAAAATAATTAATTAACTTATCAATAAATATAATTGATTTATAAATTCAAAATTTTGGCGCCCAAGCGGCGGACTGAAAGGAAAACATTATAAAGAAAAGCTGATCTGCAAACTATAAACAAGAAGTTGGAAATAAAAATCGCAACTTCAATAAGGCGTCTTGAAAAAGTTGAAATGAAATTAACTTTTAAGAACGGCAATGCATCAATATATATAACCTAACCATCAATAATACAGCCACTAACTACTTTTCCACACACGGTTCCTATTTCTTGTCAATCAGTAGAGATTTTAAGATTCACGTAGTTACGGGAAAAATCCCGCAAAACTGGAAATTAAATCATAAATACAGTTATGGAACATTAAGTGATAGAAATCGACACACTGAATGCAGATCTGGAAATTAATTTGAAATTGCAGTCCTGGCAATGTTTAAGAAATGTGGGTCGATACATAGAGATCTATATTACACATAGGACACCCGATCACGCTTCTGGATGAGATTTATAATGTGAATAAATAAGAATATATGATGACGAGATTTGACAGAAGTTTTAATTTGGGAATAGACTACGTGGCTCGACGATCTACAGCTCAAATGCTGTGTTTTCATGACTTGAATTCAACACCAGGATGAATGAAATCTACTGCTCGAATGCTACGTCTTCATGATTTGATTTCAACGTCAGAATGAATGAGATCTAAATCTCTAATGCTGTGTCTTCACGATTTGAAATTAAATGCCAGAATGAATGAGATCTACAGCTCAATGCATTTCGAAAATATTCAATACTCAAACCCTAAACTTCACCGATTGAAAGGTTGAGTAAGACATTGCAACTATAGGTTAAGTTACCAAGATTTCAAATGGATTTGAAACGTTTTAATATAGAAAACAGATATCGCCCAACAGAATTTCGCCGAGTCTGTCATAATGGCTTTTACATTTGAAGTCAGTACAATTGAAATGTTACAGAGAATTTATCGCTGAACGAAGTAGGGGAAACACAAATTTCATTCTGATCAAACGCAAGTTAGAAGAGCAGTCAACTGAAGGATTTCTTGTCTTGTCTCCGCTGCTTGGGTGCCAAAGGGCGGCCCTCACAGCGCCCCTCGATGCTCGGCATCGAGGGTGGCCGTGAGGGCCGCCCTTTGGCACAACATTCATTCACTTGTTCGATGAGAGATTGCATGAGGGTGAGAACACACCTCTCGTAACCGTAAGGAAACGACTCCTCAAATGTTCAATGATTTTTACATGTCATCAAACCTAAAAAAAACACAATCACCAAACACATGATCGAACACGTGATTGACTTTATTGTGGCCATTCTATAGGTGGTGTGGAGAACTCTGAACTTTGTCCTATTTCAACATGGAAGGGTGTATCTTTTGGTAACATGTTTGAAGGATTTAGCCTCACTACATTTTTACGGTTCTTTTAATTTCAGGAAAAGAGTTTGTTGTATTAATTTTCCTTTGGTCAATCAACAAAATATTGTTGGGTTTTTTTATGGTGCTGAGCAAGGTGGTATATGTAGGGCGGGGATGGTAATTAAGATTCAACATGCTCACTCTTATAGGTTGAGGATGGGGATTGGCAGAGGCTTGAATACGAAGGTTGAGCTCTTATCCCTTTGAGGCTTTCTCAAATTAGCTTATAAGAAATATATGCACTCTGAGTCTTGATCTTGCGTGATTCGAAAGTTATAGTGAATTATAAAAATGGCATTCATCACTTGCATACCATTGAGTTATCCCATTGGATTCCGCGGGTAAGGGAACTCATTAGTTGCTTTCATAAGATCTCCAACCATATTTTTCGAGAGCTAAATAAGGTGGTTGATTGTTTATCTGAGCAAGCATTAGGAGTTGGAAATGGGATCATTGAATGAAAACTCTTTAATCAGGAGTCTAGACTTGATTATAGACACTTAAGTTTTGCGTAGTTTTAACTTATGTGTTTATATGCACCTTTTTGGGTCATAGGTTTTGTATTTAAGTATATGTTTATAAGCATCTTGGGGAATATTACTAATGCTTTCACTTGGTTTTTGGATTTTGGATATATGTAGAGTGGAGGTATTTAGGGACATTTTGGGGATTTGTAATTATGACACAACTTTCATAATATATAAAGTTGTCTTTTGTGTGAAAAAAAGAACTTATGCACAAGTTATTACACTATATTATCCCTAAGCTTATATTTGAAGATGATTTCACTTAGATTTATCAATAGAGATGGATCCAAGCATTTTTAGTGGTATGAAAGTTGTTTGGATATGGATCCAAGCATTTTTATTCTATGTGCATTGTAACTACTAAAGCCTACAAAGGTATTACTACATATCCTATCTCGTCCACATTTGAACCTATGACTTTCTAAGAGAAAACACTTGTTCTTAACAATTAGGGTCACTCATACAACCAAAAACATCATTAAATTGTGGTATCCAATCACTATCCTTAGTATTTCCTATAAAACTTTAGCTTTAAATTCTTGAACTTAATATTTGTTATAAAAAAGTTATATTAATTGATTTTGATAAAGAGAATTCATTTTTCTTTAATAACACACTTTCTCATTCTATTTCAATTTATTATTTATTTTTATTTGTATGATTAATATGTGTTCTCAATACAAATGAATGTGTTGCTAAATATCCCATCCTAAGTCTTTCTACAGAGTTCTTATTCCAAACCCAATCATAGAAACAAGTAAAAGGAACAAAACTAATTTTCATATCCAACTCTCTAGAAAACATAGACAGCGAGGGCCGAAATGCGGAGTGGCCACAAATTAGAGAAGATATTTCCGAATACTTCCAACATTACAACCTTCCCGCAAAAGCGTGTAGCCAGTGGACCAATTACTTGCTCAGGGAACCATAAAAAATACACGATTTCTTCTTATTTTAGTTTTAAAATGATTCGATTCGGTGGTGTAGCACGCTTATAAAAAGAGTCCAGGCCTCCTCATTTCTCTTCAATTTTCGGCAGGTTATGAGAAGTCGTTCCTTGCAATACAAATTTCTGGATACAGTCGGAATTTGGCGTGAAAAAAGTTAGGAGAGGGAAGGCCCTCGATGCCCAGCATCGAGGGCGGCAGTGAGGGCCACCCTTTGGCGCCCAAGCGGGCGGAGGGTGTTTTAGGATTTCATCGGAAGGAAAGGATCGGAAGATTCATAGTTGACGACAGAGGATAGAATGCCTTCGACTTCATATCAGTCGAGTGAAGAGCGAGAGAACACTTCCCAGCTACTTCATGTGCTGGCGGTGGATGACAGCATTATAGATCGAAAAGTCGTCGAAAATCTATTGAAGAAATCCTGTTACAAAGGTAATTATCTTGTATGACTGTGATAGACACCAAAGGGTGGCCCTCACGGAGGCCCTCGATGCCCAGCATTGAGGGCCGCCGTGAGGGCCACCCTTTGGCGCCCAAGCGGCGGTATTCCTAAAGTTCAAAGAATCTTGCAGCTATTGTAAGGAGCACACGAAGACTTTCAAGGCCAGCCGAGCAGCAGGTGAAGAAATGCAGTTTTGACAATGGTTGGTCATGGAAATGCCAGGAGATGACCGTATGAAAACATATGGGGCCCAATTAATAATCTACTTTGTCAACCTAAGTGCAGGCACGATTCAGATTCATATTTTAGATGAAAAACTATACTGGTTTTATTTTTCAATCGAAGTTTTCAGTGAAAACAAATAGTATAATCAGAATCAAGCTTGCGTTGGGTTCGGGTCAATGATTTCGTGGGGATTTGACAGGTAAGCTGTCGAAACCAGATGGAAAAATCATTCATATCGGTGGAGAATTTCACTCTAATGATGTGATTTGGAAGCGATTCATTGATATATCTAAATTGTTATTAGTATATCTAGATTGTAGACTATTGAATATACTCTTGATTGAGAAGTTGCTAAGTTGTTGTTCCCATTATTAAAAAAAATGTTACTGCTTCAAATTTATGTAAAACTCCAGCTTCACAACACCTGATGAGCGTGTTATAAAAGATTTTTCGATCCTTGAACTGACCAGTATATATCACTGGATTTGGATTTGAACAGAGATTTTGGTGTTTTATTGTTTGTTTAGAATATTGTATCGTTCAAAGTCACACTGATGCGTTGGAATCCATACAGATTTTGAGGCAATAAGATTAGATTGTTTATTGTAAGGGCATTCTGGCATTATTGGTGAAAAGGATTTCATGGGAAGGAAAGGATCGAAAGATTCAGAGTTGACGACAGAGGATAGAATTCCTTTGACTTCATATCAGTCAAGCGAAGAGCGAGAGAACACTTCCCAGTTGCTTCATGTGCTGGCGGTGGATGACAGCATTATAGATCGAAAAGTCGTCGAAAAGCTATTAAAGAACTCCTGTTACAAAGGTAATTATCTTGTATGACTGTGATAGGCACCAAAGGGCGGCCCTCACGGTGGCCCTTGATGCTCGGCATCGAGGGCCGCCATGAGGGCCGCCCTTTGGCGCCCAAGCGGTGGTATTCCTAAAGTTCAAAGAATCTTGCAGCTATTGTAAGGAGCACACGAAGACTTTCAAGGCCAGCCGAGCAGCAGGTGAAGAAATGCAGTTTTGACAATGGTTGGTCATGGAAATGCCAGGAGATGACCGTATGAAAACATATGGGGCCCAATTAATAATCTACTTTGTCAACCTAAGTGCAGGCACGATTCAGATTCATATTTTAGATGAAAAACTATACTGGTTTTATTTTTCAATCGAAGTTTTCAGTGAAAACAAATAGTATAATCAGAATCAAGCTTGCGTTGGGTTCGGTTCAATGATTTCGTGGGGATTTGACAGGTAAGATGTCGAAACCAGATGGAAAAATCATTCATATCGGTGGAATAAGGAGAAAGCCTTGCCTCAATTAATAATACACGAATTTAAAAAAAAAAACGTTTAAAAAAATATAAAACTAACCCAGAAAGTGGTAGAGCCTCCTCTGTTGAATGTGCTCGAAGTTCCTCTCTGCAATCTTCCCGTTCTTCCTGAAAACCTTCGTGAATTGCTCCAAAGACTAAACAATCCTGTATTGATAAGATAGATTAGGTTTAATTTTACCATTCTTAAGAATGTTAAGAATAAAGCAATAAAACACATTACTAAATTAATAAAGCCATAAAACAATCATTACTAAATTAATAAAATAATAAAATAATTACTAACCTTGCAAGTGTTACTAAATTGCTCTCAAATATATGATGAATAATAGGAAATCTAAAATGTTTATTTAGCGTAGAGTAAGTTTAACATTATTTTTTTTACCAATGTGGGATAAATAGATGATGAATAGTAGGAAATCTAAAATGTTTATTTAGCGTAGAGTAAGTTTAACATTACTTTTTTACCAATGTGGGATAAAAAAAGGAAAGTAGTTACAACATTATTATTAAATTTATATAAGATAGGTTAAAATTAAATAATTACTAATATTATGAATGTTGGGTAAAAAAAATGAAAATAATCATTGTTTTGTTACAAATTGTGAATAAAAAATACTGTGAGAAATTTTATTAGTCTTAAATGCCTGGATAGAAATATGTAATTAGTTATTATATTATTTCAATTCTTTTAATATCATATGAATGTGTGCTTTAATTTTGTAGGGAAATTTTGGAGGGAAAATTTTGAACGAAAATTTTGGAGGGAATTTTTGGAGGGAATATTTTGGAGGGATATTTTCGTTCTCATAACTATAAGATTGTCGGTCGACAGTTGCACCATTCTACTTTTTGGTGAGGACTGTGGTAAAATTTCTTTGCAGTTGTGCGATTTATATTTTTCTATAATTCTATCTTTTAGTGAGAAGTCATGGACTCATCTGAAGAAAATTCCAATGTCAATGAAGAAATGTACAGTTCATCTAGCCAAGATACTGGCAGTGCAAGCAATGTAATCAAGCATGTTATTCGAGAACTTCCTAGTTATGAAGATTTTGAAGACACTAGTAAAGAAGAGAAAGAATGTGATGATGATGAAGAGGTTCCTCCAAGTGGGGATCTGAAAGACAGCAAACAATATGATGACAATTTTCCTCCCAGCGAGGATTTTCAAGGCACCAATGATGATTTACATGAAAGTGAGGATTTTCAAGGCACCAACGATGATTTTCCTTCAAGAAAAGATTTTCCTCCTAGCGAGGATTTTTGTGGGATTGATGATGATATTCGTCCCAGTGAGGATTTTAATGGGACGGATGATGATTCTGGTGAGGAAGAAGACATCAATAATGGTGAAAATGATTTTCCTCAAAGTGAGGATTTCAATGGAAGAAATGATGACTTTCCTCCAAGCGAGGATTTGAATCTCA
>LPNX010668293.1:125203-142431 GCA_001517045.1 Pseudotsuga menziesii | reverse complement strand
TATATAATCCATGGTGGTGAAGAGCGGACATTTCACTTGAATGATGTTTGGGTCTTGAAGCAAGTACTAGGTTTTTTTATGTCCTCCAATTTTTAATTTGATGATTTTATGCCAATTTTCACCTTAGGGTTGAAAATTAAAATGGGAAAACAAGCATCATCAAGACAAACTAAAAGGAACAAATCAGAAATATTACAGACTGATATAAATGTATTTAAAATATTATTTTCATTCCTGAACATGCCAAGTAGCAGATCTGGAAATGTCCGCTCTTCACCGCCATGGATTAGATATATATATATGATTGTTGTAGGTTACCACTGGGAAATATGCCTCTGAAGTGCTGGCTTATGCACTACAGAGTAGTAGTGAAGAGGTTAAAACATCCACTCTACAGGATCTCCAAGAACTCAACATAATTATTTGTCCATTAATGTAAAGGCAATGTACTAGAAGATTTACCTGGACTTGTTGATTTCACCGTGATGTTGAACGTAAATGATGAACAGAGAGGAGCACTAAGTAAGCTACAACACTTTGTAGGAAATCGAATGAGTAGAGCTATAATGTCTGGAGCAGTCTGCATACATCCTTCACTTGAATGATGTTAGTTCTTGGCAATCCTAACATCATTCAAGTGAAGGGTGTATGCAGACTGCTGCAATATCATGATTCGACCATGAGGTGCTTAGTTGACTAGAAATTGGGTTAGGTAATACTTTTCCATTAATGGACAATCATGAATCTTATGGTTTATACTTTGGGTCTTGAAGCAAGTAGTAGGTATTTTGATGTCCTCTATTTTTTATTTGAACATTTTATGTCAATTTTCACCGTGTCTGATTTTTTTTGCCCCTCTTACAATTAACACGATAAGATGACCTTTGTGGTTTAGACAGTTGGTTAGCTTTAGAATCAGCAAATATTACAAACTGATATAAATGTATTTAAAACATTATTTTCATTCCTAAACGTGCCAAGTAGCAGATCTGGAAATGTCCGCTCTTCACCACCATGGATTAGATATATATATATATATGATTGTTGTAGGTTACCACTGGGAAATATGCCTATGAAGTGTTGGCTTATGCACTTCAGAGTAGCATAGAGGTTAAAACATCCACTCTATAGGATCTCCAAGAACTCAACATCATTATTTTTCCATTACTGTAAAGGAATTGTACTAGAAGATTTGTGAGGACTTGTTGATTTCGCGGAGAAGTTGAACGAAACAGAGAAGAGACTAAGCAAGCTACAACACTTTGACGCGCGCACACATTGACGCACACGAAAAGTGTTGTAGCTTGCCTAGTGCTCCTCTTTGTTTCTCATTTATGTTCAACTAAACAGTAAAATCAACAAGTACAAGCAAATCTTCTAGTACATCTCCTTTATAGTAATGGAAAAATAATGATGTTAGTTCTCTGGAGATCCTGTAGAGTGGATGTAAATGTTGGCTCAAACTCATACACGGGTTTGCATTAGTGTCCAACCAAAGTGGTCTATTATAGTCCAAGCATTAGCATATTCAATGGCTTTCCCTCATGTTGGTAATCCAAGCATTAGCATATTCAATGGCTTTCCCAAAGCTTGTTTTTCCGTTGTTTGTCACTTTTCATTGGGCTATTCATGCCTAGAACTGCCTTTTAACCCTCCAATTTGGCCCATATTTAGAGGTACGCCTGTTCGGTGATGGATAAGTGCACAAGGGTGCCCAAGATGGTGAAATAGGGTTGCTTCATACCCTTTTTTAGTGCCAAACAGGTTTGTTTGTGCCCAGAATTCATGTGGATGCTGCTATAAGGCATATGAATGAGATTTTAGGGTTGCTTTCACCCATAGATTTCTCATTTTCACAGCCAGAATTGCAAAGAACACCTCCTATTTCCATTGATCATCATCTTTTATTGTTGCAATGTGCCCAGATCTGAAAGTTGGCCTAATTATAGCTGATTTGAGATGCTTTACTATTTGTTGTGACCTTCAGAATGCTCCCAACGTGCTCAGATTTGTCTCTTTGATGCTCATACTTGATTCTAGAGTTGTTTATGCCCATAGGACTGCCCAACATTTCTCTTAGTGTGACATTGAAAATACCAAGTTGTTCTGGAAGCCCTAAATAGGGCCAATTCACCTTGGTGTAGTAGGTATTTTGATGTCCTCTATTTTTTATTTGAACATTTTATGTCAATTTTCACCATGTCTGATTTTTTTTGTCCCTCTTACAATTAACATGATAAGATGACCTTTGTGGTTTAGACAGTTGGTTAGCTTTAGAATCAACAAATATTACAGACTGATATAAATGTATTTAAAACATTCTTTTCATTCCTGAACGTGCCAAGTAGCAGATCTGGAAATGTCTACTCTTCACCACCATGGATTATATATATATGATTGTTGTAGGTTACCACTAGGAAATATGCCTCTCAAGTGCTGGCCTACGCACTTCAGAGTAGCCCAGAGGTTAAAACATCCACTCTACAGGATCTCCAAGAGTGGATGTTCATTATTTGTCCATTACTGTAAAGTGCTCGGATTTGTCCCTTTGATGCTCATACTTGATCTAGAGTTGTTTATGCCCATAGGACTACCCAACATTGCTCCTAGTGTGACATTGAAAATACCAAGTTTGTTCTGGAAGCCCTAAATAGGGCCAATTCACCTTGGTGTACTGGTTTATTGTTAGAGGAAGGCCTTCTCTCATTATTTGAGGAACATTCACCCTTGGAGACACATGCATAAGCGCAGTGTTCAGCCCTACCAAAGGAGAAAGTGATCATTTGAAGCATGGTTACACTATTTTATACACCATTTCATGAGAGATATTACATGCTTGGAGGTTACTCATTAAGCTGGTCCACTTTGAAGGTTATTCACATGGTTCATGCCCTATTTTGTGAAGAACGTTTTTGTATTTGGGGGTTGCTTTATAGATTGAATATTGTGCACATGGGTGGCATCTAGGGCCTACAAAGCAACTTGTGTTTTACTCCAAATAGTGTTATGATGTATAGGAATCCTACAAAGATAATTGACTCGACAATGAAGTAGGTTTAGAGTCTCGATGTTTATATGTCTAGGTTAATTTTTTTTTTAAATTGAAGTGTCATGTGTGTGACCTATGCATTCCCACATTCACTTGGTCAATTTAGTATGGATTGGGACGAATTAACCATTTTGTTACCAATCCATTCAGTCATACCCTAATTTGCTTGGTTCGGTACCAAACTTGTCACTCCAATCATTTCAAAGGCTGAGTCAGCTCGGTTGGGGGTCAACTCGATTGACTCAGCCACCTCGGTAGAAAAACACTTGATTAAATCTGCAACTATTATTGTTGAAAAGGGGGTAGGCCAGTAAAAGGAAAAGGCAATGTTAGGAAAAGGAAATGCAAGCAATAAGTGAGAATGGAGAATTGTATGTAACTAAAAGAGGGGCATACATAAATTTTTGCATACAATCCCATTAGTATCATAAATTATGGGAGAGATCAGAAAAACATCCCTACACAAATATTAACCGATAAGTATGGTTTTGGTGTTTCATTTGGAGAATAAAACCCTATAACAATAGTTGTTATTATGACTATTAAAGGGTCCTAGATGAGATATGTGCACTTTTAGGCAGTTCAACTTTCAAGCAAAACAAGACATAAACAACAAGTATGTGCACCCTAGAAAACATGGAAAATATCATAAAACATATTAGGTAAAATGGATAATCATCTACAACATCACAAATCATTCATGGGAAAACTAAAAACCACTTAAAGGAGATATGTTCTTTGAAGGATATATTGCATTAAAGGAGAACCTCCAGGTTTTGTATAGACATATATTGGCATAAATTGTAGTGTTATATGTGATGCATATGCATAACATACCATCTCAAGCTTGACAACGTTGAAAGGCTAAAGTACAATGGCCACAAGCATACATATGAAGCTTATTAAGCTTACCCAATTCATGTTAGCAAAAGGCAATGCAAGCAATAAGTTAAAAGAGGGGCATAGATTATAATGTTTAGGGCTACCAAAAGAAGGGCATACATTAGAATTTTTAGGGCTACCAAATTCCCACACCTATTAAACAAACTCATTCTTGACAAGATTTTTCTTTAAAAAGTTTTTGGCTTACAAGTCTTACCAAGTTTTTTTTCTTATAAGTCTTTCCACATTTTTTTGCTGGTATTTTGCTATGCTTATGCCAAAAAAAAATTTGGCCATGGTGCAGGTAGAACCAAACAGGTATTTGTCAAACCTGTCTTCCTCCAGCGAAGGGAGTTTGGGAAGGCTAGAGGAAAGTGAGACATCCAGTAGGTCTACACGGGATACATCAACTAGATGTCAAAAGATCAGAAGAAAATTCGACAAACGCATGAATTTTTTTCTCCAAGGAGGGGGGTCATGTTCCTATGATGATGAGACAGTGGGAGACATCGACATGTCCTTGAGGTACCAACACCTACTGAAACAATGGGTGCCTAGCAATATTCCTAAAGTAAACATTGATTTTTTGTGTGAATGAGAGGATGTATAGAATTGCACCATCCTCATTGCATGGATTGGGGTTGTTTTGCATGGACAGCATAAAGGTTGGATACGGTAGATGTACAGAAATGATGGAGTATGTTGGACCCTATTACAACTACAGTGATTGGATGTGCTTGGTCCAATATACATGAAGTATGCATAGATATGGGTTGTCAACGAATTATATACAACTGAAAGACAAAGCTCAAAATAAAGGCATATATCCTACCCTAACACCACCCTACTAGAGGGAGGTTATGACCCCCTTAAAGGCATATATCCTACCCTAACACCACCCTAACTCCCTAATTTGATCTTTTTCTTCCATTTATTACTGATTATTCTTCACTTGATTGGTCTTTGTCTTTTCTTTCTCTTACATTGATCTAAATTGCTGATACACTTTTCCTCCAATTCGAACTCTTGTTTCAATACATATTGAATCGTGTCTTTGAATCATTGTGTCTTTTAATCATTGTGTCCCTTCATTAAAACCTTTTCACCAATGCATCTCTTCATTATGGAAACATGTCTTTTCATGAACTGGTGCAAAACAACCTGAAGCCTTGTTTTGGCAGACCTATAACTTTTTCTTCAAGCACATTTTAGGAGAAATAAGACCATGGTCAGATGCACACATCAAAAAGATACATCTTTATGCTCTCATATTATTTTTATCGTTTTCCTACAAAATATGGTTGTTACACACATTTCTCATCATCATCATCCAATAAGAACCAAATATCATAATTTGCCTCAAACCCTTGAGTTGTGAAGTTGAAATTGGGCCAGGATCAATGAAGGCATGCCTTTGACCACCACTGCACTTTCCTTTTGGTCAATGTGCCTTACCCTTATGTGTAACACACTTTTTCCTTGAACAAAAAGTTGTGCCACCACCACTTACCTTCATACAATGAGCGACGCTCCTTGGGTAATGCTTTGTCTTTGTGGAGAAAGAGCAGCGCTCGAGTTCTAAAGGTAAAAAAAGAATATTTTGGAGGCTTCTTGAATCTTAGCTTCATGGCAGCCTCATCCCTAGACTTATGGACCACCTGGGCTTGAGATACATCCTTATAGGATCTCCCTTCCACTTCACTCATGATATCCCTATCCTCCCATGGCTATAAATATTGGCCATGGGTAAAGGGAGGAAAATCATGTTACAACATCAAAACTCTTGCCAAATATAGCCAAGGAGGGTGTGCATAAGGTGGACAAGTTTGAATATTTGGAGGAAAGATTATGCTTGAAAAGAGACTTCTCAACAATAAGGATTTTGGTTGTAATTTCTCTCTCTCTATTTAATTTATGCAATAAAAGTTCCTTTCCCATGAATGATATTGTGTATGAATCACTTCTTTCATTGTTGAACTCCTTAGTCATCAGCATAGGCTCATAGGTTGAACTTGGTACTTTAATCTTGTATATGCTTTGTTGTGTTCTTTTTGCATGTTAATCTGTGGAGATAAGACACTTCAAAAGACAACCTGCTACAAGTTGTGGCAGGTAAAAGAGTTCATTACATCCCTCTATTTGATCTTAGGTGAAGAGATTTTAGTTGTTATTCCTCCTTTGTTCTAGCTATGAATGTTTTGGGCTAGGGAAATAGCTTTTGTCTGCAAAAGGTGAGTATTTCCATTAACAAAATGTGGCGACCATAATGGGGAGAGTATTAGAACTTTTGGTTATTCTTGGTTCTTGCCTTGCTTTGAACTTCAATTTCTTAGTTTATCATATCTACTTATTATTTAGCTAGGTTTGATTTGAAACTATTTAGATCTGCATAGATCTATCTTGATCTACCTTATATGATGTATTTCCTTGCTTATATTGTTATTTGATGTCCATTATTGAACATTAGCAGCCAATATCTATTAGTTTTAGCAGCCAAAGCCTTCATAGACTCCATTCACTGCATCAAACACATTGACTGACTGATCATTGGTCTTCTTATAAATAAATCTTTCATAAAATCTCTGTTGCCATCTCTCCAGGAAAATAAAGGGATTCACTAGCTGCAAAAGGATTGGATGCTATAAACTCATGCTCCCAGCTTGTAGAAAACACAACAGCAACACAAAACATAAAAATGGAAATCCTATATAATAAATTACTAAGGGAAATGCATGATAAATTTGGATAAATTTGGTTATAAGGGAGATCAATGTTTTTCCTGCATTTCCCGCCTCTCCCAAGGATCCACTTGTCACTATTTTGCTGTCTAAGTAACGGCAAAGGGAATCGCTGTCTTTGAAAGGTAGTTGAGCAAGGATACATAGTGATTTATCTTTGGGAAGGTAAATTGTTGTCTTTGATAGAATATAGACACCAACACACACAACGATTCCTTTTGGAAGTAAAGACAAGTAAAAACATCAATGAACATCCAATCTGGACTCGCCATCTAGAGTTAAATAGTTATGTGAGCTTAGTAGAAGCAAATTGTTGTGCATGATGACGTCTGTGCATTGGAAGCTCAACGATTTAGTTTGGAAGGACAATAGGCTTTGCTGGGGAAGGAAATTACTGCTCAAATCACCAAGTCTCGAGCCCAAATGCATGACAAATCGTTGTCTTGAGGGACCATATGCAAAATCGTTGTTGTGCCTGGGAGGAGCCTGCTTTAACGTACAACAATTTAGCCTAGGGGAAGGTTGAACGTTTTGCTAGAGGAAGTTCCTCTGTAAGCCACCAACTCCCTGGCCCACACTTGTTATCAAATTGCTATAACTAATCTTTCAAAAAAAATTTGTTAAATCTATCAACAAGCGTTTCTTTTCCGACGTTCATCCAACGCTTCGGTGAAACCCTCTGACGGTCGTGTCATGACTCCGACGCTTCCGACTGTCAGACGACCAACGCTTCAAGTGTTGAGCCGAGTCGAATCTCCGATGGCGTCGCCATGCCTTCGACCCTTTTCCTATCGGAATACCGACTCTTCAAGTGTCGGATAGCATTAAACAACTGACACCTTCTGGATAAAAATACCGACGACGTCGCCATTCCTCCAACACTTCTGTATGTCGGAAGGCCGATGCAAGTTTTGATGGACACTTTGGAAGAGAAAATGGTCGAATAGGAGACACCATGGTGTGTCGGATCTTCGACCCACATTGGTAGGATGTTGAAGATTTGATGTTATGCCACCGACGGGGAAAAAAAGTGTATGTGTCGAAAATGCGATAGAGAAGTGTCGTATTTCGTACATGCAAGGTGTCCGATTTTGGGTTGAAATTATATTGTGTGGTACTGTGGTAATAACATGGCCACTACCCCCAGGTATGAAAGGCGGTACTATGGGAATGACAGGGCCACGTCCCCCAGGTATGAAAGGTGGTATTTTGGGAAGGATGGGGCTTGGTGTGGGCCCGCCACTAATGGGTTGCGAACTCCCCACGATGTTTGTAGCGATGTTGGGGCCGCTATCCACTATTGCGGTGGTAATGTGAGGCATGGACGTGGGTCTGCTTCCAACTAACCCTCCAAAGAAGGGATCAGTATTCACGCCAGCCATGGGGATAGACAGTGCAGTGTACAGGTTTGGCTTAGATTGGTAAGAATCTGAGTCAAAATCAGAAGTTGTATGGCCTTCTGATAGTGAGTAGGGATGTCGAGGGTGGCCTCAACGGTGACGGTTTAAAGACCCAAACTAAGGTGGATCGCCTCATAGTCATGAGGAAGAGTGTGGCAGATCAATGGTGTCTTGCTGGTAATGAAATTTGGACCCCTGTTTTAATGGGTTCCTATTGGCTCACAGGTGGTCACTCGGACACCAAGACTACCAGAAGACAACACTTACATTTTTCCTCACAAAGACGTTCTAGTCAATCATAAGGGGTCGTTTCCCATTTCGCTTGGCAATTCCTCTAGTTGGCCAGCTACTTTGGGGTTCTTGCAGTACTCCTCATAGTGAGTTTTAGGGAAGAGCCCAAGTACTTCTCACAGTTATGGCAATTAGGGACTTATGTCCTCAAACTACAAAATTTGATTTAAAGTAAATTGGTTACTTTTAAAGATTCGCTCAGAGTCATGAATTGAATTTGGTTGAATTATATGGTGTGGTTGTGTGTGTACTTTGTGTATGAGCTTTGTTTATTTTTTATTATTTGTTAATTGTGTGATAAGAAAATAGTACTGAATATTTCTGAACATATGAGGCAATGTGAAACACAACCTGTAACATACGAATCAGTAAAATAAATAGAACCGAAGTGCACTACAAACTGTGAAATGCTAACCAGTGGTGTGACTGCCATGTTTTTGTATCCCTCTTAGGCCAAGAAGGAGTGTTGGGCTCTCATCAAAGTGGGAACAATCCCACCCGTAGATCCATAGGTCACTCCTCAAATGCAAGGATTCCCAACAGGGAGGACGCGAATGTCGTGAAACCCTCAAATATTTCCACCTCCTCTAGCTTCCAAGACACTTGTTGTTTAGTGGATTATAGCAATATCAACAACAGGTGCCTATTACTACGCTTGTTCAACCCTCCGTCTTATCTCAGAATACCCCAAAGGGTGATGACTAAGTAGAGGAGGAAGGGTTGGACAAGAGGGTTGATTTCCAACTGAGCTTTAAGATAATGAAATAAACTTATAGAAATTTAACCGAATAATAAAAATATTTACATTTGTAAACAGTTTAAACATACAAGCAACCGAATGTGAAACTACTTGTAGAAAAGACATGTCGCTTCTGGCTGCTGGGCAGCGGAAACTGAGCCGCACAGACAGTCCAAACAACAGGGACAAGAAACCTGAGAGGAAGTTTTCTCCTTTCAGAGCTGAATAGGCGACTGAGTCGCTCCTTTCGGCCTGAATGTGCAATTGGGTTGCTTCTGGGTTGAACCAAGCAACGACGAAGCCTAGAGAGGCAAGTCGCTCCTGTCGGGGCCAAACGGGCGACTGGGTCGCTGGATTTTGGGATGAATAGGTGACTAGGTCACTCCTTTCATCCCAAAAAGGTGACTGGGGCCTAAAACTGAAAAAAAAATAAAAATGGAACCGGGAACGACCGACAATAACTGGTATTGTGGTCGAAGGGGCTCGGATCAACCTCATGAGGGCTTGATGCGGAACAGAAATGCAATAAAACTTGAAATAAACTACCAAACAACTATTCAAAAACATACAAAAAACTATTAAACCCCAGGGATCCTGAGGGATTGACCCGGTGGAGTCATCAAACTATAGCTTGACAAAATCCCTAGCCGAGTGCAGATGCACCTCCCTTCCGTATATGGGATGAAAGGGTAGATTCTATGGATAACAAAGAGCTGTAGCAAATTGTTAGAAGAAAAAATAACTAAAAATCTACAAACTACAAACTGAAAATAAAATAAAATAAAAATATAAAAAATAAAAAATAAAAAACAACCTTCCAATCTAGATTAAAATGGGGCCATCGTGCCCAAACTCAAAACAATGCCTCTCCATAGGTAGGGATAGTGTGGAGGTTACCTCAACACACAAGGAAATGAGCCAATGGAGGAAATGGAGTTGTGGGAATGAATATCTTGAGAGTGAAGGTCTCTCAAGGTACTCATGCGGGCATAATAACGACAGGAAGGAAGAGTCATGTGTGTGATGGGGACCTCCACCCCTCTATTTATAGTTTTTCTCAACTTTTAGGTTTTTTATCCCTTGGTTAGGGTTTAGGGCCTTACCTAGGGTTTTAATCCCTTTTCACTTGTTTCTTAGCTCCTTTTGAGGTTTTTAAGCCCTTTAGCCCCTTTTTTGATATTTTTAGCTCCTTTTTAAGCTCTTTTGTAGGTTTTTAAGGCCTTTGAGGGTATTTTTGGAGCTTTTGAGAGAAAAACATTGGTTAAATGGGTGTGGAGGTAGAATGGGTTAGGAAATTTATGTCTATGTGTGGTGTAGGCTATATGAGCAATTTTTTGCGTTAACAGGTTGTTTGGTCATAATCAGTCCTTACATATATATCTATATATGTGTGTGTTCCCATGTTGAGATGATAAGGTCATGAAGCATGCGAGGTGCATGTAGGTGGTTCCCCTTTACTGGCAGAACATAGGATGACCATGGATGCTATGTCTGCTCTATTTTATTTTGTTCAGGACAAAATAGATGATCTAGATACAGCGAGATAAAGGTAGAAGACATAGCTTATTGTTGTGGAAATGTAAAGAAGATCTTAGACAATCCCTATGTGATGGCTTGCTTGAGATGTGATGAAGACATGGATTAGGAGTAGGCCTATACCTAGTATGAAAAATGGTTGTCTTTGTAGTTACTTCTGATGACAAATAGTACCATTTGATGATCAATAAGAAGATGATGATGGCAGAAGCTATGATGATGACTCCATGAATCCGCAATGAAGACTTGACCAGATGTATTGAAGACTATGGAAGAGAGAGAATACCTTCCTAGTTAATAGATATTATTGATGTATTTGTAACTTTGGAAGATATTTCGATGTATACTATCATTGTATGTTGTTGTACCCCTATTGGAGATATGTTTTCCTCCTTGCGGGATGTCTTTATTGTGTCTATACCTTGAGGTACAACCTCCATTGTAGGTCGGGGAAATAGTCCCAATTGTAACATCATGCAATGTGTATTTGGAGTCTCTCTAGGAGAAGTCGACTCTCCTAGTGAAACAGGTCGACTGAGTCATGTAAAAGGTCAATCACTTGAAGGGTATAAATAGCGAGGCACCCTCCCTCATTTATACACACCTCACACTCACAGAGGTTTGCATGAGAGAGAGAGAAGGGAGGAGAGATAGATAGCTTCTGAATACTTATTATTACTGGGATTGATCATCTTATGACATAGTCTTTGTGATTGTACTATTTTGAGGAAGTTTGCGGGGTTTTCTCCTTTGTGGTTTCCTCGGTGAAAATATTTGTGTATTGTGTATCTTTATATCTTATGCATCTTGTTCTACTTGTTATTATTTCAAACAAAGATCATAATTAAGCTAATAATATCTAGGAGAAACTAACAGTGTGAACCCACATGTTTTGGATCCATTGTACACCAAGAGGTATTTTAAGGAAACTAAGTGTGTGAGAGGACAAATTATAATTCAAATGGGTAAATGGAGCTTTCATGATCCATAAATGCACTACTGGTTGGTAATATATTTCCATTTGTGTCAAATGCATGGATCTCGAAGGAATTTCCATGTTTCAGCCTGGTTGTTGTTCTGGAGGTGCACACTATAGCATGAGTAACCAGAGTTTAACCCATGCAATTGTGGATTTTGACTGTTTTAGGGACATATTGGACTAATTACGCTCAGTATATTGTTTGAACGTTTCTTTGGATATGTGGAATCGTGGATGTTGTATGTTGATGACACTTTACCATGTGAATCACTAAAGTATCTCAGGTGTGAAAAATTTTCTTGATAACGTCCACTATCATCATAACCTCTCCACTACCCTTTGCATATTTGGCCTTGGTGTCAAGGAACTCCCCATCGAAACCACATACAATGAAAATTCCTATTTTGACTCTGAAAACTTCACATCCTAAGAGTTCATTACTATAGACCCCACCTGCGTTGACCCTTTCCCAATCGATCCTCCGCTTGATGAAAATCCTTTCATTGACCCTTTGTTTATCGAACGTATCACAATTGGATTTTCCATCGTCAACTTCAACTTCGTATAGAGTACCACCACTGACTTTTGGACTCTCATCCACACCACAGACAATGTAGACTACTAGTACCAGTGAAAATAAAAGTACCAATAAATTTAGCAGAGAAAATAAGAAAAATAAAAAGCGATCCTCGGTTCACCTTGATAGTGCAATCGATAGTAAGCTGAACAAATTATTTTAATGACATATTCATACCTTCGAAAGGATCAAATTAGGAAATCAATGGCTTCATTAAAGTGGCTACCAAAGAATGAGTTGAAAGATGGTAAAAAAATTCTAAATGACTTAAAAATTTGAAAGAATATTAGGACAATGCTTGGAAAACTTGTTCAAAAAAAGTAGAGAAGATGATTAGGAATCTACCAAAACTTCAATAAAAAGGGACTCTTGATAAGTTGCAAGGACTATTTAAATTTGTCATCAATAATTATGAAAATTTCCATGATGAATTGGCATAAAAACAACATAATGGAACCAATCTACTTATTGTCTGCAAATTTAGAGCATTTGAAGAATATGACAAGAAGTTGAAAGAACTTGAAATATAGGCCACTGAATCATCAATTGTTCTCAATAATTGGTACTCATACTATGGGAAAATTTGTGTTGATCTTCAAAACATACATGGTACCTTATTAAATCTCTATAAAAGGAATAATTCAACTGAGTCCCCAGTCACAACCCAAATATTGGAAGAATAACTAACCATGGAGCACTGATGACAAGACTAGTTAAGAAAGAAAGAATATCAATGGTTGCATGAGGGTAAATGTGCACACAAAGAATTTAGTGTGTTGGCCAAACATATCTACAAATTAATGAAAGCAACAAAGACCCAAATTTAGAACATTGGAACAAACATGGAGAATATATTAAATCGGCCTATGCAAGTAAACCTGTTATGACTATCAACACTCACCAGTGTCTCCACAAACATTAGGACTGTATTGCATGACTAATACCACTTTTAAGAACACCTCTCCCTTTCTTCCCTAGAAATTGTTGAATCATGTGTTGAATTCACTCTTTTTGGCAAAGGATCCAATTCTCAACCACTCTGAAGTTTCTATATCTCTATTTTTATTAAGTTTTTTGAAAAAAAAATACATCTACCTATTATCTTCAGGACAAAAAAAAAATTATTGGGGTGTGGGATATGTTTAAGGAGCCTAGTCAACTAGGTTGACTAGGTCCTTTGAAATGACAACCAACTAATTCATCCTTGTCTATTCAAGTTTATAAGGATGACTACTAGACAATTATTCAGTTACAATTGTAATGTATAACTAATTGTATGGATCCTATAACTAGGTTGTTTAGCCATATGAAATAATTATTATTATCCAGCTTTTGTACAACCAGGTATGATGATATAATACATTTAATTCTTCCTTTTTCCTCCGTTAATGTCTTAATTCCTTACTCTCTCTATGTATGTATGATATTACATCAAATATAAATATGCTGGAGTATGTTGTACTAATGGTAACCCCATGTAATATCTAATATTACAACATGGGTTGTCCTCCTTCTATTATTTCCAAATATGAGTAAAGTTTTAGGAAGGGAGTAGAAACATTGGCCCTTTCTCAATAATATAAGGGTGTTACCATGCTACTAATTTGAATGAAACAAATTTGGGTGAGGTCCATTACTCCCTGACTCTTACTCCCAAAAATTACTAGGGTGAGACAAAAGGCCAAATCATCACTCAAATTACAAGAGTTTGAGAATGATCTTGTTCTCCTCATTTTATGTCCTAAAATTGCTCGCTCATTGCAAAGTGAAACAAGTGTGGGGAAAAATTGATAAAAACCTAGGGAAGGTCCAATGTTCCTTAACTCTTCCTACCAAGGTTTACTAGAGTGAGAGAGAGGGATTGGTCCTCACTCAGAGACCAAGAGTTTGAGCAAGGGCCCATGCCCCTTCTCCTCCTTTTTCATAAAATAATTTTATCAATGGAATATGAGGCCACTCCACCTCTTCCTCATCACTCTAATCATAAAATTGAAAGAAAGGGACAACACCCATTCTCCTCCTTACTCAAATTTTAGAAGTCAGATACATGGCTATTTCCCCTCCCAACAGTTTAAGGGAGTACACATGCTACTCATTTGAATTGAACAAGTGTGGGAAAGGGCTAGTGCTCCTTGAATATTCCTCCAAAAAATTTACAAACCAAGAGAAGGACACATATCCTCACTCAAATTACAAGAGTTTGAGAATGGGACCATGCTCCTTCTCCACCTCCTCACTCCTCGTCACTCTAACCAAAAAGGGTGAGAAAGGGGTGATGCTTCTTATCCTTCTTAATCAAATTTTAGAAGTGAGATAAAGGTATAGTGTAAACAAACTAGGGTGAGAAAGGGAAATTGTTTCACCTCCTTTTCCCATATTTCTAAGGGAGTTCCTATTGTAATATTGGACAATACTAATATGGGCAGGGTGAATCAATATTGATAACTTTTAACAATTAAAACCACTTTTAACTTATTAATTAACACATAGGATCAACAAGATATAAATAACACAATATTTATCATGGAAGTCCAATTGGAAAAAAACAAACACTTTCTATAACTACAAAATTATATTTACAATTGTTTTTGCAAGCTACAACTTGTTGTAGATACTGTTGTAAAGGAAAGTGTCCTATGGCTAGGGTTTAAGAGGCCATCAACGTACTCGGGTTGAAAGAGAGATGCACAATGTTCAGCAAGCATATATAATCAAGATCAGAGATGAGAAAGATCCACACCTGATTAACTGAAGGCTGGTCCAAGATTTCTCTTCAATCCTCTTCTTGCTCCTCTCGCTCCAAGAGACCTGCAAAACAAGTTATACCTTCCTCAAACCATTATGACCACATATAAGACAATGATAATCAAACAAATATGAACTAATGATCTGAATAACATCATCATATGACCATATACAGAGATTCAATCACACATTGAACAATGATTTGGGAAGAAGAAGGACATCACATCTTTATTAATCTTGAAAACAAGTACAAGTATACCTTCTCTTCAAGTTTGGCACCTCACGAAATCTTGATCTGGTTCTGTTGCTTCTCTTCTCCAAAGAACTCAGCCTCCAAGCTCTGCAACACTAAGGGAAGACCTCCAGGTCAAAGGTGTAGGTAAAGAGAGTCCCGATTCCTCCAGCATAACAATGCATAAATTCAAGTCCCGATTCCTCCAGCATAACAATGCAGAAATTCCAAGTCCCCTCTCATGGACCTCCCTACCTCTATTTATATGGGTGAAATAAGGTAGTTTTGAAGGTTGGAGAAGTTACAGCAGTTAAGGAAATTAATTTAAATGACTTAACTAATCTCCAATTAACTCATGTTTTAATGTTTAAATGCTAAGAGGCACATTCGTGGGTTTTCCTTAAGGAAAATCGCAAATGTACAAAAAACGCATTTTTAGGGTATTTCTGCACATTTTCAAACTTTGGTGTCTTCTAGAAAGTTTGAGCTAACTGAAATACCTTTCTAATGCTATAGAAATGAGGTCAAACGGAGTTATAGAACTCAAGATATGGGTCCTCCAAGATAGGTGTTTTTTCAGTGACTTTCATGAAGTGCCGACATGCGACGAAATCATGGGAAAGTGGTCACAGGCAGAGAAGTGTCATTTTGAGCTATAACAGATGCCCCCTAATGTGTGAGGTTAGAGGGGAAGACGATAGCCGAAATACATTATAAAGGAAACAGCTGAGTATGGAGAGAGCAGAGAAACCAAGATCGAAAGGCTCGAGTGAAGGTACCTGTAAGAGAGATAAATGTCAGAAAAACTGATCTCTAGAACATACACGTCCATATACAAAACATCGCCCAAAAGATACAGGCGGATCCAACATCGGATCCAACATATGTATAACTGATGAAACTATAATGGTCGCTCAATATGCAAAAAGGCACCATATCAAATCTAAAGGAGCCATGGCCACAAATGAACAAGGGGGATCCATGCTCAACAATCGATCATAGCCACAAAAATACAAGGTGGATCTATGTCTCAGCAAAAATGTAATATAAAGTATAACAAGGTCTTGCGCAACTGGGGCAATAGCAAAAGATGACAATGCTACTGTCGGCCCAAGGTCTTCAATCCAAACAGCCCAAAAAAGGTACGAATCCTAACCATGCGAATAAAGGAGCTGAAGTCGAAAATGGAGGAAACCGTTTGATTACCGGTCAATAATGAAAACCGTTAACAAACACGAGGGAAAACACCATTAATGAAAATGGTCCCCAAGGTACCTAGTACATTCTAACAAGTGTGATTACAAGGACTTGAAGTCGAACACTTGAAGAATCCATCGAGTAGGAGACATTAAGGTATCCCCACTACCCAATAGCGAGGGAAATTGCCATTGAGGACAACAATTCCCAAGGTACTGTCATAAAACTCTAAATCTCATTCCCAGAGCAAGAGGTGTTGCAGTCGATAGGAAGAGATCCGTTGGAAGGAAGGCATTAAGGCATCCTTCATCATCCAACACGAGGTAAAGCAAAGACTAATTGGATCTGGAATTGGCACTAAATTTCACGACAAGGAACGCTGAAGACATGATGTAATGAACTGATACCAGGGAATGGCCGACACAAAAGGTCAAGGCAACTGCAGAATGGCCGACAAAGGTTTAATCCTTGAATAGTGAGCACGACACAAAAGTGACTTAGGCAGCTTTTGACACAAAATAGGACCAACGAAACAAATCTGCAATGTAGGAGACATTGACAGATTCCCCATATAATTGGAAAAGAGACCAACTGGAGGAGTAAGAAAACTCTGAATCGGGATAAGGGCAAAAGACTAGGACCCAACTGTTGATAGACTCAAAACTGGTGCTTTGTTCAAGGAAACGAGACTTGCTGCCATGATGTGAAAAGACATGGAAATAAACCTTCCCCTTCCCTTCTTTCTTGTAAAGGTTTACCGAGTCCAAGAAAGCAAACTCGGGACCATCTTCATTTTTTGACAAGCTCAAAGAAAAGAAAGAAGAATGCTTGATAAGGCACTAATTCGTGGATTTTACGAGCCA
>LPNX010668293.1:50211-108138 GCA_001517045.1 Pseudotsuga menziesii | reverse complement strand
CCCTCTCGAGGGTTTTAACCATGTGACAAACATTGGTGTATTGATCTATGATCTGTTTGTGTGAAGCGGTTGTTCTTGGTGTTCGGTCCTTTGGGAGTACCTTGTGTACCCTAACAATTTCCATGGCACTTCATCCTCTACTGAATAAATTCAAATGATGTCCGATGAAATAGTTGCATTGACTACCAGAAGTCAAACATATGATAAAACACCTGAGAAGAAAGATGAGGGCGCTTCTCTCAAGAATATTCCTCCTATCAACCCTTCTCCTCCACCTCTTTATAATGGTCCTCTCACTATTGAGAAACCTATTTTTCACACAATCTTGCATCCTCCTAAGAGACGTACAATCTGTAATAACGTTTTCAATCCTATTGCTCGAGCTGATCAATTTTATAATGTTGTTGGAGATTTATCCCAAGCACCTTATGCTATGTCCACATTGTAGGTACTCCAAAGTTGTCCTAGACAATGGAAGAACTTGATGTCAGCCCTAGGGGATTCGATCTTGAGAATTCGACCATGATCACTTTTAATGTGGAGAATTATAAATTAAGGTTATCCCATCAACTTGATTTTCAAATTGCTACTAGAGTGGTGGGTAGGAAATTCCATCAGACCATATTAGATGAAGGAGATTTCACCTTGGTCTTATCAATGTCTTGTTGGAAAGATATAGGCTCTCCTCATATTACTAAGTTACCTACTACCTTAAGATATTTTGACAGACTGTCCCCAGTGCTCATTGAAAACTGAACAAAAATGTTTCCCTGGCACTACCTCAGTGCTCTGCAAGATTAAACAAAAATGGATGTGCCAATCATGTGGCATCCTCTAGGTCCCATGTAGCCTCATCGGGATTGTGGTGCTCATTATGCATTTTCACTTGTCCAATGGTAATATTTGGAACTCCTCCTTAGTCCCATTACGAGGTTGTCTTGCGTACAGACTCCTTCAAGTCCTTGATTACATGCATTAGTACACACCATCAAATATTTTTCTGGTCCTGGAGAATCCTTCTCCACAACTTGGAACATGTCCAATGTCTTTGGAAATCCAGCAATACCTATGCTCAATCCCCGAGCAATGAGTCAATTCCACATCATATTTACAAGGTTTTTCAAAAATAATGGATGAATCACATGCACATGTATATCGACATAAAATCAATAAGAATTTGTCAAGTGAACCAAATACTTATCTTGCATAAGTATCTTCGTTTGGTTCCATAGGTCTCCTACTAGGCTTAATACAACCATGGCACTCACGACCCTACCCCACCTCACACCTGGGTGTGCATTAAAGGGTAGCCAAATTTCTGCAAGCCTCGGATCATCCAAAAATATCTTTCAGTCGAGATCTGATAGCTCTACTTCATAGCCTAAAACTCCTTCTAGGTTCTCGCCAAGCTCGGCCCCTCCTTTCCAAATGCCACAACAATTAATTCACATGTCAGATTCATTCATATAAGGTGCAATCTATAACAAGATTTTCAAAACCATGGCTGCATCATATGCTCATGTATACTTGCAAGAATCAACAACAAAAACAGTTTGATAAGTAAACCAAATACTTATCTATGTAACATATCTCAACCGAGATCTGGTAACCCTATGTTAGAGCCCAACACCTCTCTGGGTGCTTAATGGAAGCTTTGCTTAAGGCTCAGAACTTCCTCTCAGTGCTTACCAACACTCTAGCATTATCTATGTAGCATCTCTTGACCGAGATTGGGTAGCTCTGCTCCAGATCCCAACACCTATTTGGGTGCTTAATGGAAGCTCTGGCTTAAGAGCCTAGCACCTCCTCCAAGTGCTTACCAATGCTCAGGAACTTACTTTCTAGACATCATAATACCTAGGGGTTATTCTCTTCATGGATCCCCCACTCTTGTGACAGTCCCCTTATGGCGTGAATTTGTGTAGAAAGAAGTCTAACCAGATGTCTTACACCCTGGGCGTCCCCAGTGATGCATACCAGTGCCTAGCTAGCAGGGGGGTGAAGCTATGTACTCTCGTACATCCTTCCAGAGGAGTCATCTTTCTCAAACACATCCTCCCAAGAGCTATGTACTCCAGGGGTGGATCACCATCATCTCACTTGTATTACATATAAGCATACAGTTTATATGAGATGTCATTATAAAAATAATTGCAATTATAAGTTTTCAAACCAATCCCAAACACATCCCTCCAAGAAGCTATGTATCCAAGTACATCCTTCTGAGGGGCCATGTACAACCAGTACATGTTTTCATCATCTCACCTGTGTTACATACAAGCAAGCAGTTTATATGAGATGTCATTATAAAAATAATTGCATTTATAGGTTTTCAAACCTATTCCAGGCACATCCCTCCGAGAAGCTATGTATCCAAGTACATCCTTCCGAGGAGCCATGTACAACCAGTACATGTTTTCATCATCTCACCTGCATTACATACAAGCAAGCAGTTTATATGAGATGTCATTATAAAAATAATTGCATTTATAGGTTTTCAAACATATTCCAGGCACATCCCTTCGAGAAGCTATGTATCCAAGTACATCCTTCCGAGGAGCCATGTACAACCAATACATGTTTTCATCATCTCACCTGTGTTACATACAACGTGCAATTCACATGAGATGTCATCATAAAAATCTAATAATAGATTTTGAAATCTATTTCATGCCTAGATACATTTCCAATTATCAAATGATTAATAACATTGATAGTCAAATTCAAAGTTTGAATTCACAATTCTGCTTCCCACAGAAAATCAGATTTTGTAATCATGAGATCGTCCTCATATTGTTTGGATTTTGCAAGAGGAGAGTACTCATCCCTAACTTACACATGATTCCCAAAACCTGGACATTCACATACAACATGTCATCTTGAGACCATTTTAGATCATCCAAACAGTTAATAATATTCAATTAACAACAAAATTCAAAATATGAAGTTCAAAATCTATTATGTTCAAAAGTTAGATTTCAGTCATGAGATCCTTCTCAAAACATATGGCAATTTCCTACCTTGTTTGCAATGGGTACAAATAGACTTCTCTGCTCCTGTAATTCTACCTGGAGTCTTCAAGAAAGGCCATTTCCTCACGGAACCACAAGTTCACATGCAGGCTTCCGTAGCCCATACATAGACTCAATTTTTCCTGCAAAATATCCTTCAGTGAACCTCTTGTAGTATCCTGAAGTCCCACAAAATATCGTAGATCTGTTATCTTTCTTGGAGAAGGCCAACTCATCATGGCCTCAATATTTTCAGGGTCTACAGATATTCCTTTATCTGAGATAATGTGACCCAAATAATGAGTTCCATCTTCATAAAAGTCATAGTTGCTCAACTTTGCATACAGCTGATGCTTCCTGAGCAATTTTAAAATCAGCCTCAACTGTTCCACATGTTTTTCCTCGTCCTTTGACTAAGTAAGAATGTCATCAAGGAAAACAAGAGCACACTTTCCCAAGTACATGTTGAAAACATTATTCTTGGGGCATATAAACATAGTTGGTGCATTTGTGAACCCAAATGGTACCACTACGAACTCATAAGATTCATACCTTGCTCTGAAGGTTTCCTTATGAACATCTTCATTCTTGATCCTTACCTGCTGGTCACTAGACCTTAAGTCAATCTTGGAAAACACCTTTGCTCCTCTTATTTGATCAAAGAGGTCATTAATTCTATGCAAAGGATACTTTTCCTTCATGGTGACTTTGCTCAACTGCCCATAATCAATAAACAACCATAATGTACTATCTTTCTTTTTCACAAACAGAAATGGTGTTCCCCAAGGAGACACACTTGGTCTAAGGTACTTCTTTTCCAACAACTCTTGTAGTTGCATGTTCATCTCTACCATTTTTGGTTTGTTCATCCTATAGGATGTTTGGGACACTGGTGCTACTCTAGGTACAAGCTCAAAGGTAAAATTAATGTCACTTCTTGGAGGAAGCCTTGGAATTTCATCAGGGAGAACATTCTTGAATTCTTGTAGCATACGAAATCCCTCCAACGTAGGAGTATCATACTCTGCTACCTGCAAAACATGTACTTCATACACTCTACAACCTTTCCCATAGAACTTCTTCAGCTGCATTGCTGAAGACTTCCTTCTAGATATCACTTTTGGAATTCCCTTAACAACCCTTAGGTTTCCTTCTTCATCCAAGCACTCGAAAGTCTTGTTGTAACAATCAATCTTTTCTCTATGTGCTTCCAACCAATCCATTCCAATGTGGACATCATATGATCCAAGTGGTAGAAAATTCAGATATGCACAGGTGAGTAACCCATCCATGACCAATGGGCACTGACATCCTTTGGATTCCAGTGGCTAGTTGGACTAACCATGATCTTCTATGCTTTGATTCTTCAAAGTGCACATCTCAGTAAGTCTAGGGGTGATATAGTTGTGAGTTGATCCAGGGTCGATCAAAAAAAAAATATCCTATTTATCAATCTCACCCTCAACTTCCACCACAGTTGAGTTACGACCTTCCTGGTGGTCTTCTAACACTGCACAAATTTTAGGAATGATCCCTACTTCCTGACCCATGGTTTCAGCTTCTTGGGTGCTAGGGACTTGACCCTCATTCCTATTCTCAAGTGGACAATACTTGTGAAGATGGGGTCCTTCACATCCCCAACTTTTGAGAGGTTCCTTTGGATTTTTCCTCATAACTATGGTCGGATCAATCACAACTTGTGATGGCTTCCTTTGCTTCTTCAGAATGTGAGGAGGTTTGAAACCTTTCTTCCTTAGATTAAGCTTTTCATTTTTCTCGTGGGAACTTCTCCTACTCCCTTCTATCTCTGTTAACTGATGCCCAGAGTTTATCTTCCTTTGGAGATCTGCCAAACTCTGTAGCATGGTGGTAGTCAACTGGTTTTTCTCTACCATATCCTTGACCAACCTTTTATTTTCTTCTTTGCAATCCTGCAATTCTTCCCTCGAGCATCTTGTGGTAGCTGCAGCATCTGGGGAACTCTCTTGTTCCCACTTCTCAATAGCTTCAATCCCATGACCTTGTATATTGTAAGTTGGCCTTACAACCCTTCCCATGTGGAAAAACCCGACGCAAATGGGTTCCTCCACATCTCCAGCATTGGAGTGGATTTCTGCTCTCTTATGGATCTCTTGGCTTTTCCCCCATAGCATCTTTCCCGTGTCCACAAGGATCGTGTGCATCATCCATGCTGTTAATTTTCTGGGCGTTGATGTTTTTTACCTCCTTGGTTGGACCAATATCAACTCTTCAATATGCACTATGACTCTACAAAATTTGTTAACAACATCATTTGTTATTCAATCTCAGAAATTCAAACAATTACTTACCAATTGCTTCTTCCAATCATGAACGGTCAGTGTGCCTTCGTCGGATTGGCTAAATTTAGTAATTATGCTAATTAGCACTCCTTCTTATTGTAGTTTCCTTTCTGCAACAATGACTATCTTAGGGGGACGAAGGGGGTCAAGGGTGCTTGCCCCCTTGTTTTCACCTTTCCGCTCCCTGTAAATCCCATTGAAAACCTGAAAAAAATTCTTTTTCAGAGCAACTTAGCTTTTCCACCTGATCGACAAACTCACCGAAGTCTTTCAATATGATGGCTTGACTCACAATCTCCCTTTCAATGCGTCGACAAAACTCATCATTTCTTTTCAATCAGAAAAACTCGTCTTTTCCTTCCGATGTGTCAGCAGAACTCATCCAGTTCATCCGATGTGTAGGAAGAACTCACCCAGTTCATCCGATGTATCGGCAAACTTGCCCTCTTCTTGCCGATCAAAAAAATCATCAAAATTTTCCTACTTATCAGACAAACTTCCCGAGTTCACCCGACATGTATCGAAAAAACTCATCTTTTATTGACGATATGGGATTTCCAACACTTAAACAAATTTTTGAAAACTTTTCTTTCTTTCCTGCAGCCATCAGCAAAACTCATCCGATATGCATCGGAAAACTTATCCGAGATGCATCGGAAACTCATCTGAGATGCATCGAAAAGCTCATATGAGAAATTATTCCTTCTTTCCTCGTCATCAGAAAAACTCATCCAAGATACATCGAAAAACTTATCCGAAATGCATCGGAAAGTCATCCGAGATGCATCGAAAAGCTCATCCGAGATGCATCGAAAACTCATCCGAGTTTACCCGATTTTCACCACATAGAAATTTTTTGAAAAGTTTATTTTCTCCTTCTTCTCATTGGATTAACTCGACTTTTCATGCCGACACCATTGGCTCAACTCAACATTTCAAGACGACGAAAACTAGGCCAGTTGAGCCGATGTGCAAAAATTTCAACACTTAGGAAATTTTGGGATTTCCTCCTTTCTTTCCCCTCGTCGGCTCAACTCAACCAGTTCAGCCGACACTGTATTGACAGAACTCGGCCAACTGAGCCGATATATGAAAAAATTTCAACACTTGGGAAATTTTTTCCTGTATGTGCTTCTTTCTCCTATTGACCAGGGTGTAATCCAACCTCTTTCAGCTACTCCTATTGGCCCATTGAGGCCCAATGGTGCAACATGTGCTCTGATACCACACTTTCACGTCCCCACCCTTCTACGAGAGAGAGGACGCGACTAATGCTGCTAGCAATCTGGGAAAATTGGCCCCATGAACATTATATAAAATGCAAGAAACTTAAAAACATACACATATGTATAAAATATGTAATCTATAGCGGAAGCATACACATTCAAGCATTCACATACATGTTATTCATACTCATAAAACAAGCAGCGTTCATCATGTTCAAGCGTTTAATATGTTAATGATAATTTACGAAGAAAATACAATTGCAAAGTTAAATACAAGAATACTTATCTTGAGAAGAAGCTTTCCCCGCAACTATCTATGTCATTCAACGTTCCACCCAACCATAGGCCAGTGTTCTCCTTACTCTCTCAGCATCACTGCCACCCCCAAGTTGGGCATGATTTCCACATGGAACTAGGGGACACAGACTTATACACAACAAGGCCAAACACCCACTGTCAAGACAATAACCACATACAAATATAGTCATCCCACTAACAGATGGATTCTTGGACTTACTTAGGCAAGCCTACACAGGAATGCTCTACAAAGCACAATGCAGGTTCAGACCAAAGCACAGATGCATACACAGCAATATACAAAATTATGGGTTGAGGAAAAATAGTTGGGAAACAAAATGAATTGCCAAGATGGGTAAAAATAGCCCCTTAGCAGCAATTGAATTCCAAGGGATGTTTTGGCCCTAACATGGCCAAAACAGACTCAACAACACCCAAGAGATCGTGGGTCTCTTCTCCCACTCACTGGGCATTACCAAAAATGATTTCCATCTTGGAAAACAATGGGGAATCGCATCCAAATCGTGGGGGAGGAAACCCAACCATAGATCATTACCAAAACGAATTCCCAGTCTAAGGAAAATGAAGAAAACGACTATCCACGTGAGGAAAAACACACATGGTAGGCCCAAAAATGGGAATGCCACACACAGGAAACTCCTAGATGCTTGAGAGATCCCCAACATGGATGAATGATGGTGAGAAAAATTCCCAAGAGACCCCAACGTGAAGGAAACATACACAACAAGCCAAAAATGTGAAGGAAAACAACTCCCAAGATTCCACTGCATGAGGAAATGGAGAACGTGGGTAGATAGCCAAATGGGCATGCGTTTTTGGGTGTTAACTTGCTCCAAAAGTCAAAAATGTTTTTCCCAAAAATGGGTGCTTCCCCAAATTCGAATTTCTGACTTCCATAGCTTGCCCATTCTCATGCAATAACTAACCCAACCAATTTATGGTAGAATTAAATGATTAGTTGAATAAGACAAGAAAGGTGGTTGATAGCCTGATGGGTTCTTTTATTGACATTTGGCTTTTCCCCATTGGCCCCAAAGTTTAAATATTTGCCCCTCCTTATCCTTAGGAAATCATGCCCCCATCTCTTTTAATGTTACATTGACATAGCTAGTTGTGGGTATTTAATTAAATTGCATATTTACATGATGTCCAAAATTATAATGTGTCAGTTAGCACAAAATACCATCGACATCGATTTTAATCACCGAAACATAAAATGATAAATCAATGGTGGGGATTTTACCTTTATCTCCACACCATGATTAATTACAATATTTACATCATATATATTTAATGCAAATGGGGTCAAAACTGGGGTGTTACATTCCCCTTCTCATAGCTTTGCTCGAGATGCTTCCCAACTACACACCCAATGCATGCTCCATTTGATGATCTGATTTGTGGAATTCCTTCCACCATCTCATCTCTGTGTAGTGCCTGTAAGTACTTGTAATTCATGTGACCAAACCTCTCATGACATAGCTTCGAAACCTCATTGGCATGTGAGAAGAGTGCTTGGTCATTGGAAGTGGGGAGGAAGTTAGAGAACTAGTACATCCTCTCATAGTGGTCTGCATAGCCAATTGCAATGACTTGGTCTATTGATATCTTTGCAATATCTACCATGTCTAGAGTGAAGGTCACTCTCTTTGGCTCTCTTGTATGGGTCATCTAATATACTGATGGAATATTTTCTGCAAGCTCCGGTACATTAAATACTTCACTAAAGTAGCCATGCTCTAAATCAATCCTCCCAATCCCCTTGCTATGGAGTTTTGAATCATCCTCCATTCGAACTGCTGGGCCAACATTCAAATTCATGGAGGAGAAGAGCTCTTTCTTGGCCACCATATGCTTGGAAGCCCCCGAATCAATGACAAAAGATGAATAGTTAGAAGTACCTACCACCAAATCATGACATTTCTCCTTCCTCTCATTTGAACTAGAGTTGCCATCCTTCTTCCTTGCACTATCAAGGATTGGAATGTTGATAGAGTCCAGCAACTGCGCAATGGTGTCAATGGTATTTTTCATGCATGACCTCTCTATATGACATCCCTTATGGCAATAGGTGGGTTTGGCCTTCTCTTTTCCCTTCTTGTGCTTATCCTTGGAAGGATTAGAACTTGCATCATTGGATTTGGGTTTTTCTAGGTTTTTGTTCTTCTGTCGCAGCTTCAAATTTTTATACTTGGAATTTCCCTTTGAGGAATTTGAAACTCCCACTGCTAATGCTTGATCCTTGGTCTTGATGGTGCCCATTTGGACAAGCGTTTCTTGCTCCTGAGTGAGTGAGTCCATTAAGTTTTCTAGATTGGGCATTTTCCATTTTCGAAGTGTTAACTTATCGGAGTGGAATGTACTCACAAAAACTGAGAACTCTGGCCCCAACTTTGAAATTATAGACAAGAACAATTGGTCCTCTTTCTTTTCAATTCCAAACTGCTTCAACTGCAACACAAGTGACTTAAACTTGGTGAAGAAGTCCTGGATTGTGTCATAGTGCACTGGGCTCAAGCTAATAAGCTCATTCTCAAGCTGGTGACCACGTAGTTCATCAATTTTCCCAAACAATGTCTCTAGTTTTACCTAGACCTCATTGGGTGTTGTCAAACTGTCAATGTGGAACAATATCTCTCTCGATATGCTCAGACACAACAATTCAAATGCTTCAAGAGCCCCAAATCGCTCATCTCAAATGCATCATGGAGGGCATTTTTTATGACTGAAATGGAAGCAACAGTTCTGCCATTAATCAAGATATCATCAGCATATAAAACAATAATAAGAAAATGACCATCATACTTCTGTATATACACATTCGGATCTGATTTACACCTTTGGAAGTTTTGTGAGAGAAGGAAGGCGTCCATCTTGGAATACCACTCCGTGGGGCCTGTTTTAACCTGTATAGTGACTTCTTTAGTTTGCAAACCAAAGATGAATCTAAAATTTAGCCCTTGGGATGCTTCATGTATATCTACTCATGAAGATAGACTTAACATCCATATGATTCACTTTCTAGTGCTTGGATGCCACAATTGCCAAAACTAGGCGGATGGAGTCCATTTTTGCAACCGGTGCAAAGGTCTCATGGTAGTCCACTCCTTGGACCTAGGAGAACCCTTTTTCTACCATCCTTACCTTATATTTGCAGGTGGTGCCATTAGCAGCAACCTTTGTCTAAAATACCCACTTGCATTGAACTAATTTCCTCCCTGGAAGAAGAGAAACTAGCTCCCAAGTAGCATTCTTTTGAAGAGAATTCATCTCTTCGTCCATGGCAGGTTGCCATCTCGGATCTTTATGAGCATGGTAGTAAGAATTAGGATATGAAATTATCATTAAATAACAATTTTTAGAAATCAAAGAGTCATGACAAGAGAGCGAAATACCTGCTCTTTGGAAATCAGACTGGGTTCTTCTTGGATCATCAGAATTTCCAATGTTGTCACCGACGAAAGAAAGTGTATGTCTGGCCCAAGTTGGGAGATGTGTTTTCACTTCAAGTTCTGAAATTGAAATTGATGATTTTTGGTCACTGATATTAGATATCAAAGGTTCCAAATCAGGGTCATTACCCCCAATTTCATCATCCATATATTCAACAGAATAGGAAGGAAATTCAGCAGTTTTCTCCTTCACTAGTTCTACCTCTTGAAGAGGCTCATCGAACCGGACACTTCTTTCAATGATGATTTGTTTTGTCATGATATACAGCAGCTTGAAACCTTTAGATTCATTATGATATCCAATAAAAAAACATTCAACACTTTATGGTTGCAAAGCTTTCCTCTTATAATGAGGAATTCAGACCCATGCAATGGACCCAAACACTATGAGATTCGACACATCTGGCATGTGTCCGAAATAGGCTTCAAAAGGGGTCTTACCTTTCATAGACAAGTGAGGCACTCTTTTCTAAATGTATACAGCAGCATTCATGACCTCAGCCCACAAATTTGCAGCCAACTTCTTAGCTTCCAACATGCAAGTGGTCATCTCCTTGAGAGACTGATTCTTTCTCTCCACTACACCATTCTGCTGGGGAGTGTATGGGACTGAATGTTGGATCTGAATTCCACCATTAAAACATAGTTGCAGAAACTCATTACTGACATATTCCCCACCATTATCAGATCTCAAAGTTTTGATCTTTTTCCCGGATGCATTCTCAATCAATGCTTTTAATTCAATGGTTTTTTCTAAGACATCTAACTTTTTCTTGATGAAGAAGGCCCATGTATATCTAGAAAAATTATCTATAAAGTAATAACATACCAATATACATTAAAGGATGTGGTGGGAATTGGTCCATAGATATCAGAATGAATCAGCCCCAAAATTTATGATGGTCGGCTTGCCTTCCCCTGATCAAACTTATGCTCAGGATGCTTGCCCAAAATACAGCCTTTGTGAATTCCGGTGGTAGCTTTGATGACCGAGAGACCTTCAACCATGGAATTTTTCTGTAATTTCTAAAAGTATTTGAAGTTTATATGGCCAAACCTCTCATGCCAAAGACTACTAACCTCATTTCCATGAGTCAGCGGAGATATGGGATTTGCATCCTCCACAAAATGGGAAAACTCATAGGCTCTTGCATGATGATTTGCAGAGCCTTTTGCCACAAGTTTCCCGGATGCAATTTCGGTAATCTGTACATCATCAGGGCTGAAGGATACTCTCTTGGGAACTCTAGTATGGGTCATTTGATAGACACTCAGGAGGTTTGATGCAAGAGATGGTACATACAGAACATTGGAAAAATAACCGTGCTCAAGATTTACTGTACCATGTCCTTTTGAGATGATGGTAGAGTCATGTCCCTTGTGGATGGGAATTCTCTTTCTGGTGTTGAGAGAAGAGAAAGAGTCTTTGTTGGCCATCATGTGGTTCGAAGCTCTAGAATATATGAGTAGAGCCATGGACTTCAAAGTGCTTGCCATGAGGGTATGACCTCTTTCATGCTGGTATTCCCGATCTTGATTTTCTTTCCTCCAAAAGCTTTCCAGAAGATTTATGCTATTTCTCTCAAGGAGAGAAGTAGATTCATCAAGCTTCTTTTTCACACAAGCATGTTTATGGTGGAAGCCCTTCTCACATTATGAACACTTGACTTTTTCCTTCCCATGGTGGCCTTTGTTTATGTTCTTCTTCAGCCAGAAGGCTCTTCTTGCTGCTGGTTTTGAACTTTAGGCTTAGGAGATTCAAATTTGGTTTTGGGGTTCTTCTACTGCTTTCCTTTCCCCTTCAAATCCTTGGGTCTTGAAGCAAAGAGGGCTTGGTCATGGGTGGATATGATGATCCCCATCTGGACAAGCTTATCATGTTCTCTTGTTAGGGACTCAATGAAGACATTGAGTGAAGGCATCTTCCATGCCAGGGTTGTGAAATTCCCTAGAGGGAATGTAGAAACAAACACCGAATAGTCATATCCAAGTTTTGAGAGAATGGCGAGGATGAGCTGATCATCCTCCTTCTTCACCTCACACTGCTTCAATAGAAGGACTATATGCTTGAATTTTGTGAAAAAATCATTAAGGGTCTCAAAATTGCCAGGTTGAAGAGACATGAACTCATTTTCAAGCTAATAAACCCTCAAGTCATCATGTTTTTTATATAGGGAGGCAAGTTGGTCCCAAATATCTTTTGAAGTCTTCAATCTCGAGAGGTGGAATAGAAGATCCTTGGATATAGAGAGACACAAGAAACCGAATGCTTCATCTTTCTTATTCAAAAATATATCCTTGTCTATAACATGAGTAGGCTCTTCTTCTCTGTCCATAGTGACCCGATAGAGTCCTCTGGCACCTAGCTGGATCTCCATGTCTCCTTTCCATTGATGGAAATTTAACGGAGTCAAAATATCTACGGAAGAAGCCATATCAAACTGTTTTAGTGAATGCAGTGAGCCTGTAAAACCTACAAATCAAAACAATAAAGTCATCGTAAGGTTGAACAACCTGCACATTTCAGGTTTTCATCACATTCAGCATAATTGATCAAGCAAGCTTGATCAACAATTACTTAACTTTGGGTATTAAGTGGTAAACCTTCGGCTTCTCGTGCAGTGCTGGAATTTGAGCTCTTGCTCAATTTTTCATGCAAGATCCATCAAAAACCATGTTTTTGAAGAGAATGAGATTTTTCCCACTGTGAGCTTTGATACCATATTAATATGTCACAGTAATCTAGGGACTAAAACACAGTCTCATAAGAGATTTCAGACAATTAAGCATGAAAATGGCATAATGGTGTTGCAATAGAATGTTGCAGCTCTGTATAATCAATAAAATAATGATAGTACAATACAATGGTCATGCAAGGTGCATGAATTCCAAGACAATTCAAAAAGAAGGTCATTCGAATTGAATGAATGGGTGTAGCTTAATTGAATGTCAGCCACAATCGGCACACTTAGTTAACCACAGAACTAATCAATAACTGACTCTCGCACTAAGTCCTAACTGAATCAGAGTGCAATAGATGACTAATTCTAATTGAAAGTGACTCATCACATGTAACTACATGTCCAACTAAAGGAGGTAGTGCATCCATAACTCCAAGTAGCTCTGATGGAGTTAACTGAAGTGACACATGTCATCAGAAGTGGTTTTAGGTGCCAGTGTTAGCTCCAGTTCATAAATAATGATCAAATAATGAATGGAGGTGCCTTCACAACTCAGCTTAACTGATTGTTAGGTGAAACAATAATCAGTTAGCAATTAGGTGCATTTATGACACTCGGATCACCCCAGAATTTCTCCCTGTTTGAAGGAAGAAGCCCAGTTAGCCTCCCCAAATGAAGTACAAGGCTTAGTTGGCCTCCTTTACTAAATGAGGGCGTGGGTGTGCTCATGTTGATGTCATAGTGTGCTCATTTGATGCCAAGTAAGTCAATTAAACCTAGGATAGTGGTTAAATAGGACAAAATAGACCAAATAAGTGTGCATGTTGGGTAAATGACTCCAACATTAGGTATATATTTCAATATAGGAGTTTCATGAGGCTTTGGAAGCCAATTGTGAGCATATAAGTCAAAATTGCCAAAATGGCATCAAACCCCCCTAGGTGGGCCAATCATGTCCCAAATCACCCCAAACAGCCACAAATTGTTGAGTGGACATGGATGAAGTGTTTTGGGTCAATTATTACACCTTGGAAAATGTGGGTGTGGAAATCTAGGTGGTTTAGAGTCTCAATGCAACATTTAATGCACCAAATCAAGCCAAAATTGGCCAAAATCCCACTCTAGAGGTCCAATTCAACTTGCCTATCAACATTCAATGAATGGGAGTGCACCAATAATGATGAGGGCACATATGTGGCTGGTTAACTAAGTTAGAGTGCTCATATGGGTGTGAAGGCCCCAATATGACTTGGCATTTGTCCAACTAAGCACCCCTAGTCCGCCACATAGTGTATTAAAGCTTAAAAAGCAATAAAATTGACTAAGTAGTGTAATTGGGTGCTGATGCATGGATTACTGTTCTAACATTTCTACATGCATCTCTTGGATCAGGTCTTGAAGAGTCCTCATTTTCACTTTCTCCTCTTTTCTCTTGTTAACTGGACTTGGTATTGACAACTGTATTTTGATAATCTAGTTAAAATCATCATTTACCTTCTTGTGTCTTTGAATGAGAACATGGATGATAATTTTATAGAATCCCCCTATCATTGTTCCTCCACTTGTTAACATTTTATTCTTTAATAATCATCATCTTCATCAAAATTCTACTTCTAACTTTACTATACTACTCTATTAAGTGTACTTCACTTGTCACAGAGATGATCTATACCAAAGTATTGTTATTCAAATTTGTCACTTCTACTTTTCTTATTTTCTTTTGAGGAAGATAGATTTTATATTTTTCAATGTCATTTACCAAATGATATTAATTATATTCAAAGACCAATTTCAATTTTCAGAATTTAACTCCCCCGAGTATATGAACCCTTATGATGCTAAATTTAGGGTTGTCTTTAGGTCATGAGAGACCTTATAAAATACATTCTTCTTCAGTTCCTCCATCATCACTATATTCTTCTTCATCATCTTCATCTCCATCAGTGTATTTTTTTACATCTTCGTCTTGCTTTCCATCATAACGGATGTCATTCTTATCTATAGCACTATTATGCTCAACATCATATTTGGAAACTTCACTTATGCTTGCAATATTTGTTTGTTTTGAATCTTTTTAGTCTTCCTTTATTCTCCACATATTTCCATGAGGTACTCTACTTACTGGTCTTCTATTTCTTTGTCTTTTGGTTTTCATCTTCCATTCATTTTCCTAGGTTTCCTCAAACAATCTGCATGTACTGTTCTTGTAATGTTTTGCAAAGTGTCCATCATTGTGACATATGGAACATGTAATAAGTATTTTTCCATTTTAGATGTTAATGTATTCTTTCCTTTTCAGACCTTGATATTCTTCTTTGATTCTACAATCAACAGCCTTGTGACCAAACTTGTGACAGTAATGACAATATCCTTATAATGTTCTTTTATATTTGGAGAATCTCTGGTTTTTTTGCTTGTAATGACTCATTTAATTTCCATGTCTTCTAATTTTTTTCATATTAGGAGGATGAGCATAATTATGATGAATGCAATTCATTTTCTTGTGATTCTTCTGCTGCTTGGGTATATCTTTTGAGGCATCATCCCAACATATAACATTTTTAACCTTCTCTTGAGTGATAGAGGTTGATCCTTTAATGACATGTTCTTCATAATATACAAGACTTGTTATATTAATGGGGCATCTTTGTAAGATGGGGATTTTATTAAGTGCTTCAGTACTTTTCTTCAACTACTCATTGATAGTTTGTTGATATTTTAGCCTCTCTACTTCTCCATTGAGTTTATCAACTTCTTGTTTTCAGTTCTTGGCCTCTTTCATGTTATGCATCACTAGTTGTCTTGAATTGCGTAGATATTCTTGGAGGGTATTGACTTCCTCCTCATATGACTCCTACTCTTCTTGGTATTTTGATAATTGTTATTTCAAATATTTGTTCCTTTTTCTACATTTTTCAAGTTCCTTAAGAGCACTAGTTAGTTATTCTACAAAATCAATGTCTCCTTCATCCTTTATATATCCTTCATATTTAAGAATAGTAGGAATATTGCTTCTACTATCTCTTCAACTGAATAAAGCTTCTCCAATTTGACCCAGAGTTCCTTAGCTAAGATACATTTTCCTAGAATGGAAAAGATGCTTCGACACCCTATTTACCGACTACTACTGGAGGGAGGCTACAACACCCTAGTTTTTCAACTACAACTGAAAGGATGCTTGGACACCCTATTTACCAGCTACTACTGGAGGTAGGTTATGACCCCCTTGCAGGCCTATAGCCTTCCCTAGAACCACCTGACCTCCCTAATTTGATCTTTCTCTTCAATTTTGTTACTAATTATTCTTCACTTCATTGATCTCTGTCTTCTCTTGTTGTTACATTGATCTAAATTGTCGAGACATCTTTATTTCACTTTGAGCCATTGTTTAAATACTTCTTTCATCGTGTCTTTGAACCATTGTGTCTTTTCATAATTGTGTTCCTTAATTCAAACATTTTCACCAATGACTCTCTTCATTATGGAAACATGCATTTTCATGAACTGGTGCAAAACAACTTGAAGCCCTGTTTTGGAAGACCTATAACTTTGTCTTCAAGCATGTTTTAGGAGAAATAAGACCATGGTCAGATGAAAACATCAACAAGATACATTTTCATGGTATCATATTATTTTTCTCAGTTTCCTACAAAATATGGCGAGCATTTTACTAGGGAAACTTAGATCGATTTTTCAATACTTAGTCAATTTTCAGCAAATTTCCGAGAACATTTTGAAACCTCGTTTTGGAAGACCTCTAAAGTTTTCTTCAATAATGTTTTAGGGGAACTGATACCATTTTCAGATGAAAACATAACCAAGATAAAACCTGATGGTATCATATAATTTTTATCATTATCCTACAAAATATGGCGGGAATTTTACCGAGACCACTTATAAGGAAGATTTACCAGAACCAAAACAATGCAAATCATGCCAGAAAGCACTTTTGGCAGAATAATAACTTCACTTTCATAGACTGTCTTGACAAAAAAATCACATGGCTATATACAAGACAACAATATAGATGCCTATATCCTCATAATCATCTAATTCATTAAATACATAATATGTCATGTATTTTACAGAGGCCCCTTAGGCAATTTAAGAAGAATTTATACTTAGTCAAATTTTCAGAGTTTCAGCAGGTTGTCATACTTTTACAGAATGGTGTCAAATTATAACAATGAATTCATGAGAGGACTAGAAAAACATCATATGAATTTACAACCTCATCACACATGCCACATGCCATGTCACCACTTCCTTTGTTATTCCTTTGCCATTAATGAACTTTGATTTTCCTATACTCACACAATTTTTAGAGTTTCAAGAAGAGTTTCAACAAGTTTCCATATTTTTACAGAATGGTGTCAAATTGTATAAATTACTTTATGAGAGCACTAGAAGATGATCATATGACTTTGCGATCTATACACACATGTCAGATAATCATACATGTCATGCCATTTCCTTTGTCATTAATGAACTCTTTTGACATCAATGACATCCATACTCGACATTCTTACTCTTTGGCCTTGATGAAACAACTCTTCAATTTTCTCCCCCCTTAACATTAATGAAAAGGGTATCCTTTTGACATCTCCCCCTGTCAACATCTCTCCCCTTGACATAATGCCTCTTTTTTTTCTATATCTATTGTAGGGAGATTACTCCCAACTTTTGTCTAAGATTCTCAAATGCTTCTTTGGGTAGTGGCTTAGTGAAGATACTATCTATTTATTCCCTTCTATCAACATATTCCAGTTTCACCACTTTCTGTGATACTTGATCCCTCAAAAAGTGATATTTTATAAGAACGTGCTTTTTCTTGGTGTGCATAACATGGTTTTTTGATATGTTTATGAAACTAGTATTGTCACAATTTATCACTATTGGATGCTCATACTTTACAAGTAAGTCTTCCAATGTCTATTTCATCCAAATGACTCGAGTGCAACATGATGCAGCATCAATTTATTCATCTTCTGATGTATATAGAGTAATGGAGGATTGTTTTTTTCTTAGCCATGATACCAAACAATCTCCCAAGTAGAATTCTACTCCACTGGTACTCTTTCGGTCATCAACACTTCCTTCCCATCCTTCCCAATCTGCACCAGTGAATGCTTTAAAGTGAACTATTTACCTCTTGGGTTCCATAAACCATACTCTATAGTACCTTTCAACTATCTAATAATTTTTTTCACTGTTGTCCATGTGTTTCTTTGGGAGCTGATTGCAATCTAGCAACCAATCCTACAGCTTGCATCACATCCGGTCTTGTAGTTGTCACCTATGATTTGTGTTTCAGGATGATTCTTTTGAAACCTTCTAGAAGAAGCTCTTGTATAAGGTCTTGGAGAGTCCTCATCTTCACTTTATTTTATTTTCTCTTGTTAACTGGACTTGGTACTGACCACTATGTTATGATAATCTAGTTAACAACATCATTTACCTTCTTGTGTACTTGAATGAGAACATGGATGATAAGTTTATAGACTCCCCCTATCATTGTTCCTCCCCTTGTCAACATTTTCCTCTTTTATAATCATTATCTTCATCAAAATTCTACTTCTGGCTTTACTATACTTCATCTCTTAAGTGTACTTCACTTGTCACATAGATGATCTCTACCAAAGTATTCTTCTTCAATTTGTCGCTTCTACTCTTCTTCTTGTATTTTGAAGAAGATAACTTTTATATTTTTCAATATCTTTTACCAAATGATATTAATTATATTCAAATACCCATTGCAATTTTCTGAATTTAACTCCCCTTAAGTATATGGTCCCTTCTAATGCTAAATTTAGGGTTCTCTTTAGGTCATGAGATACCTTAGAAAATACATTCTTCTTTAGTTCCACCATCATCACTATATTCTTCTTCATCATCTTCATCTCCATCGGTGTATTTTTTACATCTTCATCTCGCTTTCCATCATAATGGACGCCATTCTTATCTATAGTACTATTATGCCCAACATCATCTTTGGAAACTTCATTGATGCTTGGAATATTTGTTTCTCCTGAATCTTTGTAGTCTTCCTTTCATATCCACATCTTTCCATGAGGTACTCTTCTTACAGGTCTTCTATTTCTTTGTCTTCTAGATCTCATCTTCCATTCACTTTCCTGGGTTTCCTTATACAATCTGCATGTTTTGTTCTCACATTTTTTTGCAAAGTCTCCATCATTATGACATATGAAACATATAATAAGTATTTCACCATTTGAGATGTTAGTGTCTTTTTTCATTTCCATAACTTGATCTTCTTCTTTGATTCTGCAATCAATAGCGTTATGACCAAAATTGTAACAATAATTACAATATCCACATAATGTTCTTTTATATTTGGAGAATCTTTGGTTTTTCTGCTTGTAATGACTCTTTTCATTTGCATTTCTTCTGAAATTTTTCATCTTAGGAGGATGAACATAATTATGATGTATAGAATTCATTTTCTTGGGATTCTTCTACTTCCTGGGTATGTTTTTCGAAGCATCATCCCAACATTTAACTTTTTCAACCTTTTCTTGAGTGATTGAGCTTGATCCTTTAATCACATGTTCTTGATCATATCCAAGACCGGTTTTATTCATGGGGGATCTTTGTAAGCTGAGGATTTTATTAAGTGCTTCAGTACTTTCATTGAACTTCTCATTAAAGTCTGCTAATCTTTTATCCTCTCTACTTCTCCCTTGAGTTTAGAAACTTCTTGTTTTAAGCTCTCAACCTATTTCATGTCAGCCATCACTTATTGTCTTGAATTGTGCATCTCTTCTTGGAGGGTCTTGAATTCCTCTTCTTTTGACTCATGCTCTTCTTGGTATTTTGATAATTTTTCTTTCAAATATTTGTTCATTATTATACATTTTTCAAGTTCCTCAAGAGCACTACTTAGTTCTTATACAAAATCAATGCATGCTTCATCCTATGTATATTCTTCATCTTTAAGAACAATATTTATTGCTTCTGTTATCTCTTCAACTGAATAAAGCTTCTCTAATCTGACCTAGAGTTCCTTAGCTGAGATACATTTTCCCACATTTTCTTTGATAGATTGAGGTAATCCATCCAGTATGGCCTCCATTTCCCTTGAGTTAATTTTCTTGGACTATTTTTGAGATGTAGTCCGTATTCTTTTTGGTGGGATATAATCAGAGATACCGAATTCCATACACTCAAACCTAAAGGTTGTAAGTACACTCTCATTCTTATGCTCCATAATGCATATTTGTCTTCATTAAGTATTGGAGTTCTGTTGAAAGCACTCTCTTCTTGTTGATCCATAGTAGTTTTAATTATGATATTCCTTCTAGTGGTTTATATTGTAGTGAAGGATCTTGCTCTGATACCAATTGTTGGAATATTGGACAATACTGAGAAGGGGGTGAATCAGTATTGATAACTTTTAACAATTAAAACCACTTTTAACTTATTCATTCACACATAGGATCAACAAGATACAAATAACACAATATTTATCGTGGAAGCCCAATTGGGAAAACCACAAACACTTTCTATAACTTCAAAATTGTATTTACAATTAATTTTGCAAGCTACAAATTACTGGAGATACGATCCCCAAATTTCTCAACTATAACTGAAGGATGAAACAACACCCTATTTTTTCAGCTACAACTGACATGATGCTTTAACACCCTATTTACCAGCAACTATTGGAAGGGCTACGACCCCCTGGTTTATTAGCTACAACTGAAAGGATGATTCAACACCCTATTTACCAGCTACTACTCGAGGGAGGCTATGACCCCTTGGTTTATCAGCTACAACTGAAAGGATGCTTCAACACCCTATTTACCAACTAATACTAGAGGGAGGTTAGGACCCCCTTGCAGGAATATAGCTTTCCCTAGAACCACCCTGCCCCCCTAATTTGATCTTTTTCTTCAATTTTGTTACTAATTATTCTTCACTTCATTGGTCTCTATCTTCTCTTGTTGTTACATTGATCAAGATTGCGAATACATCTTTCTTCCACTTAAAACTATTGTTTAAATACTTCTTTCATCATGTATTTGAACCATTCTGTATTTTCATCATTGTGTCCCTTCATTAAAATCATTTCACCAATGCATCTATTCATTATGGAAACATGCATTTTCATGAACTGGTGCAAAACAACCTAAATCCTTGTTTTGGCATACCTAAACTTTGTCTTCAATCACCTTTTAGGAGAAATAAGACCATGGTCAGATGCACACATCAACAAGCTACACCTTAATGGTTTCATATTATTTTTATCAGTTTCCTCTAAAATATGGGGGGCATTTTACTAGGGAAACTTAGACCGGTTTTTCAATACTTAGTAAAATTTTCAACAAATTTCCCAAAACAGTCTAAAACCTCATTTTGGCAGATGTGTAAATTTTTATTCAAGCATGTTTTAGGGGAATTGAGACCATGGTCAGATGGACACATCAACAAGATAAAACCTGATGCTCTCATATAATTTTTATCAGTATCCTACAAAATATGGAGGGAATTTTACTGAGGCCATGTTGATGGCTTAGTCTTATAGGTTCCTGGATAAACTACAGGCAATCAACACAAGGAGATAATCCAACAAGAAAGGCTTCAAATCAATCCCATGCAGAGATTGTTCTATCCCTGAGTTTTTTAGGATGAATAAATCCTATGGATATAAGGCCTCCATTGGCACAAGGGTTTTCAGATTGAATCGATATGTTCTTCGTACAAGGAATATCTATGACAGGTTTGAAGTAATCAAATACTAGACTAGACTATATAAGGAAACTGAGACAATAATTGTGAATGATTTTAAGCAGAAAAATTATGATGTATAATTAATGACAAGGAAATAATTACCCAAGATATAAAAATATAGATCAGGTGTGTTCCCTCCAGTCAATCCTCGAATGAAACTAAACAATGAAAAAAACAGTGCTTTATTTAAAGTATTATGTGTACAAAACCGTTCTATGAGATAATACCAATTGGAAAATCAGTATTGGGCATAATTGACTATTCAATGGTTGCAAGAAATGACATATGAATTAAATAAAAAAACATTTATTCAATGCAAATTCAACATGTTAATATTGTAGTGAAACATCGATACATAAGTTAGCATGCTTAATAAATAAGTAACCTGTGATCAATCTGTCAGAAAGATAGAAGAATGACTAAAATCCATGAAAGCAATTTAATGAATAACTAGAAACATAACATAAGAAACAGTGTAACTTTTATTAAAATAGTAACAAATTACAATCTTTCCAAAATTACATAGTGTCCCTCATATGTCCTTGTAGTCTCTTCTCCTACTATCCTCTTAGAATTACATCCGCGAGCCCCCTCTCTTGGGAGATATCCTTCCCTTCAAATAATTATTACAATAGTTTACAAAAGAAAAAAATATTCCCAAGATATGGTATTAAAAAATATCCAAGAATTTTCCAAGGGCAAAATTCCACTTGAAAAATGCATCCAACAAATCTTGTATGTCCCAATATTGTGCATGTTCCAAGTGCAATTCAGCGTTGCAAATCAAAGATCCGATCTTTCTCATCTTAACATTTACCCATTCTCGAAGGAAAAGGTCAATCTTCATCTATGAGGTGAGAGGTGCCTCGGTCCATTCCTTTATCTCGTCCAAGTGAAGTTCACTGATGTCTTGGATCTGCTCCTTGGATTTAGCAAAGTCACTTTCAATCTATTCCAAATTTAGCTTCGAATTCATAGCCTCATCGATCGGATCCAATAATGGAAGATCCAGAAAACCAAGCTAGTTTTATGAATAAAACCACCTTTTCTTACAAGCCACTTATCCATCTCTGATGATGGACTCTACCGGATCACAAAAACTCTCCCATGTATCACTTGAAACCTAGATCATCTTAAGTTTACCTTTGTCCAAAACTGACAAATCGTCAGGTATGTCCTTGATATAACTTTGCCAGTCAACTAAGGTATCAAAAACCCTTGTTGCTTCATTTCTCCTGCTGTTGTGAACATGGAGGATGTCTAAATGGTGCTCAAATGCATTATATGTTTCTTTCTTTTCATTGAGTCCTTCAAAGAGGCTGACCATTATTTGGTACAAATCATCATGAATTCTGTAGGCCATCTGTTTGTATTCTTCTTCTATAAATTTTTCGAAAGAAGAAGTGACAGATGCAAGCTAGAAGTCCTTAAGTTGTTGCTCAAGGGTGGAAATATTATGAGTGTGATCATCATTTAAACTTTCTAATTTTTCGAGTTGTTGCTTGAGGTACTCATTTTGGTCTTGAAGCTTCTTTAACTTCCCTTCATATTCATCTTTCAGGTCTTGTGGCTCCTGTTGATGTTGTGCATTTGCATAAGCTTGGTACTGTTTGGACCTCTACAAATATTGCTCCTTTTCCTCCACTTCTTTATCAGTAGGGAACTAAATCAAATTTTGCACCGGTGAAAGCTCCCATTGCAGCTACAGTTTCTAGGGATTCCAATTTGACATCAGTGGATGCCCTTTTCCAAATAATCTGGTTTGGGACTGAACCTTACCTTAAGGTTCCTTTTCTAGATCTCTTGGATCGCTTCTTTACCATAGGATTTTCTTTTCTGCTCCAAAAATTTTGTCCCAAGGAGACAACTGCATCTTCACCAAATTCATCCATCTCTTCTGTTGTTGATATGGTTCCCCTGGGGATTGTAACTATGGGTGCAGGATGGGGAGTTTCAAGAGTAGGGATTTGCATACTGATAGAAGGGATGGTAGTGAAATATGTGGAAATAATAGAGGCAAGGGTTGAAAAGATGGAAGTGGGGAGAGATGTAATAGGTTGGGAAGAAGTAGTTGGAATGGAAGAACTATCAAGTTATGAAAATAAAGAATAGGTTTGTGAGGATGCGGAAGTGGTAGGAAGATTAAATGGTACTGAAAAAATAGGTAATCTGGAAAAGGGGGTAGAAATGGGAATGGGTATTGATGATACTGAATGTGTGCCATTAGTAGCAGAAAGAATGTGGGATAAATTGATCTCGGAAAAGGTATGTTTGCGAAATACAGTCTCAAAAAGATTCCTGAATGGCTAGGTGGTTGTAACAACTGATGGTAAACTAGTAGGAATGGTAACATGACACATATGTAGAAGGAGAGGTATCCTCCTCAAGGTCACTCTCAATATCTTGCACCTCAACATTTGTTGGGGGCAGAGCATCAACATGTTGAATTGGATGGACCTGCATAACTAGATTTTCTTGTCAAACCGGTTGTTCTACCCTTTGAACTTCCTGTGGTAGAGGTTGTGGGATGAGCGCTTGTACTTATAAATGTGAAATGGCCTCTTGAACCTTCTGCCTCTTTCTATGTGGCTCAACAATTGCTTCCTATGCCTCTAGTTTTGAGGTCAACTGTTTAAAAATTTCCTTCATCTCTATTGATATTTGAAAAACCTAGATAGTACATGAAGGTTGGGATTTAATAGGGAATTCAACAACAACTTTACCTTTATCCTTAGACTGCTCAGCAGGAGAAAATGAAGAGTTGGATAATGACTCTTTCACTTCCTTTTCTGTCGTTTACCTTTTGAGCATTTTCTTCCCTTGTCAATTTGAGCTTCCTGTAGTGCAACACTGTAGTCTTAAGCTCCTTTTGATACTGGAAGATAAAGGTTTTCTCTTGAGGTGTTTGGATACTGCTCAACACCTCTGAAAAGTCATTAGCACCTCTATAAATTGAATCATCAAGGATTTCCTGATGGACATAGGTGATCTTCATATTCTCCTGTACATAATGGTTGGCCAAGAATTCCTTAGGATCATGCATCCTTTTAGGCGCTTCCCCCAAGTTCATTGTAGAAATATCTTTTCCTAGAATGGCAGCATGTGTGGAATTTTGCAAAGTCAAAAATACCAAATTCAGTGGAAACTTGGGCCAACACTTCCTTTTGGATGCTAAGAGCTTTGGGAAGACCCCATCGATGACATTTTGAAATGATATCTCTTGAAGCACTATCTGTTCTGGCACTATTATTGGCAGTAGATGCACTGTGTTGATGCCCCAAATTCGAATGTAAGAGAAATATTCCCCCACATACCAATCCCCCATGATGGAGATCAGTGCTCTGGCCCTTTTTAAGAAAGTCGGGACATCCCCTTTGAAAATATTCTGATAGATTGACCCAATGAAATGGTCACAAATTTCATAAATTTGACGAACAAAATTGTCGTCCCATAAAACTGAGCAGTATATGTGAATAGGAGGTGAAGTCTTGGTCCAGTTCCATCTCATTGCTGGGAATGGAGGTGTCGCGCAAAAGATGTCCATTACATACCTTGAGAGATACAAAACATGCTTCATGGATGTTGAGTTCTTTTGATATTTCTCAATTTCCTTTTTCAAGACAACTCACAGAATTTGCGCCCAATTGAACGATTCACCTGTAGTCAAGACATGATGAGCAATGGGAGCCCATTCAGCTTTGAACACAGTACAATTGGGTAATACGTACAACCTACAAAGAATTTTCGGCAACAGAGAGAACGAATCCCTAAACCAATAGATGAGATATGATTTATCATCTTTTGGGATGAACTCTGTAGGGTTGTGCATCTAGTATTTTATCATTTCTTCAAAGTTAAATTGGGTCATGGCTACGTCAAGGAATTGAGCATTCAACAGTTGTTGGGGTGGGTTAAGAGCATATGCTTTTGCTAAAACCTCAGGGCATGAAGAAGATACATGGGTATGCATGTGGTCCTCAAAATATTGTTCTTTAGGGTTCGCATAGTCAAGTGCCCACTTGACCAGGTCTGTGTAAGGCATGAATGGAGGCCTAGCCGTAATACAGTGAAGCTGGGACTTCCTGATATTGGTGAAAGTTGGTTGGTTATGTGTAATGGTGGAAAAATAGTCATTGTAAAAAATAGAATAAATTATGGACCAGTCGAGGTAGAAAGTTTCCAACACTCATCCACTGGTGTCAGAGAAGATGTCATCATTTGGGTCTTTACTCTTCTGCTCATTTAGAGCGGTCTTAGATCTTGTGTTTCTGGGCATGTTTGTAGATTCGGAAGCAATTTCTGATGCAAATTTAGCGATCATAATTAATATTTTTTCTGAAATAAAAGTAACAAGATTTAGCCAGTAAAAATCCATAAATTTGAGAAACTTACCCGTGGATAGCTCGAAAACAGGAGGATTCATGGGCTCGGTGAGAAAATCACAGTAAAATCTTAAGTGTAGTAAAAATTGCAAGTGAAAATGGTGAACAATTCATAAATTAAAATGATTTAAATAAGCCAACCCCAACGACGAAATAGATCTATGCCATAGGTTTCGAAAGGATCAATGGTTGATATTAAGCGGGAAACCAACTTGCAGAGACGAACTTTAACAAATTTCTTCAACTTTTGATTTCTACAATCCACATTGTGGGTTGTGGAAAAGAGGGATGATATTTGCAATTAAAATGGATTTGTTAGTTTTCGCAATCCGAAATCCACATTTGTGGGATGCAAAATTGCGGGAACGAAATTTTTCAATTTTATTACTTATTTGGTTTCCGATTTCCGCAATCCGCATTGCAGGTTGCGAAAATGCGTAAATGCAGAACCAAAAAATGAGATTTTATTTACAAAAATATTTTCTGACATACACAATCCACATTTGCAGGTTGCGGGTTGCGGAAAGTCAAAAACAATAAAACAAATAAATTTCAACATCTACAATCTGGATTTTATTGCGGGAAAACATTTTTCAAAACCTCCAAAAAAAGGACTTTTGTTATCCACGATGCTGGAAAGCAAAAATAAAAATTTAAAAGAATTGTTTCTGCAATCCACAAAACCAAAAAAAACAAGCGTTTGATAAAAAATTATTAAAATCCAAAACATAATACTTCCAGCAGGCATGAATAAGAACCCCTAGGAAAAAAATTACCTTAAAGGTTACCTTAGTAAATGAATGAGGCTCCCATTTTAGCAACTGAAATGGGATCTGTTGCTACCAGCAACAAATTATGACTCACTAGGAAAATCAATTATCTCTCTACAAATCAACTCATGAACTTCAAATGAAATATGTCAATTAGGAAAAATATTTAAGTTTATAATCAACAGTGGGCTCATAAGAGTACAACTAGACCTAACAGAAGTAATACAATTGTCATCTCTCCAGCCAAAAATCATTGATAATGATACTCAAACAATTGAAAGAGGTTCAGAAATAATAAGGTATCCTTGTCGGCAATATGTAAACAAAGGATGGCAGTTTATGATAAGCCTCTAGGAAAATCTTGACCCATTTCAAGACCATCAAACCAGTAATCACCTTGAATGTAGATTGTTTATTAGTGAGTATATACACATATTTATTATACACTAGAAACCATATATATTTTCTCCTCATTTCTTCTTTTTCTCTTTTCCTTTTTTTTAATTTAAGAAGAAAAACAACTTAGTTGAAACAAGACCACTGCCCTGGTAAGGTGCATGCCATACACAAATCCTACCTGGAAACTGAATAAACTAGCACCGTCAGGAGACTCCTTGTCTTTTGTTTTTTTACAACAAAATCAATTACCATGGCTTGATAACCACCTTTCAGTAATTCTAGTCCAAAATAGGAACCATGAACATGGCCACGCTGGCTTGTGATAAGACCCCCTATCCTTGAATATAACAAGTTGTAGTTAAAACAAAAGAAAAATAAAATTATTTACAAATGAGAATTGCAAGCCATTACCCTGGCTTGGTAACCATCTGGTTGTAATGTCATTCACTGAGCATGTATATGAACATGATAGGTTGGCTTGTAATAAGATCCCCTATCTTTCAATTTACACTTATTTAGGTGATTTTATTCAGTTTCAAGGTGATCAAGGTGAGGTCAGAAAAGAACAAAGATTAAGGAGGCTGCAAAGATTTACTGGCAATCACCAATGAAGCCTCTGACGAGAATACCTGGCTACTCCTAAAAAGTTCAATCATCATTATGAGGGTTTGTAAAGATAGTTTTTCTAGGAAGGAAAGACTCAATTTTGAAGAATTGGCATAGATCTTGGTCTGTATTCCCATGAAGGCACTATTTCAAATATAAACTGAGTAAATATTTTTTAATATATCCAACTTGAAATCCCCCAGTTAGAAATCTTGAATATAAACTGACCACCAACTGCAACCAATTGTTGTGTTAGTACCATGTTTTACAAAAAAGTAAAACAAAAGAAAACTCAATAAAAAATAAACCATAAAAATCCAATCAAAGGGCACACCTATGTACAGATAAGGAAAATCCTACATTAAACAAAATACTTTTTGAGGAGATGGATGTTCACTGGACAGGTCTCAGGGAAACCTTCTAGTATCTGTAACCAAACAGTAGCAGGTCCAAGATTTTCTATAATAGTAAATGGCCCTAACCACATACATTGAAACTTGGTGTAGTCATTCTTGTCTTTGTGGGGTTTGTTGTATTTCAGTACCAGATCCCCAACCTAAAAATCTCGGTCGGTCGAAGAATTCTCATCAAACCACCTCTTAACCAATTGTCGATGTTGATGCAACATGTTTCTAGATTTCTCTCTCTCCTCTTCTAGTTTAAGCAATGTGTCAATTCGATTATGAAGAGGACAAGATGCATCATCCCATGAGAGAGATTGTGCTATTTTTAATGATGGAAGGACGAGGTTTGATGGTAGGAAAAATTCCTTGCCATAAACAAGGTAGTAAGGAGAGTTTTGCAATGGAAACTTTAGGAGTGATTCGATCTTCCCATAAGGCATTGAATAGCTTAATGTGCCAGTCCTTGTGGTGTGTAGACACAATTTTCTTTAAGATGTTAATCAAATTTTTATTGGAATATTCTGCTAAGACATTGCCTTGTGGGTAATAGTTTGCAGAATACTTCACTTTGATCCCGTTTTCAAGGGCATATTGTGTAATATCAATAGAATTAAAATATGATGCATGATCAAATACCAGAGACTTAGGGACTCCAAACCTAGTGACAATATTACTCTCTAAAAAAGATACAATTGAGTTTGTATTAGAAAATCTGAGGGGAACTTCTTCTACTCACCTAGCGAAATAATATGTTGTAGTTAAGATATATTTATGCTGCAACAAAAAGGGAGGAGTAATGGGGCCAACAAAATCCATTCCCCATTGCTGAAATGGAAACTGGACAATAACAGGCTGGAGGGGAAAGGCTTTTTTTTAGCTTGCCAACACACCTCTGGTAGGCTTCACACTTTCGAACAAATATTTGTGCATCTTTGAACAATGTGGGCCAGTAGTAACTAGCTCTCAAAACCTTATGTGCAATTGTTTCACCTGAAAAATTTCCTCCTGCTGGCCCTGCATGTATTTCAAATAGAAGATTTCTAGCTTCTGATTTTTCCTCCTATGATTCTTAAAATCTAAGGTTGAAGGAGCATACCCATGAGCAAGATAAAAACCTAATATCATCATACCATTCAAAAGATGGAGCAGAAATGACATCAATTGTGTCTATAGACATATCTTCTTATTGGATCCACTGTTGTTCCTACTTTGGGTCATTTGATTAGAATGATAGCAAACATAAGTGTTTCCCTTTGACAATCTTGGCAAGCTTAATCTCCAAATCACATTCTTGAAGCATAGTTATCCAATGGGCTCGTTTCTCTCCTAACTCCTTCTGAATCAAAACATTTCTTATAGCTGCATAGGGGACAATCACCCTTGTTTTAGATTTCAGCAAATAAGGCCTAAAATGTTTGACAGATTTATAGAAAATGTAGGCTTATTTATCAATCTGTGTATAGTCTAATTCGGCCCCTTTGAAAGTGGATCTCATAAACAAAATGGATATCTCTGTGTCCTTTGCCTGTTTATGAGTCAAAACATCAGCATAAGAAAAATCAGTAGCAAATGTGTAGAAAATAAAATCTTTGTCAAAATTTGGGGACATTAATGCAGGAGCATCCATAATAGATTTCCTAATATTGATAAATGCATCCTTTTGAATGTCATACCATTTGAATAAAACATATTTTTTAATTATATTTTGCAGTGGTCTAACAATCTGTACAAAGTTTGGTACAAATCTCCTAACAAAATTTATCTTACCAAGAAAAGATTGCATGCATTTCTTCAAACTCAGAAGTCCAATTTTTGCAATAACATCTGTCCTTTTGGGATCTATTATCATTCCATATTTGAAAACAATAAATCCTAGAATCTTACCTTCTATAACTACTAAAATTGACTTCTTCGGATTTATACAAATCTCATACTTTCTACATCTTTCAAAAACATGTCTCAATGAAAACAAATGATTGTTGACACAAAACCAGTCGACAAGGGTCCACTCTCGTTGACACCCAAACCACTGCGATCTCCATGAGCATCGGCCCATATAGGTTTTACCCCATCCTTCCACACCTGCAGAGCAGATGAAGTCTCACCCCGAGATGTTCGAGGGAGAGCTGATGAAACCAAGTTTTCGTAGTATGAAGGAGGACCATGTGTCTCTTTATTAACTTAGCACACAACATTTATTCCATATATATAACCATTCTATTTATGCATTAACCAAATTATGTCATCATTCAACAGATCTCATTATCATATCGGAATCACAGCAAACCCATCAATGCACAAACAGATCTAACAATATAACATCATTTAAAGCAGAAAAACATCGCTTAATTCATAGATCCATATCGTAGATACAAATTGAATTCATATTCAGATCGCAGAAAACAAGAAAAGATACAATGATTCTTCTCAACTTCCGTCATGTCATATTAGCCTTCGCAACAAAACACAAATTCTCCAAAACAAATCTTCAGTCACATACATAGATAATAAAAAAAGCTCACTAGTGCTCATAAAAAGCCAACCAAAGCCTTGCTCAACTCGCCAAGCAAACTTAACAATTGTAATTCTACAAATACTTATGGGCTTATTCCTTTACATCAATGGTCCACTTAACCAACTTCCTAACTACTTCTTAACATAATCTACAAAATAATGACCAATATCCACAAAATGCGGTCCAAAACTACAAAATATGACCAAAAATACATTAAATATTATAATTCCTACATGCAGGCCGATTTCTACCTGTGCGACATCTTTGACCTTGCACAGCATCCGTGATGCTGCATAGTTATATTACCCCAAAATCGCCTGCCAATAGCCCCCCAACACAATCTTGTGGCTCGCCCTCGAGCCACGTCAGCTGGACATGGTGTATTCACTGATCTTCTGCTTGAAATTATCATACTACCGAGTGATCTCCTTGACCTACTATTTGACCTTCTCAGCAATCTCTTGGCTTCCTGTCAAATCATGTGCTAGTGGATGCTCAACCATCTTATCAGTAACCTCCTTTTTGCCTTCCTGAACGGCCTGCAACGCAGAAACTACCTTAACCGAAAGTTGCGCTCCAATATCTTGGAACTCATCTAACTGTGTACTACGCCTCTACTAACACACCCTGGCCTTGACAACACCCTGCTGAAACTCCTTCAGCTCGCAGACTTGGTGATATGAATAATCGGTGGTAGCGCTCTCAGTGATGTCTTCAGTGTTTCCAACTTCCCTTTTACCTCTTGCAATTATGTGTTCAGTTGCGCCAATTGCTCATTCTAGACTACACTGCCCCAAAATTGCGTAGTCACCTCAGTTACCTTCTTCGCTTCTTGCTCCATATCCTCGAGCTATGTCACCAGATCCTCCATGGTGCTTTTCCTTTCTGCTACTTGTTAATGCAGTGTGTCTAGATGTACTAGTGCTTGTAAGCTTGTGTTGTCACTCTACATCTGTGCAATGGCAGCCCCAAGTTGTGTTGCTTTCACCATCACATCCAATTTTGTCGTGCTCTCATAGACATGCTGATAGGAATTAGAAACTGCCTCTTCCAATTGCACTTTGTTGTCCCACAGATGCGCTTTCCCGACCACCAGTCGATCCTGCTCCTTCTTCAACTCTTCAATCACCTTGGCATTCTCCGCGATTATCCGCTCTTGTTCCATCCTTAATTCTTCAACCTCTTTTAGCGCTTCTACCTCTTTCTCTTGCGATCGCAAGAATTGACCACTGATGCTCTATTCTCTGTCTACCAACTCCTGATTGGCGACCCTATGCATATGCACTAATGTTTGTGTGGACAATGCATTGATGTCTATGGATAAATCTTGTAACCACTGTAGGGAGGCACTCAGATCCTCATTATTGGTCTCAATCGCATGCAGCAAAATTTGCACATTTTGAATCCATGTCCCAGTGTTGATTGAGCCAAGGTCCTGCATAATCGCTACCTCCGGTGCCTTCTTCAATAACACATCAAATAAAGAATCCATCGAGTTTTTACCTTCTTAAATCCTTGAGTTGCTTGTTTCTTCATCTCTTCAGCCGCCGCATCCGTTGCAGTTGTAATTTCCTGAATGAGCCGGTTCAACTACACCTCCATCCCTAGGGATGTGCTACTTGTCGCACTCTGCTCCTGTCGCTTCTTCATCCTTGATTCTTCAAATGCTCACTTGACTTCTAAGTCAGTGGGTAACTGCGATGAATCTTCATCGAAATCATGGTGAATCTGTTGGTCAGGATCAGGTAGCAGATCAACTGGTGCATCTGTTAGTGGACCTATTGACACTTCTTCTAGGTTGACCGGTTCTCTCCATGCTGCGGGCCAATCATCGACAATTGTCTCCAATTCTGCATCGTAAAACTTGTAAGGTGTTAGCAACCATTTCTTGTATGGGTTACGCCATGCCTGGACATGAATGGAGTGTAGGCCAATCGCGAACCGAGAAACTCATTGGAACTTCGTCACAACCTCTTCAGACAATCGCATGACTTTTACAGCTATTGCATGTAGCACTTCCCAATAGATCCAGAACTGAACTGCCCAGTCCTTAAGTTTGTCAACTTCCTTCACCCACTAGAGGTTCTGGTAGCGTGTTACCTTGCAAATCTTTACTGCATCAACCTCCATTCCTTGGTAATCATCGGGCTCCATCCAAGCTAGGAGTGCAATTAAGATCAACATCCAATTGTATGCGAATTCCCATTGTCCTGCCTAAACTACCATTGCATCCTCTGTCAACTGGTTCATTAAAAATAACGACCAGTTCATTTGTACTCCTTGCGCACATTGCCCCGTGCATGCAATAATCCCTGAAGTGCATTGATTAGGTATGTTCCTACTCACTATCTTGCTGGCCAAAATTCATGCGCCAATACAGACAGCCGGATCATTGATGTTGTCGATGTGGTACGCCCTTTCATCCCGCTGCAAACCATATCTCGTCTTCAACTTTGCTATGAGCCTCTTATCATTATCACTTCCTTTAAAATACTGTGAGGGGTCTATCCCATCCTTAGGCAGCCCCGTGATCTCTAAAATAAGTGCTACTGTGACCACAACTGGTTTTTCCAGCCACAAAATCCCACCATGGAAGCATGCCAAGAGCTGCTTCGTGCATGCATTTTCTTTGTTCAACCACCCAAAGTGTGGCATGTTGATCAATCCCAACAGTCCTGCTCTATCCAAGCCATGCACCCAGTCCTGCGGAATGCGTAATATCGGGACGCATCCTACCAATACCATAGGTACATAGGGACCCTTTGTAATCTCTGTCAATGCAAGCATGTTGTGATCGTCATACTTCATTCACATTAGCGCAAGCACAATATCTGTGGTGCATGCCATACCCTGCGAAATCTCCGGCATCTTCACTGGGTATTTCTTCCTTGGCTTCGCATCGGTTTGCATGGGAGGCACATACCCAGGGATGTCCGCAACAGACACCCCTATGCGGGCTGATGATTCCATGACCCCTAAAGTCGATGGACCCGATTGCGTAGCTGGCCCCTCTTGTTCTCTCACAGACGTTTTGGTCTTCCTCTTCTTTGGTACTGGAGAGATGGGCGGGTGTGCCCCTCTCTTCCTCTTCGGAATAGAGGAAGATCCCACCAAAAAAATTGTGACTTCCTCCTCAACAGTGACCACAATGATCGATGAATTCCTCTCACTAGAAATTTTAATCGTGACTTGCTCATGCTTCATGCCCCGTAATGTTCACTGTGAACTCAACCTTAATTCACTCGACAACTCACCCACTCATCATAACTCAACTCAATACAACACAACACAACTCTCTGTGACAACTCTGCAACTCTGTCAATACTCAATCTCGCACAATGGTGAATTCCAACCACATTCGACCCCTTCTTATAGCACTGATCCAATTGCACCTCCATCATGACCAAATCAACTTTAACCAGCGTAGATCCAAATCCTAGGCTTTATTAAGCGCCGAGAGGGATCAAATCTCTTCGTAGGTATCCATTGATTTGATTCAAACCAAAATACACATCTTTTTTATTTAAGGTCCACATATAATATTTTATTATTAATATTTAATATTATTTATGGCCCACATATAATATTTATTACTATTTTTTATTTTGTTATGAACTAACATTACAACATTTCCCCATACATGGTTTTAAAACCATATGCAAGGCCCTCCTACAACCATGGGTTATTTAGGAGGCCTTGCACATGGTCTTAAAACCATTTGCAAGGCCCTCCTAAACCATATAGAATAAAACTATGGGTTGTTTAGGAGGCCTTGCACATGGTTTTAAAACCATGTGCAAGGCCCTCCTAAACCATGTACAATAAAACGATGGGTTTTTTAGAAGGCCTTGCACATGGTTTAAACCATGTGCATAAAAACCATGTGCATGGTTTTAAAACCATAGGTTTAAAACCATGTGCACATGGTTTTAAAACCATGCACATGGTTTATGGTTTTAAAACCATGTGCAAGGCCAACATTTTTTATTATTTTGTTAAGTAAAAACATTACAACATCTCCCCCATATTGTGTTTTTTTCCTCACCCATATTTTTTCACGGATAATTAAATTTTTACTTTTTTATTGTTTTGTTAGGTAGGAAGATTACAACATCTCCCCCATATTAGGTTTTTTTTTTCTTTTCTGGCCGACATTTATTTTGACCTATAATTAAAATTTTTATTTTTTATTAATAAAAATAACGTTACGTAACGTTACAAGATCTCCCCCATACTGGGCTGTAGAGCGCCTCTCGGCGCAATCATGTCGACCAAATCATGCATTAATCACCAAATTCGTTGGAGATCCTATCAATCCAACAATCAGATCGGCCATAAATACGCGTTGCTTCAACAAGCGCCACCGGTTAACTACTTTAACTGTATTCATTTATTACTAATTTGACTATGTCGTGGACCTATGGCTGTCATGACATGGCTTCCTAACTGCGATACTAACTCCTCCACTTGCACATCCACTTCCTCTTGGTGCGCCATCCTCCTAACTATCATCTCATGCAGAAACAAAATTTTTATTTTTATTTTTATTTTTATCGCGTAGTGCCTCAAGCATATCACGGTTCTGGGCCCATCCTATAGGGCTTCATCCTGCTACCATTCACTAGCTTTGCAGCATCACTCCATCTAATTGCTACAGTTGCACTACACCTCCCGAAGTAATTGAATTAATGAGATATGGACCTAGCCAATGCATTTGTAACTTACCTAGATGTTTCACAAACTTGCTATCATACATAAGAACCATGTCTCCTTGTTGAAACAATTTGTTCTTGATATGTTGATCATGCCAAGCTTTTTGTCAATCCTTCTCAACACGTTGGTGAGAGCCTATGACAAAGCAGTCTTCCTTAAGCTGTACCAACTGTGCCAATCGTTCCTCTAATGCTGATTTGTCATCCATGCATGTCGTTGCCACTATGCACAAACTTGGAACAATGTACTCCATAGGCATGACTGCCTCTTTCCCATACACCAATTTGAACGGTGTCTATCCTGTCCATATTTTGCAAGTGGTGCGATATACCCACAAGACTGCTGGAATATTCAAATCCTAGTCATCGCGGTTTGCATTACATACCTTCGTAAGCACATGCTCCAACACCTTGTTGAATTCCTCAACTGTCCCATTTGCTTGTGGATGGTATGGTGTACTCTTCTTATGCTGTATCTGAAGCTCCTCTGTCAATGCGCTGACTATGCGATTGATGAAGTGACTCCCTAGTCGCTCATAAATATCCTTGGGCATCCAAACTGAGTAACAATGACGTCAAACAAGAACCTCGTTGTTGTAGCAGTGGTGTAATCTACAACAGGTGCAGCCTCCACCCACCTTGTCAAATAATATGCCACTGTAATTATGTACCGCACACTTGTTCTCTTTCCAAGTGGGTTGATTGGTCCCATAAAGTCCACATCCCATTTATCAAATGGTTGCAACATCACTTGAGGTACTAATGGAATCTCATCCCTCCTTGATAGTTTTTCAGTTCGTTGACAGACATCGCAAGTTTGCGCAAAACCTGTCGCATTAGTATGAAGAGTTGTCCACCAAAGTCCTACGCGGAGCACCTTCTTGGTAGTAGCGTGACCTCCTTATTGTCCACCAGCAACTCCCGCATGTGCCTCTACCAAAACCTGCCCTTGCTCATGTGGTAGGACACATCACCGTAAGATATCATTCGATCCTAGTTTATAGAGTTGTCCAGCGATCAGCTGGAAATCCACGGCCTTAAAAACCAACTGCTTCTTCTCACTTGTAGTAATCTCTTCTGGTGTTGCTCTTGTCACCAAAAAATGAATTATTTGTTCATATTAATCATCCACCATGTCGACTCTGAATAGCTACGCATCTGGCAATCCATCTTTAATGTTTGTTGGTTCCTCACCTGTCTCAATCCGAGATAAATCATCTAGGCCAGCATTCAAGTGACCTGGCTTCACAATTATCTCAAAATCAAACTCCTAAAAGAGAAGTAGCCAACGACATATCTTCCCCCCCAACACAGGCTTATTGACTAGGCATTTCAAAGTAGAGTGGTTCGTGAACATTTTGAAATGACTACCCAATAGGTAATGGTGAAACGTTTGTAGTGCATATACCATTGTCATACCCTCCCTCTCTGTTGTCATATAATTTTTCTCCGCAGATGACAGCTTATGACTAGAGAAAGCAATCGGGTGATCAAGGTCTTCTTCCACTGGTTGTGCCAGCACCACACCCAATGCAACTGACGATGCATCCACATGGACATGGAACTCCTTATTCCAACCAGGAAAAACTAGTATTGGTGTTGAATTCATCTTAGCCTCTAGCATCTCAAAACTATCTTGACATTCCTGACTCCATGCAAATACCACATCCTTCTTAAGCAACCTCTCCATGGAAGCTATGATCGCATCATAACCATGGATGAACTTGCAGTAATATCCTGTGTGCCTCAGTGTCACTCTAAGTTGTTTCACATTTGTAGGTGGGGGCATGCTCAAAATCAGGGCAATATTTGCGGGGTCAACCAACAGTCCTTGCTGGCAAACAATGTGTCCCAATAGCATTCTAAAAGGTGCACAGAAAATACACTTCTTCAAGTTCAAAGTGATATGATGCTGTCGACATTGCTCCAACATCAGTCGTAGGTTTTCCAGATGGTCCTTGATCAATCCATAAACTGTCCAGTCATCCATATAAACTTGCAGAAAATTTTGAATAAAATCCTTGAATGCGGCGACAACAACCCGAGAAAATATCGTAGGGGAATTCTTCATCCCAAACGACATCATAGTGTACTGAAAACAACCCCATTCAGTAACAAATGTTGTCTTGTGGCGATCCTCTTTTGTAATTCTGATATGGTGATAGCCAGAAAATCCATCCGTGAAGGAATACATTTCTTGACCACCTACTCCTTCTAGCACCTCATGAGTGAATGGTTTCAGATATGGATCATGTACACACACATCATTCAATTTTCTAAGGTTGACACAAATCTGAAAGTCTCTCATCTTCTTATCTTGGATCACCATAGGACTGATCCATTATGATTCTTCAACTGGCTCAATTATCCCAACCTCTAGCATTCTATCGAGTTCAACTTTGACCCTTTCCTTGTATCACAGATTCATGTGATACATCCTTTGCCTTACTGGTTTCACATCTCGCTTCAGCAGAATATTCATCTCTCCTAAATCTCCCAGTATTCCCTTCATCTCAGAAAACTTAATAGGGAACAAATCTTGAAATTCATGCAACAGATCTGTGATCTTCGCCATGGTCTCTTCGTCCCAGTAGTCCCCAACATTCGCAAACTTTGGGTTCTCCTCCTTCCCAATGTTGACCTTTCTGATATTTAATGGCTGATTCATTGGATCCATCGGTACATCAAGTGTTGCGATATCCCAACTCCCTTTTTTTTGGAATATTGATGTTCCATGGATCATCACCGTCCTCTGGTCCTCCAGTTACATTATAACATTCCATCATCGACTGCATCTGACAATGCGCATGCAGATCCACGGGGTATGCGACTGAAACCACCTTCAAAACAACATCGCGGATGAGCTTCAACGCATTATGAACATCTGGATTGGCATCCGTGAAGTTAAAGGTGTGAGTGAAGCGAACTATCAACTCTTCCCAAATAGTGGCCTCTCTACGCAACTTGGCTGATACATACCATGATCGTGGCATCTCATCCAACATGTGGAAAAAGGCATGGACCCATTCATCCTTTGGTCGTGATGCCCATAAGGTCTGACACTTAATCAGATGATCACTGGGGCTATTCTGCCCATCGTACCTTCTAGCGTGGTACATTTTTGTATCACCCAAAAAAAACTGTCATCAATCTTCGACACTGCGACCAACCAATGATCGACTTCTTATGGGTCCCCCACCATCACTCTGGAGTAGCCTTCAATGCTTCATCCAACGCCAACAACTGCTGTGGTTCTAACACCTTATCTTCAAATTCCAATATAAATTCAAATAATTCGGGAAGTCCTTCATATACTAGTAATTCAATAGTCTCAGTCGCGACTCGACACAACAACTGCGTAATTAAGCCACACTTCCAGAGCGATACCTGATGCATTCGATTGTGCCAATTTTCTAATGCATCATTAGAGTCAGAAGACGCAGAGCTGGAACTATGCCAACTGAGCTCACCATCAAATGTTGGATGGATCTAATCCTCTGAGATGTTATATGCATGATCCCATCCCTTTATAGCTTCATCTCTCACTAGTTCCACATATCGTCTCCCTTTAGTTGGATCCATTAGAGCTATGACTCCAATGTCTTGATTTTCAAAGGTCATTATGCGCTTCTTAAAATTAATTGCTACCAAAGTGTCATTGGCCCATCCGATCCCCAACAATGCGGGATAAGAGACTCCACAATCAACAACGTCGATAAGATCAAAATCAACATAAGTATTCATGCCTTCAACTTCCACCGCAAGGCATGAAACTTGCCCAATCGATGTTACTCTCGCATGGTTAGACAGTCACAACTGTACAGGGGACCAAGCCAACTAAGGGCTCCCTATCTTTTGCCATGTCTACCTCATTAGAATATTGACGTCTGAGCCTAGATCCAAGATGACTGAATCTACCTCATAGTCCCCAATCTGAATATTCATGCACATCTCTTTTCCTGTCTTTTTCGTATGCAACATTAGAGGAATTTCAACTCAAAATTGGCCTCCTAAAAAAAATTAATAAAATAATAGTTAAAATAATAAAATAATATTTATTAATTTTGGAGGAAGAAAAGAAAAAAACTATTTTTTTATTTGTATTTTTGACATATCTCCTTGTGTTTTCACTCAAATTTTGATAGGGAGAGCTCGTTGGATGTCATGGAATTAAATTCTGCATCCAACGAGTACCCACTCGACATACTTTTGATGGACCCCGCTACCCCAAAAAACAAGAAATACCTAAAAAAAATGTGATGATGACATCATCATCATGTTTTTTCAGGTATTTTTTATTTTTTGGGTAGTGCGGTTCATCAAAAGAATGTCGAGTGGGTACTCGTTGGATGCGGAATTTAATTCCGCATCCAATGAGCTCTTTCGATCAAAATTTAAGTAAAAACACAGAGAGATATGTCAAAAATACAAACAAAAAAGTAGTTTTTTATATGATACATATCCCCAAATTTATATTTAAAAAAGTGTTTAAGACCTATATGGTATTTCAAATTTAAAAAAATTTCATTGGCTAACACATGATGACATGGAATTTGAATTAGAGTTAAAAGGCCCATTTTGAGTTGAAATTTCCTCTAATGAGAGTTCATCGCAAATTCTTTCCGTCCCTTAGCCGGTCGATGTAATAGATTCTCAATCTCTGTAAGAGCATCGGGATCTTTTTCCAATCCACACTTCATGTGGATTTTTTTCAACCAGTGTTTATATAGGTGATCAATTTACTAAGAGACATGCAATATCCACTGCCTTTGCCTATAACTCATGTGATAACTCTGCACCATTGAGCATACTCCTTGGCTTCTCCAACAATGTCATGTTATTCTTTCTATAACTCCATTAAGTTGAGGTGTGTAAGGAGTAGTATTTTGCCTCACTATTCCACACTTCTTACATAATTCCTTGAACTCATTTCCACATAACTCTCCACATGTCCTCAACACCATTATTTTCTTCTATGTTTAGTTTTCTACAAGAGCTTTAAACTCTTTAAATTGATTGAAAACCTCATATTTCTTACGGGGGAAATAGACCCATGCATTCCTTGAGAAATCATCAATTATTGAAATATAATACACAAATTTACCTAGTGATGGAACATGAACAAGTACAAACACATCACTGCGTATTAGCTCCAAGCTTCATTTTTCTCTTCTAGCACTAGATGGGAATCTCTCCCGATTTTTTTACCATATATGCAATGTTCACAAAAATCGAAATCTAATGAGAAACCAAACATACCTTCTACCATACATTTACCACGTAATGCTTGAAGGCCCTTCTCTACAATATATCCCCATCTTCGATGCCATAGCATTTCCTTGTCTACAGGGACAAAAGGGGTCTTGTATTCTTCATTGCTATCCCCGAGAACACCATAAATGTTACACTTGTTATTAAAAATGGTTCCTAATAGCTTGAACAGAGTTCAAATATGAACTCCCCACATCAACACCAATGCTCTTCGAACCATTTTGCATGTGTCATTTTCCAATATAATATGCACACCTAGATCACCCATCTTACTTACATATATCAGATTTATAGCCATATATAGAATATGCCAAACCATAGGAAGAGTTTTAATCCGTCCATATTTGAGCAACAACTTAACCCTTCCATGTCCTATGATTTTCGCTATTGAGTCATCTCTTAGGAAAACATCACCTCCATTGTACTTTTCATATTCATAAAATAACTCCGTGTGAGGAGTCATATGAAATGAAGCAGCTAAGTCGATAAACTATACATGATTTGCATGTGTACCTATAGATTCCAAGAAAACATCACCTCCTTCTTCTATAGAGGGTTTCATTTCCATGGAAGAGGCATCAACAAATTCCTTACCTTTATCAACACTCTTAGATCTATAATTTTTCTTATAATCCCTAGCTTTACCGCATTTCCAGCATTTATTTTTAAATTGTCCTATAGATTTAGATCTAGATCTAGACTTAGATCTGCCCCATAAGACTTATTTTTCCTCTCTTGTGAACACCTCATATAGATAAAACATCCTTGGTCACACTCCATGGATTTTCTCCTAATTTCCTTTGTTAACAAGGACGCAACTACATCCTCAAACATCAATGTGGATTTAGTGGTACTACCAATTGCTACAACCATAGTATCCCAAGAGTTTGACAAAGAACATAGCAGGGTAATACACTTATCTCCTTCCTCCATCTTAATATCAATAGAGGCCAGTTAGCTTACCAGAGTATTAAAGGCATTTAAATGATCTGCAATGGTGTCACCATCTTCCATCCTAAGAAGAAATAACTTTTTTTGAAGAAATACCTTGTTTACCAAGGACTTTCACTGATACAAATTCCCCATCTTATCCCTTAGTTTATTTGCACTGTCTTCTCCAAAGGGGTTCAATAACACTAAATCCAAGAGATAAAGTTGAATCGTGCTTTTGAATTTTCTTTCCATATTTTCATTCGACATACTAGTGGGTTTTGTACCTAGATCCACAACAATCCATTTAACTCTATTTACAATAAGATATTCTATCTTTAACTTCCATAACTTTAAGCTTTGGCTATTAAACTTCATGATCTCTATTCTTGAATTGGTCTCCATCTTTTTGCACAAGATTCACTACGCAAATCTCCCACACCAACATAGGTTTATTGTAGACCCAATACGTCCTTGCTCTACATAGGATGAGTTAAACCCTAGTAACAAAGGTGTTCCCCTGGATTTAATGACCTTGTTATGACCAAGCCAAGCCATGGACGATCTAGCCAACAACAATCACATGAGGCATTTTACAATGGAGTTACTCAATTTTTTTAATAGACTTCATCACATACTAATGCCATGAGAAAATACCATGGATTACCCAAAACCATGGTCCTGCAAACAATCAATGGTAAACCCATTAATGACCAAATCAATGTTATCTTAATCATGCTATAACCAAGTCAATATTAATCTAACATTCCCCCCTTTAGACTTGACTCAGGGTAAACGCTACCCCCATTAAATTTTATAAGTGTGTGTCAAAGAATACAACATGAACCCCTTAATAATCACCAAGGTTTACATCTAGACTTTATACCAATGAATAAACTAGGGTACACATGCCTAAATAGGTCTTACAACCATATGCCCATTTATATATCTAATTAAATTTAGATCCATAAAAATATTTACAATTGTATATTCAAACATTTGATGCTTGAATCATCTACTTACTTCATTACTCACATCCATCTTTGATCCAAATCAAGCACTCCTTAACTGAGTACTTCTTCATTAAAGTCAATAATAGAGGGATTCTCTGTTATATACCTATGAGAGAATAATATGGTGTACATCAGGAGGTATCCAAGGGGACTAAATGATGTAATGGGTATCCAAATGGTAATGATATATGTTATGTGTACCCGGTGGAAATAATTAATATAATGTGGCCACACAAAATATAATATGGTCCACTAGGTGGTAGGGGTTAGTTAGAAGAAATAATATAATAATAAAGCATAAACCCCTAAGTATATTCATGAGAAAGTATAAATGGACATGAGTATCGTTGTATTTGTCATGATGGAGATTATTATTTACAAACATGGCTTGTGGAGTGATTCCTTCCTTAAGGAGTATTTGATGGTGTTACCCTACCTTAAGGGTTTCTATATATCTTGGTGTTATTATTATGGTGAATTTCTTTTGGTTATTTCAAAAGTTTAAGTGTTCTATATCTTGGTTGTGATTCGATTTTTGGGTTAAGGATCACGACAAGTGGTATCAAAATTCCCACCTAGATTCGAGTCATAGGGAGGGTGGCAACACTGACATTGTAGTGTTCATCCAAGGATTGTACGACTCAAAGGGGTCACCACGGTATGGGTGCACATCCATCCCAGAGTCTAGATTGCGTAGCGTAGTGGGATGTTAGGATCCTAGTGGGCGACCTTCACTAACCTCTTGTTGTTTTGGTGTAATGGTTCCTATCATTCTCTCATGAGAGAGATTTATTCACCCAAACACAGTTCCGATGCCACATTAGAACTAACCAAGCATAATGAGATAAATAAAAATAAATATGAAGCAAATAAATATACATGCACATAATAATGATCAATATTGGGTTGTACTATTGGTAGGTAGTCGAAGATCTTATGGTTCAAACTTTGGCAATGAAAGGAGGTGTTTGGCAAGTTTATATGTTTACCCAACTATTTCATCATTTTGCCCCCAACTCAAACAAAGAACAAAATCTTGAGGTCTTTTTCTTGGTTGACACAATGTTAAAAAATGTATAGGTTCAGGGAAGATAAAAACTCATTGATAAGTGTAAAGATACGCATAAAAAATGGCTAGAGATAGATTGGAACATCGAGAAACTCCACAAATCTACCCAAGTTGAACAAGAAAGTTAGGTAGTTCATTCAACCAAAAACACTTTTTCCTACAATGAACAAAATATGAGGGTAGTCTTACTAAGCCATGAGCTATGAGAAATAATGTTATGGACATGGGCCTTTTCAACAAACTAAAAAAAATACTTTGGTTAGGCTTATGGTATGAAGGTATTGTCGGTGATGAGGTTCCCAAATATTTTTGACTTAGGTCCTAATAACAAACTCAAGAAGGACTCTACCCACATAATACCCTAAAAATTTTATTGTCGAATGCGACACATATATTATCATACTCCAACAAAGAAATATAAATGATGATTTCCTCATGTTCAAGACCACCTCATGATACACGTTAGGTACAAACTTCCTCACATTCAAGGAAACCTCGTGATACACCTTGGGTATAAAATTCCCCAGTTCCTTTGTTGTTACCATTATATGATCAGAGTTCCCATTGCTAACTCTCATAATAGTTAGATCAATAACTTTGCTATCATGTAAAGGGGAGGCCATTTAAGGTTTCATAAGGCCTTGTGCCATTGTTGACAACCAACAAGGGTCAACTTAGGCTTAATAGAGGCACAACACAAGTGGTAAATGTGACACAAATAGAGTAAGGTAAAGCGCATTCAATCTCATGCTCAAATCCTAACCATGTTGTTACACATGATTATTGTATGTTTGATAATTAGTAATATGATTTTTTTTTAAAGGAAAAACCTTACGATGATACCCAAGGGATGATTCCCCACATTTGTGGATGGCATCCATAATAAACGTGTAGGTGTCGACTAGTGCACTCCACCAAGAGCGATTTGAACCAAGCACTTACCGACATAAAATTGGTCAAATGCCCATCAATAATGGCAACAACTAGTTAAGCTTACCCCTTAAACTATGCAATGAATTATGATTGTTATTTTTGTGACATTTTTAGAGATTTGTATATCTATGTGCCATACTATGCACTTATGAGAATTTGCATATCCAAATACCAATATATGAATATAGTATAATTTACTTTTGTAAAAAAAAGCTAAAAATATATAAAATCTAATTATTATTATTATTTTTCATGTAACTCTAATAATCAACTATATTATTTTTTTAATGTAATTTATTTGAAAATAATATTATTTTTCAAATATAAGAAGAGGTAGGAATCTCATCTCAATATTAATATATTACACATTACATTTTTACCACGCCTTCTAAAAATTCGAATTTAAGCCATAACCCTAAACTTTAACTAGTTAACCTTTAAACTTACCAAATATATAGAACATTTATTTGATATTAATATTCCATTTATTTGATATTAATTTTTTTCTTATTATTTGCAAAGTGAAAAATTCAAAGACAAGATAATATGTACATATGACATAACAATGTTTTAAAACTATGTTATAAGGTTAACATCAATATTAAATGCAGTTAGTTTTAGGTTAAATAAAAAAGTGAGGTTAAAATATAATTCCTGTTATAATATTATAACATGAATTATATTTTAATATATTATAAAAGGAAATATATTTTAATCTCACTTTTTTAATTTAACCTAAAATTTATTTACTTTATTTGTGTTGTAAAACTATGTTATAAAATTAAAATTAATAATCAAGGAATATTTGGAAGGATAGGTTATTACCGATAACATAATTAAAATTAATAATCCTGGAATATTTGGAAGGATGGCTTATTAAAGAAGCCCTGAACCTTTATACTATTTTTTGTAATTGTTTTTGGTATATTGACTTTGCTATTAGTTTATGTGGTATACAACTCAGGTATTTTTTTGGAAGTTTTTATTGTAGTAATTGGTCTTTATGTAAAGTTTTTGTAGCAAGCTCTCATAAAGTATGGATAGATGATATACATGTTAAGGGCTTCATATGGATAGGTGATATTCATGTTAAGGGTGTTAGTTTAAGGTTATAGAAGACATAGTGTACTTGCTTTATTTATTTATTTTATTTATTTATTTTCATTATAATGAATAACAAGATTTTGAAAAAACTAAGTTAAAATTAATAATAAATTAAGTGAATAAATTTTAGATTAAATAAAAAAGTGAGAAATTAGGGTGGTTTAATTGTCTCCATTAAAACATAATTCTTCAATAATATGCTCATTATCATGTTTACATATGTGTAAAAAATAAAAACCAAATATAAATTCCAAACAAATTTAACAAAATCCATATCTCATTCACAACTTTTTTAATAGAAATGCTTTTCCATAAATTTATTGATTATCCAATACTCTATCATAACATACGTCTTTTTTATAACTTTGCTGATTACCAAAAACAACTTTATGGCTCTCACAACTTCACAACTATTGTCAATTTTACTTGAACAAATGACCTACCGAGGACAAACACTCAAAACATTTCTCTTATCAATTAATAGAATACCACCAACAAATTGAGAGACTAACTTCTCCAACAATGATCCAACCCCGAGACGCTTCATGCCCGGGTCAACTCTTCATGCCCGGGTCAACTGCCTTACATGCTTGCCGCTACCGTTGCCACCAGCATCAACATAAATCAGTAAAGTTGTGAAATGGATGTATCTTGGGTGGTTGGGAGGAATGAATGTTCCCTCCCTACTCAGGTTCTACTCTTGTAAGTGACATGATACTCTTGTAGAGTCATTTGTAATAAATGTGTGAATGATAAGCTGGCCATACCTTGATTCAGTTTAAAGATAAAGTTATAATTTAACACTACGCTTCCCGTAAGTCTACTACAAGTAGTCCAAGTTGGATTCCGATGGAAATTGCACCCCAGCATTCCTTGATTCAGTTTGAAGGTAAAGTTATAATTTAACACTACGCTTCCGTAAGTCTACTATAAGTAGTCCAAGTTCGATTCCGATGGAAATTGCACCCCAGCATTCCTGAAGCCACTCTCATAAATTGGGAAAAATTGGATGGTTGCTGTTGAGAGGAAAATTGAATGGTTGCACCCGAAACGTGGGCCTCCGACAATCAACAATTTAAAACCGATAATACGTTCATTATTGCCCCTTGATATATTCGTTTTTCCTTCTCTTGAGCTCGTAATCAGGACATGCCAGGCCTGCTCAATTAAAGACGCTACTCTATTAGTCAGATGGCAATGATCACTCGGAGTGGGTGGTTTATGCCAACACAGTTACACAGTCATTCTTTACAAACTAAGGTTTCGCCCTTCTCCTACTCAATTTAAAATTCCAAAACCATTTGTTATGAATTGATTTTTTCTTTCACGTGGCAGTTGTTTGGCGTGAAGAATGGAGCTCGCCCACAGAAATGGGGCTTACACTCGAAGCGCTTAGCAATATCTGCTACTTATTCCGAGACCCGAGGCATATCGGATGCAATACAAGGTCAGACTTCCTGTAATCTCTATTTTTTTTTATTTGCCTGTCACCCCCTCGGTGAATTCTTAAAGTCCCATCACACCTCCGTAGAGATAATTTAAAGCCCACTAATTTTAAAAGGCTCTTTCAGTTAGACTTCATAGTTATAACAATTTCCTCACTCTTTATCATCCACTCAGCCCGAATCAGTCTATTGGAGTTTAATACAAAGCTTACTCTATTATCCAATATTTCTTTTACTAGAATCTCTAATACAATGGCAAATCCTGTCAAAATTAGTTGCGAAAGTGTATCGTGGGTATTAGCTGCCTTGTTTTTGATGTCAATATTGCTCTATTTTGGGCATTCAAGAGTGCTTGTGTTTCATCTTTAAGCATGTCTTCCTTGTAATAACTTGCATCTCCTTTCACCGAGTGGGTCGGTTGTGTGCTCCATTAAACATTTTTGCAGTAAAAGATATATAAATTAGTTCTATGTTACCCATTTCTTACAGAACTGTCAATACTAAGGTTTGAAATTTGATTCTCTGCGGGTTTAAGTGGTCAAAGGCTGAAATAGCTGGTTGGTTTCTTGTCTCCGTGATTTAAAAGGGCTGCTCTTAGATGCTGTATAAGCATCAAGATGCAAGGATTTTTCAGAATGCCAAAGAAAGTTCCTTTGAGGAAATCTACATGTTTTAGCGGCCTGCCCCTGGCCCCCAGGCCCCACCGCTAAAATGCACGAACAAAGGGAGAAGGAGTTCAAAGATTAACATGGATGTAAGCATACTCAAGTATTAAGGGTGTAGTTATGGTCTTTGAATAGCACTAGATTATTACAGCGAGAGTGGGGTGAGAGTGAATTGGGGTCGGAGGCAATGACAGGTAAACAGATGGGTGCTGCTTCCTTTGATGCCAGTTAAACCAGCGAGTAAACCTCCACGGTACGGAGTCAGCTAACTATGCAACCATAAAATATTATGGGTAAACTTACTTAATTGTGCTACAGTACTGCCTCTCGAACGGGCTCCGTCGGCTTCTAAGTTCAATATTATCTGCATAGTGAAAATCTTCCTCTAGGGATGAACTATATTGCCAGCCAATCCTTCCAAAGGGGCCATGCTATAGTGGTCATGTTAGATTTTTGGGTTGCTTTGAAAGTATTTACACCATGTTTGGGGGTGCTTCAAGAGATTTGGGGTACATGGTGTATGTCTAGCCCTTGGATGCTTTGAGATGGATTGTAGCATGAGAGATTGTCGGTGATGGATACACACAGTTGAGATCAATGTTTTAAAACTTGGAACCGGGAGTCGAACTGGTTGAGGGTCAACTCGGACCGGAACCGGTAATGAACCATAGCGTTTTTTATTTTAATGAACTGGGCTATTAAATAATACAAAAAAATTTACAATTTTAATGACAAAAATTATATTTAGCATTCCAATATATGATTTCAAACCATTAGATGATTAGAGACATAATATGCAAAGTCTACTCATATATATATTACCATAAACCATGTATGGGCCACAAAATGGCACCAAGTGCACTACACAGATGATAGTATCGTAGTACATGGTAAAGTCTCATAGCACATATCTCATAGACTGAAACAAGATACAATATCAATGAGGCTCTATCATCAAATTTTCAAAATAGCCTCGACAGTCCAAAAACATGATCAATGATGAGTCATGAGTCACGAGTCATGACTAATCAATCATCAAACTCAACACCATTGCTGGAAATAGGATGCTCAACATCAACATTTGGCTGAGACTCCTCGAAGTCGAACCCCTCAGGGACATATACGACCCTAGTAGAAGCACGGGCTGCACGACTAGGTCGTCTAATGCCACTAGTACTACCATTGCATGCATTGTCTGGATTTGCACCCGTATCCCTAGGTACTAGTGGATCTGCATCCAAAGCATCCCACCTCAACTCATCTGTAACTTCAATATCAAAATCAGGTCTAAACTCTGCTGGTTGACTCTCCACTACCCATTCTGAGTTTGGATGAATATCATCCAACACAATGGGATCTGTATCAGGTCTTTTGTTTAGCAACTGGTTGCGCCTTAGCTGAAGGTTGTACTGCATGAAGACGAGATCATTTAACCATTTTTGTTTCAAATGGTTTCTCTTCCTCGTGTGAATCTGCTAAAAAACAGACCAATTGCACTCACACCCGGAAGCACTGCAAGGTTGACTAAGGATTCGAATTGCAAACTTTTGCAACTGAGCACATTGGCTACCAAATGATTCCCAGCAGCTTGCTGCAGAGACAAAGTTAGTTCAACAAATTAGATTGCAAATTGAATTTAAACAATTTAAAGGCTAAACCTTAAACAATTGAACTTAAAATTAAAGATTAAACTAAAACAATTGAACTTGAACTTAATCAAACTTTGGATTCTTGGAAATTTGAAATTGTTTTGTAATATCCCAAATACTGATATTCTCTAATGTTCTATTGTAGTGCTAACTCTCACACTCAATCTTATACAAAAATACAAAATAATTGTGCTTGCAAACTTGTCATGCAAAAATGCCCTAAAATGTAGTTGAATTAGGGCTAGGGTTTGCAGAGAGAATTTAACACTTACCACTGATATTCCGGTTGATAATGACTCTAGAGATAGCTGCATGCATAAAGATTCGGATAGGTGGGCTAGTAGTGCTTCTTTCCTCGGCGTTACCGCTCCGCTGCACTGTAAGCACCCTCAAGATTGAAGGTGACGTTTTTGTAGAAGGAGAGGTCAGATCAGGCCGAAATTTTGCGGGCTTGTCCGTCTGCTGATGCCGAAGAGATAGACTATCACATGCAGAGGTTTGGCAGCCTCTAAATGCCCTAGCGAATTGATCTATGGTTCTGCTGCTCACGCCCCCCCAAGCTCTCTATTTGCTGATAGCTGCTCCAAATGAGCAAACTGATGGCTGATAATCATTGTATGCCGTAGGATAGGCCTGCTGAGAAAGAGGAAGCTGACATGCGGAGGAAAGACTGGGTTTTGTGGTCCCAACGAATCCTTCTGTGGTTTCCCAGCTACTTCCGACTGCAAAATGTGGATCTGCCAATAACCCTTGGGAATGTGTTGGATCTCCGAATACTAAAGTATATGATGAATGCTGTGGATAAATCTGGATGATCTATCCCAATAAGAGACTAGGGCAGATATCTCACTACCGAACCCTCGCTTGCTGAAGACACCGTCTCCAACCCCAACTGCCACGGCTGCATGCTGTGCTGCTGCTCAAAACTCCAAAATCAATTAACAATAATAATAGCAAGTCTCTTTGGTTCAATCACCCTCTTAAATAGAACTTCATGCGCTTTTAGGGTTTGCATGTCACTTTCAGGGTTTATGCTTTGCATTTGCATGCATGCAATTCTAATTTGCCATTGACTTTTAAGCCTAAGGAAATAAGGCTTCTTTTACCCGACTGATGACTTAACACTGAATGAATGTCCTGTTCTGCTCTAAGTATCAAATGTCCTCATTCAATTCCCTCTCATGCAATATCTGCTCGAACCTATGGGAATCAAGTAGGTTAGAGGGTGTTTTGGATGCTTAATTAGAGGGGGACATTACAGTCCTCCCTGCTTGAAATTGCTTGTCCTCAAGCAACTGCAAACTAGGATGCTGCAATACCTGCTCTCCTTCCCATGTGGCATCCTTCGTAGGTAATTCCTTCCATTGTACTAAATACTCTCGAATCACTCTTTTCGGAGCTTCCTTTCTCGCACCTATAGGATTCTCCTTGGAATCAGCACCAACAACCTTTCATCATCTAAGGGAGGTAACTCAGTGGATGGGGCAATGTGTTCTCCTAATGTTTTCATGAGACTGGACACATGAAACACATTGTGGATCTTGCTTTTCTTTGGAAGTTATAGCTCATAAGCCACCTCCCCAACCTTTCGAATTACCTTGTAAGGATCGTAGAAGCGAGGTTTTAGTTTTTCCGCTCCTTTCTTCTTGAGGGAAGATTGCATGTATGGTTGTAGCCGTAAGTATACCAGATCTCCTACCTCGAAGCTCCTCTCAACCCTGTGTCTGTCTGCGTATAGTTTTTATTGATTCTGCGCTGCTTGTAAATTCTCCCTTATGACCTTAAGGATATCCTGACTGTCCTGTATCCAATCTTTGGCCTTGGGTGCTCTGCTGTCTCCAAAAGCTAGATCTGCGAAGCTTAGTGCCTCATAGCCATACAATGCTTTAAAAAGTGTCATCCGGATAAACATATGGTATGTGGTATTGTAGTAGTATTCCCCTAGGTGTAGCCACTTAATCCATGTCTTTTGTTGGCCTACTACATAATTGTGCAGATACCCTTCAACCCACTTGTTGACAATCTCTGTTTGCGGATGATAACTTGTACTTGTAGCGAGTTTTGTCCCTACTAACCTGAATAGTTCCTGCCAGAAGGCACTGGTGAATTTACTGTCCCGATCACTGACAATGGTCTTGGGTGACCCATGTAGTCTGAAGACCTCCCTAAAAAATAACTTGGCTACCTGTGCTGCTGAATAATCGAATGAAATAGCAAAGAAATGAGCAAATTTGGTCAACTGATATATCGTGACATATAAGCAGTCTTGTCCCTGTACCTTGGGCAACCCTGTAATAAAGTCCATGGAAATACTTTCTGACTTTTGCTCCGGAATCGGTAGTGGCTGAAATAACCCTGCCGGATGAATGTGTTCGATCTTGTTATGCTGGTAGATGCTGCATTCCCGAACGCACTGCATAACTTCCCCTTTGAGGCCCTTCCACGAGAACCTCTCTTGGATCTGCCTGCAGGTCTTCAAGAAACCCTAATGTCCTGATAAGGGTGAGTCATGTGATGCCTGTATGATCTTCCTTTTTAAGGCTAATTTTGGGACGAGGTATATCCTGCCCTTGTAATAGATGATGTCATTTAATAATTCTGTACCTATCATCCTGAATCTGTCCATCCATTAACTCGTAAGCAAATTTGTTTTTGGAGTACTCTACTAAGAGAATAGACCTTCAATCTGTGGATATACTCATGAGAGACAATGAAGCGCGTCGTTTGGATAATGCATCAACTACTACATTGTTCTTACCCTTCACATACTCTATCTCGAAATCATAAGCCTGCACCTTGCTGACCCATTTCTGTTGGCGCTCATTCAACTCTTTTTGTTCCAAGAAGTACTTGAGGCTGTTATGATCTGTCTTGATTTTGAATTTGCTGCCCACCAGGTATTGTCGGAATTTAGTGAGAGCATGTAAGATGGCTAGCATCTCTTTGTCATATATGGAGTAGTGGCGCTCATAGTTTTTCAGTTTCCTGCTCTCAAATGCAATCGGCTGATGGTTTTGCATCAGTACTGCCCCTAGTCCTTCTCCCAACGCATCACATTCCACTACAAACGACTATGAGAAGTCTGGTAGTGCCAAAACCAGGTAAGAACTCGTGATGACTTTCATTCCTCAAAGGTTTTCTGTGCCAAATCTGTCCATGTGAATGCCCCCTTCTTTGTGAAATCGGTGAGTGGTGCAGCGAATTGGGAGAACCCCTTAACATACCTTCGATAATATGTGCAAAGGCCTAAGAAGCCTTTCAGTTCCGTGACTGTCTTTGGCGTGGGCCAATCCCTGATGGCTCGGATTTTCTCCATATGAACCTGTACCCCTTCTGCACTGATGATGTGCCCTAGATACAACATCTCTTTCATGCCAAATTCAGACTTAGACATCTTCGCGTAAAGCGAGTGCTCTTCTAGAATGCCCAATACCTCATCTAAGGGTTTCAGATGCTCCTCCCAAGTTTTGCTGTAAATTAAAATATCATCAAAGGATATTAGCAAATACTTACGTAACTGAGCTTTGAAAGTATTGTTCATGCACGACTGGAAGGTGGCTGGAGCATTAGTGAGTCCAAAAGGCATGACTAAGAACTCGTAGTGACCATAGTGGCAATGGAAAGTTGTTTTGGAAATGTCTTGATCCCTTACTCGGATTTGGTGGTACCCTGAGTGAAGATCAATCTTTGAAAAGTATTTGGCACCCCGCAGCTTGTCCATTAGTTCATCAATCCTGGGAATGGGATACCTGGTTTTGATGGTCTTTTTGTTGAGTGCTCTGTAATTGATGCACATTCACAATATGCCATCCTTCTTCTTAACTAAGACCACTGATGATGCAAAGGGACTAGAATTGGGCCGAATATATCCTAGTTCTAGTAATTCCTTGATCGTCTTCTCGATCTCATCCTTATATCTTTTGGGATGCCGGTAAGGAGTGGTGATGATTGCCTGTGTCCCCTCCTCCAACTTAATGATATGCTCAAATCCCCTGTCTGGCAGTCTACCTGCGGGAAGATCTCGAAATACCTTTTCGTGCTTCTGCAATAAGGCCTGAATATCTGCTGGGTGTTGGGTGTTGTTCTCTGGAGGTTTCCTAAAGGTGACTAAACATTCTGCTGACCATTCTATGTCATTCTGCCTGAGCACTGCCTCCATTCTCTGTGAAGTGACTGGTTTTGGGGGATAAGTGTTCATGCCCCTCAAAACTACCCGTTTCCCATATGGTCCCTGGAATTCCATTTTTATTGCTCAGTAGTCTGTAGTATATTTCCCTATTAAATAAAGCTATTCAACGCATAATACTACATGTGTATCTGCCACATTCACGACATAAAATGAATCTGTCATTTGGTAGTTTCCTAATGTGACATTCAGTTTTGGAATCCAATAGTTTCACTCCATGCTAAAGTTTTCGACTACTACTACTGTAAATCCCTCAAACTTCTCTGTCGGAATATTGCTCTTAGCAACCCATTGTGCATCGATGAAATTGTGGGTTGGTCCCCCATCAATTAATACCCCTACTCTGTGGTCCTGTACTACTCCTCTGACCCTGAGAGTGTGAAACCTAAGTACCCTGGATAATGTAGCAATCACTCCCTTTGGTGTATCCCCTTGGAGTAACTCCTCTTCTGCTGCCCGCAATTCCTCTGTTGTTTCCTGCTCGTAGTCCTCCCCATCACTGTCTGAATATACCTCTATGTAGTGGGATTTGGCCTTTCTTGAGCACCTGTGTCCTGGAACCCACGGACCCTGACATGTAAAACACAACTTCCTCCATCTCAAGTCTTTCCTTGTGTCATCATCTAACCAAGTTTTCTTCGGTATGTCCGGCTGAAAAGGTTTCCTATCCTTGTCTTTAACTGGGAAGTTGGTCTTGGGAGGAAATTGGTTCTTCGGGACTAAATCCTGGAGATCTCTGGCTCTGCTAATCACATCTTGTAAAGTGGGGGGTTTGTAGGCTTTCACCCATCCCTGTAGTGGTTCTGTCAAGGTCTCTGTGAACAACATAGTCAGCCCGTTTTCCGACACATCGGTCACCATAACAGCTACCCTTTGAAACTCTGAGATGAAGGCCTCGGCGCTACCTATCTGCTTGAGTTGAGCCAACTCTCTGAAGTGTATCTCCGGGTCTTTCCTGTCAAACCGCTCCATGAGCTTCTGTGTGAACTCACTATAGGAGCTGATGGTGTTGTGACCCAATGTCACTAATCTGTGGTACCACCATTCATGAGCCTCTCTGTCTAAGTGTAGTGTAGCCAATTTAATGGCATCTGTCTCGGTCATGGGGTTGAATTGGAAATAAGTATCCAACTTCTGAACCCATATCCTCGTTGAAGCTCCGCGAGCCCTATCAAAGTTTGGGATGGTTAACCTACCCAAGGTTTTCTGTAACTCATAATTATGATTGAGTCCCTTGTTGAAATTTTTGGGCCTGTTCCTACTCTTCATGTTGCAAAAATTCGAGAAAGACATGGTTGCATGAAACTCATCCCCTAAGTCCCTGTGTTACTGCAAATAGGCCCCAAAGGATTCACTAGGCTCTACCTGCATACTGGACCTGCTACTGCATCTGCCAAGAAGTGAGGTATAGTAGGCCTGCTAGAAGGTCTGTTATATATGTGGGGTGTGTTCCGCATATTGGTGTACGCATGCTTCCCACTACTGCTTGTAGAGCCTTTATCTATTGGTGAGACATTTGTACTGCTATTACCTGATTCTGGTTTCGCTGATAATCTGTTGATTGCATTAAGTACGTCCTTTTGCCCTTTGGCTAGGTTTTGCAATGCTCTAACTAGGTTGCGAAACTCCATCCTGTCCTCATCTTCTCCCGTTCTTTTTCCCCTGTCAGAGTGTATACCTGTTGGGTCCATGTCCGAGTTTGTAATATCCCAAATACTGATATTCTCTAATGTTCTATGATAGTGCTGACTCGCACACTCAATCTCATACAAATTTGCAAAATAACTGTGCATGCAAACTCGCCATGCAAAAATGCCCTAAAATATAGCTGAATTAAGGTTAGGGTTTGCAGAGAGAAATTAACACTTACCATTGATATTCTGGCTGATAATGACTCCAGAGATAGTTACATGCATAAGGATCCGGATGGGTGGTCTAATAATGCTCTTTTCCTCCACTGTTACCGCCCCGCAGTACCGTAAAAACCCTCCACACTGAAGGTGACGTTTTTGTAGGAGAGGTCCGTTCGGGCTGCAACTTTCTGAGCTTGTTCGTCTGCTGATGCCGGAGAGATGGCCTGGCACATGCAGAGGTTTGGCTACCTCTAAGTGCCCTAGCAAATTGATTAGCAGTTCTGCTGCTCACGCCCCCAACTGATTTGTTTGGTTGATAGCTGCTCCAGGTGAGCAAACTGATGGCTGATAATCACTGCATACCGTAGGATAGGCCTGCTGAGAAAGAGGAAGCTGACATGCGAAGGAAAGACTGGGTTTTGTGGTCCCAACGAATCCTTCTATGTTTTCCCTGCTACTTCCAGCTACAAAACGTGGATCTGCTAATAACCCTTCGGAATGTGCTGGATCTTCGAACACTGTAGTATATGATGGATGCAATGGATAAACTTGGATGATCTATCCCAATAAGAGACTAGGGCAAATATCTCACTGCCGAACCCTCGCTAGCTGAAGACACCGTTTCCAACCCCAACTGCCGTAGCTGCACGCTGTGCTGCTGCTCAAAACTCCAAAATCAGTCAACAATAACAATAGATATCTCTTTGGTCCAATCACCCTTCTTAAATATAATAGCATGTACTTTTAGGGTTTGCATGTCACTTTTAGGGTTTACGCTTCACTTTTGCATGCATGCAATTCTAATTTCATGTTGACTTTAACACTAAAATAAGGCATGCATGCTCCGCATGCTTTATGATATGAACTCTTATGGCCTTCTTACTACACTGATGACTTAATAATACTGAATTGATGTACCTTTCTGCTCTTAGTGCTATTAGTCTCCAGTTATTCCCTTTTTATAAAAACGGAACATTACATAGTTGGTATCTTCTAGTTGGATATCCTCAAATTCCTCTGTGTACTTACTCTTCCTTCTCCTATAGGTTACAAAAGTGTCTTCTTCTGTATTCATCTACTTCTCATGTCCAAGCCCACAGCGGGCAAGGAACATGCCCTGGTACCACTGTAATATCCCAAATACTGATATTCTTTAATGTTCTATTGTAGTGCTGACTTTCACACTCAATCTTATACAAAAATACGAAATAACTGTGCATGCAAAAATGCCCTAAAATGTAGCTGAATTAGGGCTAGGGTTTGCAAAGAGAATTTAACGCTTACCACTGATTTTCCAGCTGATAATGACTCTAGAGATAGCTGCATGCATAAAGATCCGGATAGGTGGGCTAGTAGTGCTTCTTCCCCTCGGTGTTACCGCCCCGCTGTACCGTAAGCACCCTCCAGACTGAAGGTGACGTTTTTATAGGAGGAGAGGTCAGATCAGGTTGAAACTTTGTGGGCTTGTCCGTCTGCTGATGCCGGAGAGATAGACTATCACATGCAGAGGTTTGGCAGCCTCTAAGTGCCCTAGCAAATTGATCTGTGGTTCTGTTGCTCACGCCCCCCCAAGCTCTCTGTTTGTTGATAGCTGCTCCAGATGAGCAAACTTATTAATCTTGCACATTGATCTAGCGACTAAACATCAGTCTCATCAAAGATTAATCAACAAATAACTCATGAAATGGTGTAATCGGTCTACAGAATGAGTAGCCTCTCTGTGTAATCAGATGAAAGAATGACAATACAATACAATGTCATGCTACAAGCATGAATGAATGAGCAAATCGAATCCTTAAGGAGGTCATTCGAATTGAATGAGTGAGTCTAGCTTAACTGAATGTAAGCCATAGTCAACACTCCAGTCAACCACTGATCAAAACCCTAATTGACTCAACTTAGCCCTAACTGAAGTCAGAGTGCAATAAATGACTAAGTCTCAACTGAAAGAGATCAGACACATGTCATAGCAAGCCAACCATCAAGTGCTATTGCTTCAATGACTCCAATGAACCCCGATGAGGTTAACTGAAGTTGAACTGAACATCAAAAGTTGGTGGAGGTGCCCCTGTTGACTCCAGTTCATTAATTAATCAATTAAATGAAAGGAGGTGCCTTCACTGCCCTGTTAACTGATTGTAACCATCAGTTAGCAATTAGGTGCATTAATATCACTCAGATCACCCCCAGAGTGCTCCAGTTAGCCTCCCTGAATGTAGGAGAAGGCTAAGTTAGCCTCCTTGACTGAAGGTAGTCATGGG
>LPNX010668293.1:17483-50043 GCA_001517045.1 Pseudotsuga menziesii | reverse complement strand
AAGAGTGTGTATGGTGGTAAATGTCTCCAACACCCCCCCTTAAGCTATACTCAGGAGGAGTTAGAAAACACAAATGCATAAAAATGCTAGGGCCCCGACAAGTAAGGCCATAGGTCACCCTGTACAATGCTGAAACTGAAACAATGCTCAAAACAAACTAAGTGAGGAAAAGAGGGAAAACCCAGTGGGAAAACCCCCCCCTCAAGCTGAACACTGAAAGTAGTCTGAATCATCCTGATGAACTCACCCCCAACAGTGAATGGAGGTAAGTGAACTTCTTTTTTGAAAAGCTCTTGGTGAAGATGTTTGCAATCTGCTCATCAGTCAGGCAGTATTGCAGAATGATAGTTCTGTCATGCACTAGCTCCCTGATATAGTGCATGTGGATCTCTACATGCTTGGTCCTCTGCCTGGTAACTGAATCTGTGGAAATCTTAATAGCACTTTGATTGTCACAAAAGAGGACAGTGGACAAAGTACTACCAAGATCAAACTCTGAAAGAATGCCTTGCAACCAAACTGCTTGGATGCAAGCATTCACCGCTCCTTGATACTCGGCCTCTGCTGAAGATAGTGCTATGTCAGCCTGCTTTTTTTTACCAGCAAATCGGGCCACCACCAAACATGAATACATATCCGGAAGTAGACTTCCGATCAATAGAATCATCCGCCCAATCGGAATTTGTGTATCCAACCAGCTCTAGCTCGGAGTCTGCAGCATAGTGAATGCCGTAGGTCCTGGTTCCCTGAATATACTGGAGGATCCTCTTGGCTTCCTTCCAATGAAGATCATGAGGTTGCTGCATGTATCTTGATACAGCATTCACGGCATAACAAATATCAGGCCGAGAATGTGTCAAGTACAACAAGCTACTAATCAGCTGTCGATAGATAGTGTAGTCCATGGGAGGTGTGTTTTTTCCTTCTTCAAGGCTGATCCCTGAAAGGAAAGGGAATGGTGCAGGCCTACAATCAGCCATGTTAAACTTGACTAACAGATCTGAAATGTATTTGGATTGAGTGACCATAATCCCATTAGAATTTTGCTCAATTTCGAGCCCCAAAAATTGTTTTAGAAGCCCCAAATCACTGATTTCAAAGGCATTGTAGAGAGCAGTTTTGATGGCTGAAATGGAGGCAACTTTGCTACCTGTGATCAGTGTTGTCCGTCGATTGCACACCAGCAGCATAAATCTTTCGAAAGCTGTCTCCTCACTTGAGAAAGTGGGAGAGGTGTGACCTTGGGGGCAAGTACAGAGCTAGGTACTGTTACCTACTCCTAGCTCCTCCGTTTAGGCTAACTCCTAACGAAGCCAAGGGGGGTAGTCTCTAACAAAGAGTTTTCTATGGCTCAATGTTTAAGTTAATTTTTAGATGTTTCGGATGCGGATGGGTGTTGTTTAGGAGTTATTGTGATTTAAGATGATTAATGTGATGAATTGTGCCCAAGACAAAGCAATCCACGTTGCTATCACCGGAATTAAAAGATAGACAAATATTTGAGAATTTCACGAAATTGATAAAGCATTCATAGATATGACTTATAATCAAAACATTCAACGGACAAATGGCCCAGATTATCAGCAATGCTAAAAGATAGAACCAGTGCTTATGGAGTCAACTTATCAGAGATGCTTCGTGTATAGAAAGATGTGAATCCCAAAAGATGCCAGTGAATGTTAGGTTTTGCAAGTGCTCTTGGTAATTTTTAAGAGTTTTTACTTGTGATCTTTGCTTATGGTAGCTGGATGTCCTAACCGGAAATACCTTCAGTGGCTCCGTTCGAAGACATGACGGACTTGTCTGGGATCAAAGGTAAGTGTTCAATAACTTAATTACCAGTGCCCAGATTGGGTAGCCCGGCGCCCACACTTGGAATTTGCCCAGATGCCTCGGTATTTATCGAACAATGCCGGTGTGTTGGTTATGGGGAAAAGTTTTAGTTAAGTTCCTCTTGTGGGGCTTAGAGATCCAATGCCGTTTCTGGGTATTCTGATCTAAGATCGGTCAGAGCATACTCTAGCAAGGAGGGAAGGGGGTTAATTAATTAAAGGGGTGTGAGTTGCGAATTTTATTAAGTTAATTAATTAAAACTCTCCGATAGAGAGCGCTCTTGACCTCGTCTTATGACAGTGGTTCAAGAGACTTAGCTAATCTAGATGAAACTAATGCAGGGGTTATGCAAACCTAAGATGCTCTCCGATAGAGAGTGCTCTTGACTTGTGTTTCTGCAAGTTCAAGAGTCTTACTTATGAGGATTAATTGATTAAACAAGCACAAGATGAAATTAGTTGATTGGACTCTTCGATAGAGAGCACTCTTGATCCACTTTATGGTGTGATTCAAGAGATTTGCACAGTTGATTTACTTAGAAAGATAAACAATTAAAATAACTGAGTAATCAATTTAATTAAAAAGTGATGAATTGACAATTAGTATTCCAAGATTAATAAGCAAATATAATCTAAGCATGAACAAGTAAACACAACACAATCCTTCCCAAATGGGGGAGGATGAGAGTGGGGACTTAAAAACCCCACTCAAGCACGAGATCTTTATTAAACTTTATTGCAATATGCCTTGAGGATTTTAATCCTTGAAAGGACTTTTCCAATGAAAACAAAGTAACTCTACAATTATTAAAACTTGTAAAAAAGAGTGTTTTTTCTTTATTTGAAACTCTTTTGCGAAACTTTTTCGAACTTTGTGAAAAGGGAAAAGAAAAAGCTTGAATGAAAACAAAAGAACAAGATAAAGGAAGGCTGAAAATAAGAAGGAAATGATAGGAAGAAGGAAGGAAAACAAAAAGAAGGTCAAAGACAAGAAAATTGAAGAATAGGGCAACTAGCTATGAGGCCAAAGGAGTATGAAAAATGATGAAAACGGGGCAGCGATGAAGAAGGGAGATGACTGTCATAAAAAAATGCAAAACGGGACAGCGAACAAAAAGTGGCCAAAAAGGCCAAAAACAAGGTTCAAGAGGGTCAAAAAATTAGAGCAAAAAAGAGGCAAAAATGGGGCATAAACTAGGGTACACTAGGGCTATCCAAAAGGAAGAAAATGAGTGGTGAACTAAGGCAAAAATGAGTGGTGAAGAAGAAAGAGTGAAAAAAGACAAACAAAGCAAAGAAGAAAGGGGCTAGCAAGCAAGGAAACAAAAGGAGGTCAAAGAGAAAAAAGAGAACAAGAGGAAGGAAGTTCGGTAACCAGGTGTATTGTTTAATCTTTGTTGATGGAAGGAAGGAGAAACCCTAACTGTTGTATTTCTTTCTTGGATTGAGAAGCGCTTAGGAGAACATGCAAAACGAAGGAATTAGATGAAAATAACCATCGGTGCATGAAGAAGAGCTTGATCTTTAAGCTTGTCCTTCACCTTTGATGATCTCTGCAAAACCCTTGAAAACAAAATTAAATCCGAACAAAATACTCATAAACTAGATTGTTAGCCCTTCAAGAGTATATATTGAATAATGATTTAATAATTGAAAAAGAGAAGGGTAAGAGAGATATCACCAAAAGACGGTGTGAATCCACAATTCCAATAGCTCATACATAGACCTCCAAAGTCACAACTTTATTCCAGTCTTTAAACAAATATTACAATAATTTTGGCAGAGTGTTCATATCCAAACTCTCCATCCCAATAGAGCTGAAAGAGCCTCTATTTGTACAATGAGAGAGTGCTAAAACCCTAAAACCAGAAAACCAACCCTAACCAGGGTAGCCACCTAACAGGGAGCCCAGACCTAAACTGAAGAACCGGGAGTGAGGGGAGGCCTCCACCCAGGCAAGGCGCCCCCACTCCAACTATTAACACTGAAATCCACCATTAATTAAGCCGACACGTGTGGAAGGCGCAACCTGCTGAGGAGGGGCGTGAACTGTGAAGGAGGCGACTTGGTGATGTAGGTAAGCTCATCCTTAGGTTTGGCTGGAGCCTCCGTTAGGTTTGGGAAGCCCACTGATAGTGCAAGCTTTAGTCTTCACCTCGATCAAATCACCGGACCAATGAGTGCTCTCCGTCTCATCTTTAGTTGGAGATGACATGTCTGCTAACTGATAATAAATTAATTGCTCACTTAATGCTGACTGAAGCTGAGTTATGACAACTCCAAACATCATAAGTGCTCCATGAGATGTCATTTAACCTTTTATTTCGCCGAATTTGGATTAATTTGGAGAGTTTTAATTTTCTCCAAAATAATCATTTTTTAATAAAAAATCATTTTTATCCTCAAAACTGACTTTTTTGAGAAAAAAGGCATTATGTGTCCGATTGTTGATCTGAAAGCTGGCTCTGATTGGCTGGCTGGTCAAGAATGATTTTTGGCTTAAGGTTAGAGCCTTCAATCACTGAATTCGGAGTTCGGATGGCCGATTTATTACAAATGGGTTTTTTTCCATATAATTAATGGAAAAATTAAACCAAAAAACTTAGGAAAAGTAATTAAAAATTAGAAAATTTAGAAAATTATTTTTTCCCCGTTCGAAAAAGATTTTTTTGATTTTTTTTTATATGTCTAGATGACTTAGGACATGACCACGATCTATCTAAATAATGCCTAGTAGGTTTATAACACTCAGTTGAGCTCTAATAACCCCCCAAGGCCCAGAATTCAACATCAGGCATTCCAGCTTTGGAGGAAGTGGGAGAAAACCTCGTCAATTATACTTGGTTGAAGGCAAAGCATAATTGTCAAGGGCAAAAAACACCCTGGAATACCTTATTTGAGATTCTACGTCTCAGGAGACTGAACCACTCAAAAATACCCTACTAGCACATTTTATTACAGACCCCGTGGGGCCATGGTCAAAATTATTCAAAATAAAAAAAGTGGCTAGCCCATATTGGCTAGACAAGCAGACGGATCGACTGATACACTGGAATCAGACTTTGAACAAGTCTGTCAACCAGCGGCTCCTCAGGTAACCCAACTATGGTACAAAAAGGTTGGTAACATCTGGCTCCAATTGTGGGACAGGTACTTGCTTGATCTATTGATCAAAAAGAGTGCCTGAGAATCCAGGAATCTTTGGTACCTGCATGTAAACAAAAGTATCTCAGTTCCATGTATATGATAAAAGTATGCCATGATGAAATACCAGAAAATATTTTTTGCTTTTTCGAAATAAAGTACATGAAAATATATATATTTTTTTTTCGGCATATATAAATGAAAATACAATACAAATGCTAATATACAAAAGAAAAGAGCTTTGATACAACATTCTACAAAGTTATGATACATAAAATATAATACAAAAATAAAGTACATAAAATACAACAAGGATGAGTTTAGAAAAGCCCCGTGATGACCCCTTGGTCATCTTGGAGGTTGTTTCGATAAAAGGGCTTCAAGTGTTGGCCATTCATGGGCAGGTTTAATATTTCTCCATCCATGGTGTTAAGGAAAAAAGAATTGGTGCCAGCCATGTCGCGGATGATAAACGGGCCTTTCCAAAGGCTGTCAAATTTTCCATGCTTCCCAAGCTTCTCCCTTCTCTTATCCCATAAGAGAACAGTATCTCCGATTTGGAAAGCTCTTCGCCTGGATGACTTATCAAAAGTGCCCTTCTTACTTTTTTGATGTCTGAGTGACTGATCAAGGGCAGCTCTTCGGGATTCATCCAACTCTATAATTTGATTGCTTCTCTGCTCCATTTCTGCGTGTTCTGTGCCATACTCACTTAACATCCTGAAGATCGGAATCTGCATGCTGACCGGAAGGGTAGCTGTGAGTCCATACACTAGCTCAAAAGGTGATTTACCAGTTGAGTTCTCCTTAGTGATCCTATCTGCCCACACATCATACTTAATCTTGCTATCCCATGATCTCTTATTGTTCCCCACAGTGTTCTTGAGGATAGACATTAAATTTTTATTGGTGGACTCAGCAAGTCCATTGCCCTGTGGGTAATAATCAGATGAGTGGGATAGGATAATGCCATACTTAAAACATAAGTCATTCATTGCTTCTGAACTAAAGGCCTTGGCATTATCGGTTGTTATCTTGAGGGGAGTTCCGAATCTGGTGATGATTCTTTCCTCGATGAAGTCAATAACAACCTTCTCGGTGGCAGTCTTAGTGGGTATGGCCTCTACCCGTTTAGTGAAGTAATCGGTTGCTGTGAGAATCCAACAAAAACCATTGCTGGAGTCATCCTTGAATTTTTCAATAAAATCAAGGCCCCACTGCTGAAAAGGGGCAAGGACAACAACCGGGGTAAGGGGAAGAGCTGCCAACTTCTGCTTCCTAGTGAACAACTGACATTCCTAGCAACACTTGATATGCTTGTGAGCATCCGCAAAAATGGTTGGCCAGTAATATCCAGCTCTCAAAATTTTGTGGGCAGTTGTATTTGCTGCATAATGGCCTCCACAAAATCCTGAGTGAAACTCAGCTAAAATCTTCTTAGAATCCTGGTCGTTGATGCACCTAAGTATAATACCATTTGGGTTCCTCCAACCCAGACCCTCTTGGGTAAGGCAGTACCTAGCAGCCTTAAGTCTCAAAGCCCTACACTTGTGTCCCTTGAGGTGATCAGGGCAAGTGAGATGGAGAAGAAATAAAATGATGTCTGAATACCAGTGGTTGTCAAGGTTTTGAAGGGCAGGAGTCATGGTAGGCTGCGGGATATCATTTTCTGCAATCATCTCAATGGCTTCTTCATTCTTCTGAGTAAGCATTTTTGCGAGGCCCTGTCCCTTGATTAATTTAGTGGGCTTTATCTCAAGGTCATATTCCTGAATCTTGGATACCCATGTACCCCTTATTCCTAAACAATCCTTTTGAGAAAGGATATCCTTGACTACAGTGTGGGGAACATATCCGATAACCTTGGAATACCTGATATAAGTCCTGAAGTGTTTTAATGATTTGACTAAGGCATATGCTTGCTTCTCCATGATGGTATACTTTAGTTCGGAATTCTGCAAGGCTCTACTCATGAACGCTACAGGTTGCTCAAACCCTTCAATGTTCTTTTGTAGTAACACAGCCGCAATAGTATCTTCAGAAGCAAATGAGAAGATCATGAAATCCTTAGTGTAGTCAGGGCTGACTAAGACCGGAGACTTGGAAATGGCATCTTTAATAGTGTCAAAAGCATTCCTTCCTTCATCAGTCCATATGAATTTGACATCTTTCTTTAGGAGAGTCTGCATAGGCTTCATGAGTTCTGCTAGGTTGGAAATGAATCTCCTGATGAAGTTAATGTGACCATTAAATGATTGGAGACCTTTAACATTTCTGGGAGGGGAATCCTTTGTATAGCTTCTATCCTCTCAGGATCAACTTTGACCCCGTCTTTGTTGATAATGCGACCTAAAAGCTTTCCTTCTTCAATACCTAAGACCGACTTAGCTGGATTTAAAGAAATGCCATACTTCCTACACCGTTCGAAAATCTGCCTGAGATGACCAACATGGCTGGATCTCTCCTTCGAAAAAATAGTGAGATCATCCTGGTAGATCTCAATGATCTTTCTGATCAACTCCTTGAAGGCATAATCCATGGCCCTTTGGAAAGTAGCTCCTACTTTTAAAAGGCCAAAGGGCATTCTCAGATATTCAAAGGTGCCCCAAGGAGTTGTGAAGGTGGTCTTATGCCTATCTTCCTCTTGAATGACTACCTAGTTGTAGCCTGAAAAACCATCCAGCATTGACATCATGCTTGATCCAGTGACCCGTTGGAGGAGGGTCTCCATGTTGGGGAGGGGGTAATTGTCCTTCTGACACGCTATGTTTAGATTCCTGAAATCTATACATATCCTTATGCTCTCGTTCTTCTTTCTAACTACGACTAAGTTAGAGCACCATGTTGAATGTCTCGTAGGAGTTATTATTCCTGTTGCTAGCATTTTCTCTAACTCCTTTTTAATGATCGGTGCTAACTTAGGGTTTATTTGCCTAAGTTTTTGTCTGAAAGGCTTGCCTTTTTGACACTCTGGTTTCAAGGGAATAGTATGTTGAAATACATCTTCCCTATAAGCTTTGAGCTCGTCATAAGTAAAGGCAAATACATCCCTATACTCTTTGACCAGATTTATGACGCCGTTCCTTTCTTTTTCGGAAGTACCTTTTCCAATTTTTATGATTTTTGGTTCTGTTTTCGTCCCAATGTTAATTTCAATATAATCATCTGGCTTCATTTGCTCGATATTGCTCTTTCTTCTATCCTGTATGTCAAATATGTTTTCTAAGGCGACAAAGCCACGTGTTACAGGATTGAAACGGTTACCCTCATCTTGATATTCTTTACCTTCCTCATGTTCATTGGCTTTATAATTGGAAAATTCATCAAGATGATTAATAAATTTAAATATTTGTGCATCATCTTGGAAAACCTGCCAATGTTCAAGATTATCAGGAATAGAAGGTCTGAAGTTAATCTCTAAAGGACAATCCCCCTTTAACATCTCATCCGATGGCTGAAGAGTTGACGCTGAAACTGCAAGCTTGTCGGAGGCACTATTTTGATATCTAGGGACTGCTTCTAAGTTAAGGGCATCAAAGAATTCTATTGTATCCCAGATTGCATTTCTATATTTCTTAAGTCTTTGACACTTACACGCAAACTAAGCCTTAACCTGTTGGACAATTAAATCAGAGTCCCCTTTAATATCAAACAACTTAATCCCCATGTCCTTGGCAATCTCAATGCCCAGTAGAAGTGCCTCATATTCTGCTACATTGTTGGTTGCCTCAAATTCTAATCTAAAAGCAAAGTTGAAAACTTTACCTTCGGGTGACATAATGACTATCCCTGCACCTTTTCCTGCTCTAGAATAGGCTCCATCAAAGTTCATCCTCCATAATTCATTAAGCTTTTCGTTTTTGATTTCTTCACGGATAGGCTCTAAGAAAGTGGAGTTAATCTGGTACATCCCTAGTTCACCTGAGTAGTTGACATACTCATTTGATGGTTTCCCTGGGTTTTCTACATGATGTCTTTGTTCTTTCTCCGTATGTAACTTAACTAATGAGTCTTCTGATGCAGGTACAATGGCGTAAGTCCAGTCCATTTGGATGGATCCCCCTAAAGTTGCACCGAATTTTCTAGATAAGAGCATGTTATTTATCCGGTACATCTATGACGAGAATATCCATGGTAACATGGATATCCGGATACTTTGCTAATCTCACATTCTGCCTTTCGATCATACCCTCAACTTTGACGGGTCTAGAATCCATGGCACATACATTTTGGTAAGGGCGAGTGGTTCTAAGGCCAAGTTGCTGCATAACTTTCTTGGTCATAATATTTGATCCTGATCCTGAATCTAGCATACAGTTGTGCAGGAGAAAATCACCTATCATCAATGACATGTAGAAGGGCGGGTGATCTTCTTTTCTTGGGTCCCTAGTATGCAAGATTACAGGGGGATCTCCGCAAACATTTTCCTGGCTAGGAGGAGGCTGTTCTATAGTGTTGGCAAAAGTCACATTCTTTGGAACTTTAGGTTTTTCAAGTGCAACTATCTTTGAGGTAGGAAGGGGATCATTATTAATTTGAGGCTCAAGCATTTTCAACAATTTCTCCTTTTGACCAGGAATTTTACATAATTCAAGCACGGGCACCGGGACTTTAGAGTTTGCTAACCAACTACCTAAATCAAAAGTTAGAGCAACAGAATCTGACTTATCATCTATTTCAGGAGGAATGTCAGAAATTGTTACCTTTGGAGCAGTTTGGGTAGATGGTCCTTCCCTAGGTCTTCTTTGATATGTCATGCCTTTGAATTTTTGAACATTGTTACTATTTGAAGGCATTTCCCCGTAATACTCAGTTAAGTAATCAACCCGTTGATGAAACTGGTTAGCTTGATTCCAACTATCCTTGTGGTCAACATAGATGTCTCCGACATTGTGAATGAATTCAGGCTCGCTTGCAGACGTACTAGGACCGCACCCCTCAGGATAACCATGCTCCTGGACATAACATGCATAATGGCAGCCAGATTCCTCATGGAAATCTTTGCATGCCCTACAAAATGGTTTGTAAGGTTCAACCACATTAGTGGCCTCTAGCTGATGAGGAGGCCTCTGCTCATGGTTGGGGTTCTTTCTCTGCCATGTTGGTTTTGCAGGAAAAGTTCTAGGAGGTGGCGGGGGTTGCGTTCTTTCAACTGTTATGACCCTATTCTGAACTTCCTTAATTTGCGCTAAGTATTTCCTTTCCATTTCTTGCATTTTCTCAGTTAGATCAGTGAGCTTTTTCTCATAAGCTTCATTTGACGGCTCTTTCCCTTTGTGTTCAACATTTTTAATAGGAATGGCGGCCCTAGAGTAACCCTAGATGTTTGACTCTCCTGAAGATTGCATATTCTTATCAATTTTAATCGCCAAACCCTGAGCTAGAAGTAAAGTAGTCGGCTCCTTATCTCTAATTTGGTACTGGATTTTGCCACTTAATGCTTCGATATAATAGTCCAGAACAGAAGCTGCGGGAGGAGAATAGGTGACAGGGATGGAATTTGCTAATTCAGTGAACCTATTGTTGAATTTGTCCATTGTTTCAGTTTCGGACTTCTTTATGCTGGTCAAAGCTGCTACTAGGTGTCTAGGCTCCTTTCTGCTGCCAAACTTTCCAAGGAAAGCAGTCTTGAATTCCGCTAAGGTGGTGAAAGAATTGTCCGGCAAATTATCATACCAGTTGCCAGGCTCCAGCCTTTCCATCCAAAGATAAGGCAAACAGGGTCATGTAAACATCTTCATGCCTATCAGTACCCCTGACATGGGCACTACAGTGCCTGGTGAAATTTCTGATATGTTGCTCAGCAGAGAGGGAGGCATCAGTGCCATTATACATTGTAAGTTTGTCGATAGCCTTGTCAGGGATATCATGAGGACGACCTGCTATTTGAGCAAAGTTGAATTGAGTAAAAAACTCACCCATTGTGTCAAGGAAACAGTTATTGTTTTGCAAATTTTTTAAGTTTTCTAGAAATAAAAGATGGATGTCTGAAATAGACTCAAATCCAAGTTCTACAAGGATACTGCGAGAAGATAGTTTGTTTAATCTCCTCCTATAGACCTTTTCGGGGTCAGGGATGAAATCGAACAAATCTACAGAGTTTCTTCTAGTAGAATACCTTGAGGTGTTAACTGACAGTGGAGTCGCCAGGTGGACTTAAGTCTAATTTCGGAGAGTGATTGGACTGAAATCTACCAAAAAGGAAAAAAGGTAAAAACTAAAAAGAAACAAAGGTCGTCCAGGAACAAAAAGATTTGTCCTGGCAACGGTGCCAAAAGATGTTGTCCGTCGATTGCACGTCAGCAGCAGAAATCTTTCGAAAGCTGTCTCCTCACTTGAGAAAGTAGGAGAGGTGTGACCTTGGGGGCAAGCACAGAGCTAGGTACTATCACCAACTCCTAGCTCCTCTGTTTAGGCTAACTCCTAACGAAGCCAAGGGGGGTAGTCCCTAACAAAGAGTTTTCTATGGCTCAATGTTTAAGTTAATTTTTAGATGTTTCGGATGCAGATGGGTGTTGTTTAGGAGTTATTGTGATTTAAGATGATTAATGTGATGAATTGAACACAAGACAAAGCAATCCACGTTGCTATCACCGGAATTAAAAGATAGACAAATATTTGAGAATTTCATGAAATTGATAAAGCATTCACAGATATGACTTATAATCAAAACATTCAACGGACAAATGGCTTAGATTATCAGCAATGCTAAAAGATAGAACCAGTGCCTATGGAGTCAACTTATCAGAGATGCTTCGTGTATAGAAAGATGTGAATCCCAAAAGATGCCAGTGAATGTTAGGTTTTGCAAGTGCTCTTGGTAAGTTTTAAGAGTTTTTACTTGGGATCTTCGCTTATGGTAGCTGGATGTCCTAACTGGAAATACCTTCAGTGGCTCCGTTCGAAGACATGACAGACCTGTCTGGGATCAAAGGTAAGTGTTCAATAACTTAACTACCAGTGCCCAGATTGGGTGGCCCAACGCCCACACTTGGAATTTGCCCACATGCCTCGGTATTTATCGAACAACACTGGTGCGTTGGTTATGGGGAAAAGTTTTAGTTAAGTTCCTCTTGTGGGGTTTAGAGATCCAATGCCGTTTCTGGGTATTCCGATCTAAGATCGGTCAGAACATACTTCGGCAAGGAGGGAAGGGGGTTAATTAATTAAAGGGGTGTGAGTTGCGAATTTTATTAAGTTAATTAATTAAAACTCTCCGACAGAGAGCGCTCTTGACCTCGTCTTATGACAGTGGTTCAAGAGACTTAGCTAATCTAGATGAAACTAATGCAAGGGTTATGCAAACCTAAGATGCTCTCTTGTAGAGAGTGCTCTTGACTTGTGTTTCTGCAAGTTCAAGAGTCTTACTTATGAGGATTAATTGATTAAACAAGCACAAGATGAAATTAGTTGATTGGACTCTCTGTCAGAGAGCACTCTTGATCCACCTTATGGTGTGATTCAAGAGATTTGCATAGTTGATTTACTTAGAAAGATAAACAATTAAAAGAACTGAGTAATCAACTTAATTAAAAAGTGATGAATTGACAATTAGTATTCTAAGATTAATAAACAAATCTAATCTAAGCATGAACAAGTAAACACAACACAATCCTCCCCAAATGGGGGAGGATGAGAGTGGGGACTTAAAAACCCCACTCAAGCACCAGACCTTTATTAAACTTTATTGCAATATGCTTTAAGGATTTTAATCCTTGAAAGGACTTTTCCAATGAAAGCAAAGTAACTCTACAATTATTAAAACTTGTAAAAAAGAGAGTGTTTTTTCTTTACTTGAAACTTTTTTGCGAAACTTTTTCGAACTTTGTGAAAAGGGAAAAGAAAAAGCTTGAATGAAAACAAAAGAACAAGATAAAGGAAGGCTGAAAATAAGAAGGAAATGATAGGAAGAAGGAAGGAAAACAAAAAGAAGGTCAAATACAAGAAAATGGGAGAATAGGGCAACCAACTATGAGGCCAAAGGAGTATGAAAAATGATGAAAACGGGACAGGGATGAAGAAGGGAGATGGCTGTCATAAAAAATGCAAAACGGGACAGCGAACAAAAAGTGGCCAAAAAGGCCAAAAACAAGGTTCAAGAGGGTCCAAAAATTAGGGCAAAAAAGAGGCATAAACTAGGGTACACTAGGGCTGTCCAAAAGGAAGAAAATGAGTGGTGAACTAAGGCAAAAAACGGGGCAGCGAAGAAGAAAGAGTGAAAAAAGACAAACAAAGCAAAGAGGAAAGGGGCTAGCAAGCAAAGAAACAAAAGGAGGTCAAAGAGAAAAAATAGAACAAGAGGAAGGAGGTTCGGTAACCAGGTGTATTGTTTAATCTTTGTTGATAGAAGGCAGGAGAAACCCTAACTGTTGTATTTCTTTCTTGGATTGAGAGGCGCTTAGGAGAACCTGCAAAACGAAGGAATTAGATGACAATAACCACCGGTTCATGAAGAAGAGCTTGATCTTTAAGCTTGTCCTTCACCTTTGATGATCTCTGCAAAACCCTTGAAAACAAAATTAAATCCGAACAAAATACTCATAAACTAGATTGTTAGCCCTTCAAGAGTATATATTGAATAATGATTTAATAATTGAAAAAGAGAAGAGTAAGAGAGATATCACCAAAAGACGGTGTGAATCCACAATTCCAATAGCTCATACATAGACCTCCAAAGTCACAACTTTATTCCAATCTTTAAACAAATATTACAATAATTTTGGCAGAGTGTTCATATCCAAAATCTCCATCCCAATAGAGCTGAAAGAGCCTCTATTTGTACAATGAGAGAGTGCTAAAACCCTAAAACCAAAAAACCAACCCTAACCAGCTTAGCCACCTAACAGGGAGCCCAGACCTAAACTGAAGAACCGGGAGTGAGGGGAGGCCTCCACCCAGGCAAGGCGTCCCCACTCCAACTATTAACACTGAAATCCACCATTAATTAAGCCCACACGTGTGGAAGGCGCAACCTGTTGAGGAGGGGCGTGAACTGTGAAGGAGGCGACTTGGTGATGTAGGTAAGCTCATCCTTAGGTCTGACTGGAGCCTCCGTTAGGTTTGGGAAGCCCACTGATGGTGCAAGCTTTAGTCTTCACCTCGATCAAATCACCGGACCAATGAGTGCTCTCCATCTCATCTTTAGTTGGAGATGACATGTCTGCTAACTGATAATAAATTAATTGCTCACTTAATGCTGACTGAAGCTGAGTTATGACAACTCCAAACATCATAAGTGCTCCATGAGATGTCATTTAGCCTTTTATTTTGCCGAATTTGGATTAATTTGGAGAGTTTTACTTTACTCCAAAATAATCATTTTTTAATAAAAAATCATTTTTATCCTCAAAACTGACTTTTTTGAGAAAAAAGGCATTATGTGTCCGATTGTTGATCTGAAAGCTGGCTCTGACTCGCTGGCTAGTCAAGAATGATTTTTGGCTTAAGGTTAGAGCCTTCAATCACTGAATTCGGAGTCCGGATGGCCGATTTTTATAAATGGGTTTTTTCCATTTAATTAATGGAAAAATTAACCCAAAAAACTTAGGAAAAGTAATTAAAAATTAAAAAATTTAGAAAATTATTTTTTCCTCGTTCGAAAAAGTTTTTTTTCGAAATTTTTTTATATGTCCAGATGACTTAGGACATGACCATGATCTATCTAAATAATGCCTAGTAGGTTTTTAACACTCAGTTGGGCTCTAATAACCCCCAAGGCCCAGAATTCAACATCGGGCATTCCAGCTTTGGAGGAAGCGGGAGAAAACCTCGTCTATTATACTCGGCTGAAGGCAAAGCATAATTGTCAAGGGAAAAAAACTCTCTTGAATACCTTATTTGAGATTCTACATCTCAGGAGACCGAACCACTCAAAAATACCCTACTAGCACATTTTATTACAAACCCCGCGGGGCCATGGTCAAAAGTATTCAAAATAAAAAAAGTGGCTAGCCCATATTGGCTAGACAAGCAGACGGATCAACTGATACACTGGAATCAGACTTTGAACAAGTCTGTCAACCGGCGGCTCCTTAGGTAACTGAACTATGGTACGAAAAGGTTGGTAACAATCAGTAAGTCATCAACATATAAAACAATGATAATTAGATGACCATCAGACTGCTGTAAATACACATTTGGATTTGATCTACACCTTTGAAAGTTTTGCGAGAGAAGGAAGGCATCCATCTTGGAATACCACTCTCTTGGGGCCTGTTTTAACCCGTATAGTGACTTCTGTAGCTTGCAAACCAAAGATGGATCAGTGATGTAGCCCTCAGGCTGCTTCATGTATATCTCTTCATGAAGATCTCCATGCAGAAAGGCTGAGTTAACATCCATGTGATGCACTTCCCAGTGCTTGGATGCTGAAATTGCCAAAACAAGGCAGATGGAGTCCATTTTTGCAACCGGTGCAAAGGTCTCATGGTAGTCCACACCTTGGACCTGAGAGAAACCTTTTGCCACCAACCTTGCTTTATATTTGCAGGTGCTTCCATCAGCATCAACTTTGGTCCGAAACACCCACTTGCATTGAACCAATTTCCTTCCCGAAGGAAGAGAAACTAGCTCCCAAGTAGTGTTTTTCTGAAGAGAATTCATCTCTTCATCTATGGCAACTTGCCATCTCGGATCCTTCCGAGCATGATAGTAGGATTTTGGATCTGAACTAATCATCAAATAGCAAGTTTCAGATAGCAAATTATCAGGACAAGAGAGCGCAATACTTGCTCTTTGGAAATCAGACCGGGTTTTCCTTGGATCATCTGGATTTCCAATGTCGTCTCCTACGGAGGAGAGCGTCTGTCGGGCCCATGTAGGAAGATGATTTTGCACTTCAGGTTCTGATTCAGCATCTGATGATTGCTGCACACTGATATCAGAAATCAGAGGATCCAAATCAGGGTCATTACCCCCAATTTCATCATCCAAATACTGAGTAGAATAGGAAGGAAATTCAACAGTTTTCTCCTTCACTAGTTCCACCTCCTGAAGAGGCTCCTCGAACTTGACACTTCTCTCTCGATGATCTATTTTGTTTTGATATCCAGCAACTTGAATCCTTTTGATTCATCAGGATACCCAATGAACAGACATTCTATGCTTTGCGGTTGCAAAGCCCTTCTTTTATCAAGTGGAATCCGGGCCGATGTAGTGGACCCAAACACCCTTAGGTTCGACACATCCGGCTTGTGTCCGAAGTATGCTTCGAAAGGGGTCTTCCCTTTCACGGATGAGTGTGGCACCCTGTTCTGAATGTATGCTGCAGCATGCATGGCTTTAGCCCACAAATTTGCAGCAAGCTTCTTTGATTCCAACATACAGGTGGTCATCTCCTTGAGAGACCGATTCTTCCTTTCCGCTACTCCGTTCTAATGGGGAGTGTAGGGAATTGAATGTTGGACCTGAATACCACTTTGGAAGCATATGTGTAGCAACTCATTACTGACATACTCCCCTCCATTATCAGATCTCAAGATCTTGATCTTAAGCCCAGAGGCATTTTTGATCAAGGCCTTCAATTCGGAAAATTTTTCACATACTTCCGACTTCTTTTTGAGAAAGAAGACCCATGTGTACCTTGAAAAATCATCAATAAAAGTAAGAAGATACCTTGATCCATTCATAGATGTGATAGGCATCGGACTGCTGATATCAAAATGTATCAGCCTCAATATGCATGTAGCTCGGTTTGCCATCCCTCGATCGAACTTGTGCTCAGGGTGTTTTCCAATCACACATCCCTTGCAAATTCCTGTGGTTGCCTTGATGACCGGGAGGCCTTCAACCATGGAGTTTTTCTGTAATTGCTACAAATATTTGAAATTAAGATGGCCAGACCTCTCATGCCACAGCCTACTAACCTCATTTCCATGAGTTAGCAGAGCGGTGGGCTTTGCATCTGCAACAAAGTGAGAGAATTCATAGGCTTTTGCATGATGGTTTGCAGGGCCTTTAGTAATGAGTTTCCCGGATGCAATTTTTGTTATCTCAACATCATTTGGGCTGAAAGAAACTCTCTTAGGCACTTCTGTATGTGTCATCTGATAGACACTAAGGAGATTTGATGCCAGAGACGGTACATACAAAACATTTGAAAAAAAACCATTTTCAAGATCAACAGTACCTTGTCCTTCTGAAATGATGGTGGAGTCATCTCCCATGTGGATGGGGATGGATTTGCTGGTCTCCAAGGATGAAAAGGAGTCTCTTTCAGCCATCATGTGGTTCGAAGCTCCAGAATCAATCAAGAGTGCTTTGGACTTTGAAGTGCTTGCCATGAGGGCATGACCTTTTTCATGCTGTGGTTCCCGATCTTGCTGATCTCTCCTCCGAAAGCTCTCCGGAAGATTGATGTGATTTCTCTCAAGGAGAGAGGTTGCTTCATCAAGCTTCTTCTTCATGCAGGCATGTTCAGGGTGGAAGCCCTTCTCACAATAAGAACACTTGACTTTTTCCTTGCCATGGTGCTCTTTTCCTTTGTTCTTCCTTGAGCCGGAAGACTCATCATGCTGTTGGTTTTCAACTTTAGGTTTAGGAGCATCAAATTTAGTTTTTGGGTTCTTCTGCTGCTTTCCTTTACCCTTCATAGCTTTGGGCCCCGAGACATGGAGGGCTTGATCACGGGAAGATCTAATGATCCCCATTTGGACAAGCTTGTCATGTTCACTTGTTAGGGACTCAATGACGGCATTGAGTGTAGGCATCTTCCATCCAGGGGTTGTGAGCTTCCCCGCACGGAATGTAGAAACAAAAACTGAATAATCAGCCCCAAGCTTGGAGAGTATGGCGAGGATGGGCTGATCATCCTCCTTCTCCACTTTGCTTTGCTTCAAGAGTAGAACAGTATGCTTGAACTTTGTGAAAAAGTCATTCAGAGTCTCGAAATTGGAGGGCTGGATAGACATTAATTCATTTTCGAGCTAGTAAACCCTCAAGTCATCATGCTTTCCATATAGAGTTTCCAATTTGTCCCATATTTCTTTTGGAGTCTTCAATCCCGCAAGATGAAAAAGAAGATCCCGGGAAATCGAGAGGCACAAGAAACTGAAGGCTTCATCCTTCTTGTTCAAGAATCTTGATTTTTCTATGGCTGAACCGGGCTTGTCTTCAGTGTCCATGGTGACTTTAAAGAGTCCTTTGGAGCGCAGCTGAATCTCCATATCACCTTTCCATGAGTGGAAATTGTATGGAGTCAAAAGATCTACTGAGGAGGCCATCTGGATCTGCTGGAGCGAATGCTTCACTTGTAGAAAACCTAAAAATCAAAACAGAAAGGGCAATGTAAGGTTGGATAGCCTGCACATTTTAGGCTTTCATCACACCCAGCATAGTCAATCAAGCAAGCTTGATCAACAAGTTCTTTACTTGGGGTATTAAGTGGTAAGCCTTGGCTTCTGGTGCAGTGCTGGATTTTTTAGCTATTGCTCAATTTTCATGCAGAAATCTGTCAAAAAGCTTGTTTTTGAGAGATAGAGCTTCGTCCTGCCGTGAACTCTGATACCATATTAATCTTGCACATTGATCTAGGGACTAAACATCAATCTCATCAAAGATTAATCAACAAATAACTCATGAAATGCTGTAATCGGTCTATAGAATGAGTAGCTGCTCTGTATAATCAGATGAAAGAATGATAATACAATACAATGTCATGCTACAAGCATGAATGAATGAGCAAATCGAATCCTCAAGGAGGTCATTCGAATTGAATGAGTGAGTCTAGCTTAATTGAATGTAAGCCATAGTTAACACTCCAGTTAACCACTGATCAAAACCCTAATTGACTCAACTGAGCCCTAATTGAAGTCGGAGTGCAATAAATGACTGAGTCTCAACTGAAAGAGATCAGACACATGTCATAGCAAGCCAACCATCAAGTGCTAGTGCTTCAATGACTCCAATGAACCCCGATGAGGTTAACTGAAGTTGAACTGAACATCAAAAGTTGGTGGAGGCGCCCCTGTTGACTCCAGTTCATTAATTAATCATTAAATAATCAATTAAATAAAAGGAGGCGCCTTCACTGCCCTGTTAACTGATTGTAACTATCAATTAGCAATTAGGTGCATTAATATTACTCAGATCACCCCCAGAGTGCTCTAGTTAGCCTCCCCGAATGTAGGAGAAGGCTAAGTTAGCCTCCTTGACTGAAGGTAGGCGTGGGTGTGACTGGATGATGTCAATTAATGCTCCATTGATGTCAATTTATGTCAATAATACTTAGGATAGTGGTTTAACTAGGCCAATTTGAACAAAAAGAGTGTGTATGGTGGTAAATGTCTCCAACAAAACTGATGGCTGATAATCACTATATGTCGTAGGATAGGACTGTTGAGAAAGAGGAAGTTGACATGCGGAGGAAAGACTAGGTTTTGTGGTCCCAACGAATCCTTCTGTGGTTTCCTAGCTACTTCCGGCTGCAAAACGTGGATTTGCCAATAACCCTTCGGAATGTGCTGGATCTCCGAATAGTGAAGTATATGATGAATGTTGTGGATAAACCTGGATGATCTATCCCAATAAGAGACTAGGGCAGATATCTCATTGCCGAACCCTTGCTAGCTGAAGACACCGTCTCCAACCCCAACTGTCGCGGTTGCACGTTGTGCTACTGCTCAAAACTCCAAAATCAATCAACAATAATAATAGCAAGTCTCTTTAGTTCAATCACCCTCTTAAATAGAACTTCATGCGCTTTTAGGGTTCGCATGTCACTTTTAGGGTTTACGCTTCGCATTTGCATGCATGCAATTCTAATTTGCCGTTGACTTTTAAGCCTAAGGAAATAAGGCTTCTTTTACCCGACTGATGACTTAACACTGAATGAATGTCATGTTCTTCTCGAAGTATCAAATGTCCTCAGTCAATTCCCCCTCATGCACTACCCGCTCGAACCTATAGGAATCAAGTAGGTTAGAGAGTGTTTTGGATGCTTAATTAGAGTGGGACATTACATGTTTACTTGGTTGGTTCTCATCTCTTGCCTTCTTTGCTAGGTTTTTTCCAAAGGTGCCCGTGGCTCTATTGAAAGAGCTGATCTGTCGACGTATCTCCATCTGCTCACTCTCATTAGGGACCATGCTCTCTAGGCACTCATACAAACCATCTTTGACCTCCCCTGTTAGACAATCTCCTAACTAAACTCTGTAATGATACCTTGGGTTCAAGAAATTCCTAGCTGCATGTATAGGGCGATGGAGTTGATTGTTCCATTTGTTGTCAATAATCTCCCAAATAGGCCCATACTTGGCCACTTTGTCTTTGTATGCTGCCTTTATTTGCTCCTTTGCCTAATCCATAGCCTCATAAATGTAAGCCATGGCCAATCTTTCCCCATCCACCAACCGCAACACCTTCACAAGGGGCTCAACAAATTTCACAACCTTTGCTGCTTTTTTCCAAAATGCAATTTCATTAACTTTCTTTTTGGTTTCTTTTGCATCTTGCCTGCGAGCCCACTTAGATGAAATCCATTCATCACATGAAAACATCTTTTGCAAGTTCTTCTCTTGGGAAATGAGAGATTGCAACGTGAGGAAATGAGTTGTAAATCTCATGATGGTAGGCCTAACAAGTTCCCTGTTCCCAGTGTTTTTCCTCATCAGATTCAAGACCCATGAGTGGTTGTAGATGTATTTTGTAATGCTCTTGGCATGCTCTACAACATTCGTGACCCAATCCTGTTTTCCTATATCCTCAAGCATGAAGTCTATGTAGTGTGCAACACATGGGGTGCAAAATATGGTTTTGTGTTTGCTCTCTAACATCTTACCAGCAAGGAAATAGTCAGAGGCATTATTTATGATGATTTGAACAACATTTGTCACCCCCACCTCCATAACAACTTCATCCAATAGCTGAAATAGCAGGTTTGCATCTTTCACCTTATTAGATGCATCAACTGATTTCAAAAACATGGTTCCTTGAGGAAAAGAGACAAGGAAATTGATTATTGCATGGTTCTTTGTATTAGTCCATCCATCTGACATGATGGTACATCCTGTAGTGACCCATGGCTCCCTAAAACCCTCCAAGTATTCATTTATGGACATAACCTCCTTCTTCAAAAGTGATCCCCTCAAGTCATGCATACCAGGGCCTTTGAAGCCCTTACCAGCAACAAAAATGGAATCCCACATGGGTTGGTAATAAAGTGAGCGGGCAACATTAAAGGGGATATCTGAATCATACCACCATCTAGCAATGTACTCATAAGCAACTTCTTTGCATTGCTTTTTCCAATGCTCATCTAAGGTGGACTGAATTTGGGTCGGTTGAACTTGATATTGAGAGGCATTGACACTTGCAAAGGAAGGGGGAGGTGTAGGAAAATAGTGTTGAAGGGTCTTCTTCTTTTTAGGCTGATTTTCACCAATGTTTTGACGAGAGGGAGGAACATAATGGAAGGGGTCCCTACAAACAGAAGTAGGGGCAAAAGAAGAGCCTCCAAACTCATTTAATTCGTATCTCCTCATAGTGGCATTGGCAAGTTCTCTCTTCCTCCCTATCTCAACTTCTATCTCTTTTTTCCTAGCCTTGTCTTTTTCAAATTTTTTAAACTGATTTAACAAATCAGTTCTAGTCCCTCCAATTACTTCATTTGGTGCCTCATATGGGATAACTTGGCCTCTTATTCCAGCCAAGTGTTGCTTCACCCTATGAATCCCCCCCCCATGTATATGTTTGTTGCAATATTTGCAAAAGACTTCACCATCAACAGTCTCAACATGGGCCCATGCAACATCTTTGGCTCTTGGAGCCATTGAGAAAATGCAAAAAATGAGTTTCTGCAGGTGCAAAATCGAAAAAAATTTGAAAATACACAATGCAAATTGAAAAATTAAAATGTAAATGCAACAAAAAAGATCATTTGTAGTTTAGCTTTTCAAGTTTTTTTGAAAAAAATAAAAAGCAGATATAAAATTTAAGCTAAAAAATTAAAAAAACAAGGGCATTAATAGTTAGCATGAGCATACCTTGAAGTATTGAGGCTTGAACATGCTTGAAGTAGATGTTTGAATTTTAAGTTTCAAAATTGAAATTGCTCCAGCATTGTCCAAAGACTCCAAACTCACCATTGTCCACACTGCACAGTCCCACAACCCACTATCCAGACTCCACAGACCACTGCCCAACTCCACAATGCACACTGCCAGAATGATTCACACTGCATAGTCACTAACAACCTACCCAATTCCCACAATTCAGACTCCTACAGGCTCACGACCTCCTACAGGCTTACAGGCAGCGACAAAAATTTCAGGCCCAAGCTTAAGCTACTCCAATGCGTCCAATCTCAACGTCCAACTCAAGGCTCGGGCTTAGCAACTAGTTGCTCAAGCGTCCAACTCCAACTCTTGTCTAACTCCATGAGTCCACAGTCCAAACTCCAAACGTTGGCGGCTGCATAAGAGACAAACAGTCGGCGACAATAGAGATAATTCAATGATGTGAGTGAAATGGGAGGGAGGGGGGTCTTATTTATAAGTTTAGCATGCATTTTAGGGTTAGGTTTTAGGTTAGTTTAATTATTATACAAAAACAATTACAAATTAATTTTTGGGCCCCGTAGAGATGTTTGGATGCTGGCCGGCTGGTTAGTTATGGGCTTGGCCAGGTAGGACCGGTTCGATAACGAACCGATCGGCTCAGGCCTCGGGCCGACCGTTTCATTACTTAACCAATCCTAGGTTCAGTTTTTGTCCCGGTTTAATTCTCTAAGTTGGTTGGCCGGTCAGACCGACCGGTTCCAATTTTGGTCTGGCCAATTTTTAAAACATTGGAGATAGCTTGCTCAGTGGATGCTTGACATTAGTTGATTGTGGGCTTGGTGTTTTTTCCTTAGGTATTGGAGATGTCTTGGCAGTTTGGTGGACATCCTTCATTGAGGTCTCATGGAGGAGCCACTTGTTTAGAGAGCAACACGGAGGAGGAGGGTTTCTAGCTCTAGTTGGCACGTGGCAACTTGGTTCTTGTTTGGAGGATTAGAGGAGGGTTTCTAGCTCTAGTTGGCATGTGGCAACTTGGTTCTTGTTTGGAGGATTAGAGATGGCTTGGGGATGCTTAGGACTTTGACTGTATTTTTCCAAGTTGTAGCCGACCCAATGGAGTACATTGCTTTGGAGGATAGATGAATTCTGTGGAGGTTCATGATGGAGTGGTATGGACTTACCTTGTGTAGCTACATTAGCTTGGAATCCTTATTGTGCACTGCATCGCCAGTGGAGCATGACGCTAGTACTTTAGAGTAGATGTCTCACTTGTGTGGCCTACAAGGGCTCATGTAGGTTGCTTGTAAGGGCTTAGGTCCATATAGTATTGTTGGCCTCTCCTACCTCTCATATAAATAGAGGAAGGAGAGAGTATTTCCATAACACATTCATTCACTCGTACTCACTCTTGTGATGAGATGTGACTAAGAGAAAAGAGTGCACACTTCTCTCTCTCCCTCTCTCTTTCGTTTCTTCACTTTTACTTGTCTTCTCTCTCTCTCTCTTAAGTTGCTACATAGCATTTTGGAGTTCTAGGGTTAGGGTTTTATCCCTAGGAGATCAGGGATTAGGGTTTTGGGAGAAAACCCGATGATGGATTTGTGAAGAAGAAGAGAAGAGGATGACATTTTGCCCTGGAGGTTGTGTTGGAAAATTCTTGTACTTGAATCTTCTTGGTTGAGCTAGGGTTTGATGATTTACCCTAGCTATGTCTTTTTGGATAGTTTAGAGTTTTTGTATTAGCCTTGAGAGAAGGCTATGTATGTACTTATACTTCATTCTTAGCTTATTTATGAAGTTTCCAGCTGTCCATATTTTGTGCAATTTTCAGATTTGAATTTCAGATGTATATGTTCTTTATGCATTGCTATTTACAACCAATTATGTCTTGCTGATTTGACATAAGTAAAGGGGCAAATTGTTAAATGTTTTGACATCTAAAAAATAATATAAGGGGTTCATTTTACTGCTGTTATATTGTTGTAAAAGTACATTTTCAAATCTGGTTATTAGCTGATAAGCTGTCCTAGAAGGGGTTGAAACTTATCTCATTGTTTGGTAGCTTTTCTCCTTGAATTGATCTGAAGTTTGGGGTTGTTTGAAGTGAATTATTGTGATATTTCTGCTATTGTTTTATACGTTAATTGACATCATCCTTAAGGCTAAAGGTTTCGGGGCTAAGATTAGAGAAACATTCTAAGAAGAAGGTGAAATTTTAGTTTTTCATTAATTGCCCAAGTGCATGAAATTTCGATAGGTCACATAGTTCTATACATAACTTGAAATGACCATAGAAATGCCTAACATGTGATTGCACCTCTTGTTTGTATGACATGGGGTACAAGACTTTACCTTAGCCCCGTGGAGCTCCTTATCTAAAGGCCCAAGGGTAAATGACAGGATTCATGCACAAGAAAAAATCCTCTCTTTTAGCCAAGTTTCTCATTATCTAGACATCATTGGTGATTACGATGCCATCAAGATAGATACTGATGAAGTTGTCCAAACAAGGTTTGAGTGATTCGTTCATTTGCATTTGGAATGTTGTTAGTGCATTGGGGAGTTCACACTACATTACCAATTACTCAAACAACTCTTGTCAAGTTTTGAATGTTGTTTTTGTTATCACAAATCTTGTAGATGCCTCGTGAGGTGATCCTATTCAGGACGACAGAGGAAAGGCAACTCAAGTTGTGACCTACGGTATCCAAGACTTCTGAAAGAACTCAGTTGTCACACCAGTCAAGGATACCGACACTTTGGACTCGGTGAAACACTAAGCCCAGGGGGCGTCCCTAAGACCAAGAAACCCTAAGATTATGGATATGGGATAAACAAGTCAGGGAGACTTGGTTGTATTTCTTAGTTAACTGATTAATTGTAATTTGAAGCGAAAATTGAGAGACTTGGAGCATCCAGGAAAAAGGCCTAAATTTGCCCTAAGGTTTATGTAGGAAAATTGGGATCTAGGGCAAATAGGTAAAATTTAGCACATATGGACACTCAGAATGATTGTTGGGTACAATATTAGGCGATTGGAGAAGAAACCAACAATACCCACTTTATGGTTTGCTGAAAATACCAATTTCCCCAGGGGGTGTTTTTCCCTTATAGCTGGCCAGTGCTTTAGATGGGTAAATCGAGTCCGATCAAGCCAAAACTTTAGATCTGGGGGTTTGATGTTAAAATAAAAGTGGGTTTTTAATTTCGTAGCTCGTTGCAAGCTAGAACTTATGGATCTAAGAAACGAGGGGTTTAACTTTTATGGACTGATGAGCAATGCATGTGCAGACAATAAAAGAAGACAAACTCACTTGGGAGACATAGCTGGAATCTGTAGATGGATCAGGAAATGATGAAGAATGCCGATCTCCTATCAAAATGAACTTCCTCGAGCTAGATCTTGGTGTAGCTATGTCCCAGCTAATTACCCTTGTGCCCCCTTCAACCTGCCAGATCAGAGAAACATCAACCGATCAGACAAACGAATGAGATCTGCAAAATACGGAAAGGAAAAGAGAATAAAAGGTCATTGCTGCCTGCCGATTGCACACCATGAGCAGAAATCTAATGAAATCTGTCTCCTCACTAGGAAAGTGGGAGAGGTGTGACCTTGGGGGTAAGCACAGAGCCAGGTACTGTCACCTACTCCTAGCTCCTCCGTTTAGGCTAACTCCTAATGAAGCCAAGGGGGGTAGTCCCTAACAAAAGAGTTTTCTAAGGCTCTTAAGTTGTTAAAGTGTTCTTAAAGGTTGCGGATGCGGATGGGTGTTGTTTAGGAGTTATTATGATTTGAAGATATTTTTCTTATTATGAATATGACACAAAATCAAAAGCAATCCACGTTGCAAACAAGAGATTAAAAAGATATGTAAAGATTCCAGACTTTAATTAAGCATTCAGTGATAGCAATTATAATGAACCACAGACAATTGATCAATATAAGATAATTATGCAAATTTAATCAAGGACCAGTGCCTTATGGAGTCAATGATACTGAAATGCGCAAAGAAAATAATAAGTCTAGGAATCTAACTAGTGAGTATTAGATTGTACGAATGCTCTTGGTAGGTTTTAAGGATTTTATATGATCTTGATTAAGGTGTCAACGAAGGTTTATCAAAAGCCGAGAGAATCTTCTAAGTTCCCTCCGTTAAAGACATGTCGGGCCCGCTCAGTATCCCAGGCTGGTATCACGAAGATTGACCAGCTAGCTGAGAAGCTTAGACAACAGGATTTCGACGCCTCTACTAGGAAGTACTTTGGAAGAATCCTTACAACGCCGGTGCGTTGGTTACGGGGTGTTAAGTTTTATTAAGTTACTCTTGCAGGGTTAAAGATCCAGTGCCGTTTCTGGGTACTCCGATTTGAGATCGGTCAGAGCATACTCCGGCAAGGAGAGGGAGGGAGTTAATTAATTAAAGGGGTGTGTGTTGTAAGTTTTATTAAATTAGTTAATTAAAACTCTCCGACAGAGAGCGCTCTTGACCTTGTCGTATGACAGAGGTTCAAGAGACTTATCTAATCTAAATACCTAATGCAAGGATGTGCAAATCTAATAATGCTCTCCGACCGAGAGTGCTCGTAACTTGTGTTACTGCAAGTTCAAGAGTCTTACTTAAGAATTAATTAGTTAAAGGAGCAAACAGTAGAATGCATGAAAATAAAAGAAAGACAGTTAAACAAACTCTCCGACAGAGAGCACTCTTGATCCACCTTATGGTGAGATTCAAGAGATTTTGGTTCTTTTTAAGATTAACAATTATAGAGAAAGATACCACAATGCAATTAATAAAATCTAATCTAGCAATTTGTAATGTCCTCTTCCGATTAAGCCTTGAGGCCCAAAACCGCTAACCTATGTGATTCCTGTGGGTTCGAGCGGTTACTGACAGCTAGGGAATCAACTGAGGACTGATGCCATCCATAGAAGATCTAGGGCATCATCATTGGTCAAGAAGGGCCACCGGGGCCAAAGGCCACCTCCGTGCATGCCATCCAGGCATTATTTAATGATGCATGCACTCTTTAAGTCTCCATCCGCATGCATGCAAGTCAACTGCAAATTAGAAGATAAAGTGACCTAATTAGGTCAAAGATTAGGGTTTTCGCAGTTGAAAGTTATAAAAGAGGGATAAAGCGAAAGGAGACTTCACTTTGGATTATTATTATTTTGGGAGCTCTTGGATAGTAGCACAGCATGTCGCACGGTAGTTGGGGTTGGAGACGGAGTCTTCAGCTAACGGGATCTCGGCAGTGAAACATTTGTCCTAGTCTCATTCCAGGTAAGCCATACAGGTTCACCATTTGTTCTTACATTCATTCATAAGTTATCTAGTATATGTTATAGATCGTTGCAGGGACACGTGTGCCGCCGTAAGGGGGGGTTTTCAGCCAGAAAGCCCTAATCAGTTGCAGGGCCTTCAGATCTCAGCTTTACTCCGAAACTCAGGCACCATTCTCATCATCAGCATCATACTCCGGTACTTGGTGATTATTAGATCTGTTTGTGCTCATCCGGAGCAGTTATTAGCAATTTCGGGATCCAGGGGGCGTGAGCAGCTGTCTCTCTGGAGCAAGTCGCTATCCTGCCTAGAGATCTCAGAAATCCCGCATGTACCAGGCATTCTCTCCGGCACGGGAAGGCTATCAGTCCTGCAAATCGGCAGCATCATCGGACACCTCCTTCACTGAAAGCGTCACCCTTTTCTGACTAGGGTTCTTGCTGCTGGGGGTTCACCGGAAGCAGAAGAGATCTGCCCATCTCCGATCCAGTTCTCGGTGCTTGCATAGGAGCAGTCTAGCCGGCTTATCAGTGGTAAGTGTGGATTATTATTATTTTGGGAGCTCTTGGATAGTAGCACAGCATGTCGCACGGTAGTTGGGGTTGGAGACGAAGTCTTCAGCTAACGGGATCTCGGCAGTGAAACATTTGTCCTAGTCTCATTCCAGGTAAGCCATACAGGTTCACCATTTGTTCTTACATTCATTCATAAGTTATCTAGTATATGTTATAGATCGTTGCAGGGACACGTGTGCAGCCGCAAGGGGGGGTTTTCAGCCAGAAAGCCCTAATCAGTTGCAGGGCCTTCAGATCTCAGCTTTACTCCGAAACTCAGGCACCATTCTCATCATCAGCATCATACTTCGGTACTCGGTGATTATCAGATCTGTTTGTGCTCATCCGGAGCAGTTATTAGCAATTTCGGGATCCAGGGGGCGTGAGCAGCTGTCTCTCTGGAGCAAGTCGCTATCCTGCCTAGAGATCTCAGAAATCCCGCATGTACCAGGCATTCTCTCCGGCACGGGAAGGCTATCAGTCCTGCAAATCGGCAGCATCATCGGACACCTCCTTCACTGAAAGTGTCACCCTTTTCTGACTGGGGTTCTTGCTGCTGGGGGTTCACCGGAAGCAGAAGAGATCTGCCCATCTCCGATCCAGTTCTTGGTGCTTGCATAGGAGCAGTCTAGCCGGCTTATCAGTGGTAAGTGTTCATTCTGTCCCACAAACCCTAACCCTAATTTTTGCATGGCAGTTTGCATGCCCAGTTGTATCAGCATATTTGCTTAGAAATAGAAAATATCGGGATTTAGGGATACTACAGTGGTATCAGAGCTATCTTCTTGGCCAGCTGTGGGCTTAAGAAATGAAACGTAGACGAATACAGGAAGAGACCCTTTTGTAACCTATAGGAGGAGAAAGAGTAGATACACAGGGGAGTTTGAGGATATCCAACTAGAAGATACCAATTCAGATATGGAACAAACAGGTATACACTCGGATAGGGGAAAAGGAATGGGTGAATTTAGGGCTGTTTGGGTGTGACTAGTTTAAGGTTCGAAATTGGCCAAATTTGAGCAGACTTGAATAACATGTCAAAAGGAGTTATCTGATTCTACCATTTGAGTGTTTGAGGTCTGTTATGATGAGTTAAATACCAAAGGGTCATTCGATAAGAAATTTGGAAAGGTATGGCAGTGTTTGGGACAAGACAAGAAAGACTAGTTTCCTAGTTTTCGTGGTTTTGAAACTAGACAAAGTACAGAGGGAGGATGTATGTGAAGTGCTTGTAAAAAGTCCTTAGCCACACAATATTAATCAGACACATATAAACTTATCAAGCCAATCAGAAGCTTCATATCACTCTCCTAAAGCTGCCTCAGTTGTCTCATAGCCATGGAATCACTGTCATCATCCTCATCTTCATAATCCTTTTGAAGAACACGAAGCACGCTCAATAGTGGAATGTAGTGTGGAAGAAAAAATGGCAATTCCACTTTTAGGTTCCTCAATATTCAAGGCAACAAGAGAGAGGACAAACTCTGAACTAAAGTTTTAAAAAAACATTTGTTTTAAAGTGTTGTGGGGCTTTTTTGTTTCTGGAAATGTGTCGCACAGACACTATCTGTACCAGAAACACGTCCATACAGATGAAAGCACGTTTATGAGTCGTACGATACGCGTTTCCAAGTTTCCGCATGGAAACGGCATGGAAACGGGGGGGGGGGGGTCAAGTTTTCTGCAACATAGGTCAAGATGTTGTTCATCCTGTACATGCTCTTCCCAAGATTTGCTATAAATTAGTATATCATAAAAAATTACCAACACAAATTTTTTGAGAAAGGGCTTGAAAATAGATTTCATCAAGCTTTGAAATGTTGAAGGTGCATTGGCAAGGCCAAAGGGCATCACCAGAAACTCATAATGACCTTCATGTGTTCTAAAGGTTGTTTTGGGGATGTCTATGTCCTTCATTTTAATTGATGTTATCATCTTTGATCTCATGCTTGGAAGTTTTATAACTCCCAAATATTATGATCTTGGAAGTCTTGTACATAGCCAAAACTTTGATCCCAAACACCTTGATTGACTTAGGGGCAACCATGAATGTGATGGCGAAGGAAACAATGCACAAATTACACCTTCGTGAATTGAGATAAACCCCAACAATCGCTCAGATGGCTAGTAGGTCTACTGTCAAACCATAAGTAATCATAGAGGATGTAGTAGATTTCGCTGATTCTTAGGAATATGCTACAGATTTTATGGTGCTTCAAACAAAAACTAGATATAATTTGATACTTGGGAGACCTTGGTTAGTAACAACGGATTCGTATATTGAGTGTAAATCAAGGGATAGGACAATCTCACATGGAAATTCCATCAAAAAGTTGACTTAGTACCCTCCTGTTAGATCCTTCCTTGTATTCGTTTTTGGTTGTCTTGAGTTGTTCTCCTAGGATGAGGGAGCATGAGTGTTGAAGGGTGTTCCTTGCAGGATGAGTGTTACACATGGGAGAGATTCCCTTACATCTATGACATTTGGTATCTTCTAATTTTGGTCAGTGTAAGGTTATGACAAATTCTATGACAATTATGATAGATTTCTCTTACACATAACGACACATTTATGGTGGGGGTTACACATGCTAATAAAGGCATTCCTTGAGGAGAGATTCCTTGTTCGTTGACCCTGCATCATGAAGAAGGGATACCTAGCAGAGGTGTGCCCTAGAAGAATGTGCCATCTCAACCGCCTCCAACCAATTATCCATAAAATAATACCAATTGAAGTACGCCCTAATAGATAGTGTCAATGGTGGTTGACCTTATCAATGCATGTGCCAAAACCATCCATTGATTTTCCCCAAACCATGTGCAAAAGTGGTTGTGTTACCAACTATTTTGTACAATAGTTGAGCTTCCTATTGAGCTGCCAGTTATCGAGCATGATGAATGCTCATCTCCAGAGTTCAGAAGTTCAGTGTGTTCCAGAGTTAGCCAGTTTTTCGTTGAACTTTTTATTTTTTGTAAAATACATGTTCATACCCCCTTGAGGAAAATGTAAAAAATATCCTAGCATTTAAATTTTTATAAAAGGCTTGGCTTTCCGGACTTGGGCATCAAGCTGACTAGCCTAGAGTGTTTTTTCCCTTGGTTATTATTGGCTGTTGAACAAACGACCAATAATTTCTGAGTTTTTCACTCGCTCCTCCAAAGCTGGGGTAGTTGTTTTGATGTTTTGGCCTTGGGAGGTTATTAGAGCCTTCGTGTCAGTGTTTTTTGTCATGCTAGGCATTCCGATTGAGTCGTATGAACATGTACTAGGTCCCCCTAAAGTTTCGTTGGATTTCGAGAGAAATGCTTTTTTTTTTTTTCCGTTTTTTAAGCCATTTTTTAATGGTTTAAATGGAAAAATTCAAAATGTAATAAAAGTGTGATCTGAAGTCCGTTTTCGGCATGGTTGGGCTCATTTTCAAGCCTGAAGCAACATCTTTACTCTAGGGGCCACTTTCACCATCAGTTGAGCAGCCGAAGCATCCCAAAAGTCAGTATTCGGCTAAATGAGCATCAAGGTGGCATTTTAATGCTAAAAATGGACATTTTTGGCACTTGTCAAATATTTTAAAAAGTCAAAAAAATATTATTTTAATGATGAGGGTGACATGGAAGTGGGTCCCTCATGCGATATAACCCATTTCAAAGTGTAATGTGACTTAAGCTTTGGTTTAAAAGTGATGCTAAGAATTGTTTCCATGGAAGATGACGTGAGGGTGAGGGGACTCATGCTAATGAGATGTGATGAGTGGGATGAAGTGGGACCCCTCTCCACTTAGAACTTATTATTTTAAACCATGGTCCATGGCATGAGTTTCCAATACCTTCGAATTAGCAAATAGATGGTGACGTGAATGGGATGACGTGAAGACCCATAGCTATCACGTGGATTAAAACCATACGTGCGATTTGTTTAGAGCTCATGATCATGAAGATGATTTCTCCTAAAATTAGGGGCATGAACTATAGTCTAAAGCGTGGAGTGTGGCATAAATATCGTGAACCATTGGTTATCTATTTACAAACTTTCTTTTTTGCTGTACGGCTCTCACGTGGAAGAAAGCTCACGCATGAGTGAATGAAGCCGATAGATTTTGGTGGGGGTTTGATTGGGTGTGTTGGCAGCTTCAGCTCTTGTTCAGCCCAGTTCAACTTCGCTTCAGCTCAACTTAACTCCAGATTGATCTCTGGTTCATTAAAAGCCTCTGGGGCTTGGTTTTTTGTATAAATAGAGGCTCTTGGAGCTCTATTCTACATGGGGAATTGGGCATAGAAACTCTACTAAAATTGTAATTAGTATTTCATTGAATAAAGCTTTTTCGACTTTGGAGGTCTATGTGATTGTTTCTTCATTGGTGGATGTGTCTATTATAAGGTGATATCTTTCCTTGCTTTCAAATTGTTTCTCATGTGTTGGATCAAATAACTAGCTTTAGAAGTCTATTGTTAGAACACAAGATTTTCCATTTGCAGTTGTCAAGTTGGATTATTATGCAAAGCTTGTTGTAATCTAGATGCGTACAAGTATTCAGTTATATGAAGTATTGATCTTGATTTAATATTCCTAGCATACTAGTTATTTTGTTTGATCTCACTGGGTTTCAAGTTGATTGTCTCAACAGATCTTGCCATTTGGAGAAGGGTATGAGCTCGGTTGCATCGATCTCATCTCCATCATCATAAGAACCTTCTAACCAATGTTACCAGACTCGGAATCGGCAATGAATCGGCGAGGCAAAAGAGTGAAGAGT
>LPNX010668293.1:838-16711 GCA_001517045.1 Pseudotsuga menziesii | reverse complement strand
TGATGAAGCCTTCAAGGGTACCTGGCAACATCTTAGTCCTTTCGCGTATAGCACTGGTATAGGCAAACAACTTTGATGGTGTCCTATAATCTTGTAGCTGAGCAATAACGCGACTTTGGACCTCTTGATCAGGGAAGCACCTTTCAAGGCACGTCATGAGTCCTCTGCCAACCTCCCCATCCTCATTAAATCTAGCCTTATCATAAAAATATTGTGGGTTTAAGAAGTACCCAGCAGCATGTAAGGGGGAATGCAATTGTCTATCCCAACGTGCATCAATAATGTCCCAAAGAGGCATATACTTGGCCTCCTCATCCCCATATCTTCTTTTGATGGCCTCCTTGGCGAGATCCATCGCCTCATAAATGTAACCCATAGCGGGCTTGTCACCATCAACCATCCTGAAAGATCAAACTTTCAAATTCAATTAAATCTGAAAATGAAATGAAATCTAAAAAATAAAAAAGTTAAAGACTTGAAGTACCTGAGAACTCTAACAAGTGACTCTGTCACATCAACAATCTCTTCGGCATCTTTCCAGAAACCGTCATTAAACACAAGGGCAACAATTTCAATGCCTTCGAGTGTCTTGCTATGTTTAGAAGCCATCCACTCAGGTCCCAAAAACATCCTCTTTAAATTTATCTTTTGTTGAACCACAGATTGCAAAGAGATGAAATTTGTTGCAAATCTTGTCACTGCAGGTCGAACAAGTTCTTTACCTTCAGTGTATATTCTCATGGTGTGGAGGACATTAGTGTGATTGTAGATGTATTTGGTTATGGATTTTGCCTTATCCACAACCTCATGTATCCAAGCAAGTTTTCCAATGTCCTCAAGCATTAAATCTATGCAATGGGCTGCACAAGAGGTCCAGAAAATGGTGGGGTGCCTAACTTCAAAAAGTCTACCAGCAGCCATATAATTAGCTGCATTGTCGGTGACAATTTGTATAACATTTTCTTCTCCCACTTTCTGAACAACTTCCTCCATCATTTCACAAATAAGCTGAGCAGTCTTAACCTTGTCTGAGGCATCCACTGATTTGAGAAACATTGTGCCTGCTGGACAAGATACGAGGAAATTTATTAAAGTTCTATTCCTTTGATCTGTCCATCCATCACTCATAATGGTGCACCCTGTTTCTGTCCATGATGAACGGAACTTGGCAAGTATGAGCATAACATCATCAACACTCTCTAATAGCAAATCTGTCCTAAGGCTCTCAGATGTAGGGGCTTTGAACCCCGGACCTGCAACAGCAATTGCATCAACCATAGCTTGCCAGTAAGGGCTTCTGGCACAATGAAAAGGGATATCGGAATAGTACCAAAAGTTGGCAATGGCCTTCCTTGCCTGAATATGGACATTCTTTCTCCAACCAGTGGCTTCCAAGCTAGGTTGGGAACCAGGTTTTGTGCGGGCAGCAAAATAAGTGTGTATGTTGCCACCTCCTGTGCTCAAATTTGTAGGAATGGAAGGAGGTAGCATTTGGTCTCGACTTTGAGGCATGCTTGTAAAACTTGGGCCCGGCATTGAGGATTCAACGGAGGGAGGTGACATAGGGTTATTGGAAGAAAACTGACCAGCTCCAATACTTGCTTGTTCTACAGTTATCCTTGCTTTCTTGGCCTTCAGCGCATTGAATGTATCAATGGCCAAGGTTGCCTGGTGTTTGACATCTTGCTCAACTTTTTTGCAAATACCAATGTCATGGCCTGGCATCTGAGCAAGGTGGAACTTGAATCTATAAATGCCCCCACTACATTCTTCTTTGCAAAATTTACATAGGAGCTTGGTTTTTCCCGGAATTTTGTCACAGTACGCCCAAGCAAAGTCCTTCTCCCTGGGCATTTTCACTATGTGGCTGCCCGCTGTATATGTCTATAACAGGCCGCTGGCTGCCAAAGGCCCAAAGATCAATCCTGTAACAAAAACAACAAAGTTACAAACAGTCAAATAAATTATAATTATAATACTGTCAAATAAATTATAACACACAGTCAAATAAATTATATTACACAGTCAAATAAATTATAATTATAATACTGTCAAAAAATTATAACACACAGTCAAACAATAATTAATGGACCTGAGTATCCCAAAGTTCAAACAGTAAAAACCAGCGACCCTCCATGCTTTGCTTTGGCGCATAACATTACTCTTGAATTGCTTGAGATGTCAAATTAAATTTTTTTTAATATAATTGATAATAAAAAAATCAAATATGGTATATTGACTGGTAAATAATCCACTGTTTTTTTCAATTTAAGAAAGTTTACTGTTTTTTTCAATTTAAGAAAGTTTACATGTGGGCAAGCTTTTTCTTTTATAAGTGTTTTTAATAATTTTAAATTAATTAAAATTAATAATAAATAAAATATTTTCTTATAGTTTTTATATAATTATTTTTTTTAAAAGAAAATTATCATTATATTATTAATATTCTTATCGTTTAAAGAATAAGTTTTCAATGTTAATTTTAAATAAATACTGTTTAAAATTTAATATTAATTTTAAAATTTAAAATTATAAAACATTATTAAACAAGAAATTTATATTTAAAATATTCTTATAAAAATAATATTTAATTTAATATATTAAGGTAAAATATAAAAATAAATAGTTTTGAACCATATTACATTTTCATTTTATTAATAAAGTTGTATAAAATTAAACTTAAAGTTAAAATTTAACTTTATTAATAACTTATATAACTCTGTTAATTTTATTTAAAGTTTAAACCATATTTATTAAAAAAATTATCTAAACCTTAAGTTCTAACTTCTAACAGAATTAAAAACTTAAGACTTTACCTGGAAGCCGAGGTCGACGGGAATGCTGAAAACCGAGGTCGACGGGAATGCTGTTGAAGTTGGGACTCAGAATGCTGTTGAATGCGACCGGAATGCTGTTGAAGTCGGGACTCGGAATGCTGTTGAAGTCGGAATGCTGTTGAAGTCGCCCCGAATGGTGCTGAAGTCGGCCAGTGGAGATCCTGCGTAGAGGTCGAGCCGACTGGTGATGAAGTCGCCCAGTGAAGATCCTGCGTAGAGCTGGGGCCGAGGATGAAACCTGCACCTGCGTGGAGCTGGGCCGCTGGCAGCCTTGACGTCTGCAGAACAGCGTTAGAATGAATGCCAACAAAAACGTGGAGCTAGGCATGGAACCAGAACGATGGACGCTGGACGCGGAACAGCAGAGCCAACAAAACTTCGCCGCACTAAAAAACGAACTTCTCTCTCAGCAAACCGACAACCATATGTTAAATGCGGCTAGCGTAGGATAAACCCGCGAAACAATTTTCCGCGGCCCGTACTTTGACTTTTCGATTTTCCCCCGGTGAAAAAAACGCCTATTAAACGCGATTAATCGCGATTTTGCAGGGACGCGAACCAGATCGTTAAAAAATCGCGATTTAATGGGAAACGATCCAACTCGGATCGTTTGGGGAAAGAGCCAATCGGGAATCGCGATTAATCGCGAGTAGGGCCCGATTCCTGTTACACTGCTTCTAACATTGTTGTCTTTCAGGATCTACAGTGTTGGGCTTGTTCCAAGAAGAAAAACGCAAGGAGATCTTACTCCAAAGCTCCATTTTCAATTTCGAGTCTATCCTTCTTTCTGGTTACTTGGTTTCCTTCCCTTCACTCTTACTGTTTTTCAGCCCTCTTCCTCCTCTTTCGCTGCCCTATTTTTGTTCTCTTTTCTTTCTTTTTTGCAGCCCTCTTTCGCTGTCCTATTTCTCACTTTTCTGCAGCCAACTATCCTCTTTGTTGGCTGCCCTCTTTCGTCATTATTTTCAGCCTTTTCTTTCTTCTTTTTGCAGCCTTAGTTCATTGCTCATTACCTTACTGTTTTGCCTTTTCGCAACCCCTTCTTTTCTCTTTTTGCAGCCACCGTTCGCTGCCCTCTTTGCTCCCTTTCGCTCCACTTTCCTTCCTCTTTTTTTTCCCATAGCTCTTAGTTGTTTAGCATTTAGTTTCATTTCAAAAAGATTAAAGAAAAAGTTGCATTTAAAAATTGTACTTGCATCTTAGATCTCATCTTAAAAGATAGACTTGCATTGCTTTTCAAATGACTAGTTTGCACTTAACTTAGATCTTAGTTTTTATTTGACTAATGCTAATGGGTTATTGAGTTCGTCATTGTGATAGGTATTTGTGAAAGAGAAACTCAAGAAATCTTGAAGCAAGAAGAAGAGAAAAAGGTGTGAACCAAGAAGAACATAAAAAAACCAAAGGATGATCGAAACCAAGAAATCATTAACCATTATCCTTTGTAATAGCTCTTAAGAGCTTGTTTCAAGTATTTTTCAAAGTTTGTTTCTCTCAAAGTCCTTCCAAGGGCTTTAATCCCAAAGGCATTTGTACTCACATAATAAAGTTTGCGAGCGGGGTTTTTAAGCCCCCACATTCACTTCCCCCATTTGGGGAAGCCTTGTAGTCTTATTTGCTTGGTTGAGTTGTTAGTTAGTTTCATTTTTGCTCTTAGATCACTAATTGCTAGATTAGTTCATTATTAGCATTTTAATCATTGTTTTACTATCACGTGGTTTCACATTTACAATCTGATTGTCTCTTAAAATAAACCAAAGTCTTTTGAACTTGCCATAACCCAAGTCAAGAGCACTCTCTGTCGGAGAGCATAGTTAGATTTGCATTTTCCTTGCATTAGGCATATAGAATAGTTAAAGTCTCTTGAACTTCCGTCATAAGACGAAGTCAAGAGTGCTCTTTGTCGGAGACTTGAACTGTGTGCTCATAATAATAAAATCATTCCAACTCACATTTCCCCACTTAAAATTTGCTTCGTTGCTAATCCCTCACCTAGTATGCTCTGTCGACCCTGAAAAGTTGGATTCGTACTCAGAACGGTGATCGGATTTGTTAATCTTGCAAGTTATAACATAATAAAATTTTCACCCCCACAACCAACGCACAGGCGTTGTCAAAAGCATTTGAGTTGTTCTCAGTAAGGGTGCCGAAACCCCCCGTTGTCTAAGTTTCTCGGCTTGTTGGTTAATTTCTCCGAACACCTAGCCCGGGATACTGGATGGGCCGACAGGTCTTGAACGGAACGGCTTAGAATACTTTTCCGGTTGGACTTTGATACCTTGTTCTCTCAATCTTAATAATCCAAGATCACTAAAACTTGATAACATTTACAAAGAGCATTTGCAAAACGATCACACAAACATTGAACTCTTGTATCAAGCACCCTAGCACTACAATTTTTGACTCCATGCACATTGGATAAGACACTGGTCTGTTATTATTGTATTTTCATATCTCAAGTGTATTGTTCAGTATCTTATCATTATGGATGCTTTTGTTTAATTCAATCAGTGTTGTGTTTCATTTAAATACCGCAAGCATATCTTTGTAATTTTTAAAGTTGAAACTGTGATCTTCCCATCAGAAAACTCCTAAACAACACCCATCCGCATCTGCAACCACCAAAAGACATTTAAAACATTGAGCCATAGAAACTTTGTTAGGGACTACCCCCCTTGGCTTCGTTAGGAGTTAGCCTAAACAGAGGAGCTAGGAGTAGGTGACAGCACCTGGCTCTGTGCTTGCCCCCAAGGCCACACCTCTCCCACTTTCTCAAGTGAGGAGACAACTTTCATTAGATTTCTGTTGCTGGTGTGCATTCGACGGACAACAGGTTGCACTCATAAAATAATTCTCCATCTGTTGTGGAATCTATGCCAAAGAGGAGCACTCTAGTGAAAACCCCATAATATTCTTTACTAAAGATTATATTAAATATATTTCCGAAGCATAGGTTTAGCTCAGTCTCGCTAATGCTTCAACAATGAAGACAACAACAATATATCTTTCTTTGAGCTGATTTGATTAAAATGATACCTAGTTTTTTGTCAAAACTATTGCTATGTTGAATGGGAGAAATAATGGACAATAGGAGAAGATTGTATTGACTCACTAGTAACTAGACAATATCGCTTTTGTAAAAGATAAAAAAGATTGACATAGCTAGCCTCATTAGGAGACAACCTAGGTACTACAACATTCATGTTGAATATATTATCCCATACAAAACAATGAAGCTTATTGACAAATTTGTATGTTGACAACCAATTAGTCCTTTATTTTTGACATAACCTAAATGTTTCTATAGTATACACAGCAAAATCATCTTTCAACTTGTACAACATGGTAGAACTTATCACTATTTTGAGATCTGTTACATAGCATTTATAGTGTTTCTTTTAATGTTCAGAGTAAGCTTCATTTTGATTTAATTACAGTGTATGGAAGTGATTTTACTTTTAGATAAGTTGGTTTTCCATAACCAAGTCCCTTATTATATTTAATGCTATTGCAGATAGGATTAGCAAACTGCCAAAGCTGGTTGAAGATGTTATTCAAACTTCTGTCAATACTGGGCCTAGGGGAGTTATACGACTAGCACAAGGAATTCAAGCGACATTGGTCGTTGGCAGTGAATGGCTATCTGAAATATCAAAGGCAATGAATCTCACCTTAATGATACAATTTAGTCATATATTTAGTACCAGTTTGTTTTTAAATTTTTTGTATATGGGGCTTTATGTTATTGTGTTATTTTTGACCATGAGTCAAGTACCTCAAAGACTTCATGGGAAGAGTCCATAACTTCATTATCTTCCCATGGTTGTCCTAGTTTTGAGTGTAATTGTTGCTACAACAAAATTTTAGTATTGTGAAAAAATTGTCTTTTTGTAGAGTTGTTTTGTTCATTTCCCATTTGTAGGCACAACATATCCTTTTCACTAGATAAAAGAGTTGGAAACGTTTTTGGATTTTTGATATAGGCCCCAGAAAATAGAATGGAAATTTTTTTTCAGAGAAAATACAACTTATATTTTATGGATGATCATATATCTACAAAATAAATAAAGAACTAACTTAATGCAGACAACGCTACGATAATGTCTGACTATGCATAAGTATAACAGATCATTTTGGCATCTTGTATAAGCAGAAAAACCCTTGGCTTTGACTTTGGTACTTACCTCATCAAACACCAACTTCACAAATTTCTTCAATTCCATCTAATGTATTTATCATCACAAGCACAATGCTGATATCTACATGTCCTATCATTAGATAAAAAATGTTGCTAGAAAGGGCCAAAGATAAATCTACTGTAAAAGCAGCAGTAGTTTAATTTCAAATTTCATCTGATCTTATTTTATTTTGGGAGCTATAGGGCAAGCTGTCATTTATGAGGTACTCCCTTTGAGGATTCTCTTATATTTTATTAGTAAGTTTATCGAGGTATTCCCTTTCTAGATATTCTTATATTTAATAATTGAGTTAAGACTAGATATGGCAAACTTGGTGGAATCACAAATTAATGAGTCCATTTTCTAGTGGGGAAAGGGCGATGAAGGTCAAGTAGTACTTGCATGGCTGATGGGAGGTTTGTTGATGGCCAGCCACCATACCGTATTGCACTACTCAAGGGGTTTAGTAGGTGTTGAGATCATAAGATAGTGGATCGACTGTAAAATCTCCAATAAACCCTAATCCAGCCAAGCAAAAATTACAACAGAATTGAAACAACAATTAAGTGATGAAGGCAAGAGAGATCACTGTAATACCCAACCATGAAAAAGAGAAGTGCACGAGAGGAAGATTGCCCTTAGGTCGTTATCAAATCATATCTTGAATGAATGATTTACAGATGCAGAGTGTGCTTTAGTAATACACCTCCTTTAGGGTTTAGGGTGCCACCTGTTGAAGTTCGCAGCATGGTGAGTTATTCTCCAAGTAGGCTTCGTGTGTCGAGGTTGACCTGAGTTAGTCTCGAGAGACTTGGAGAAGACTCTCATGTGTCAAGACTCAAGACTGAGTTTCGTGTGTCGAAGCAAGATGCTTCTATACAGTCTTGTGTGTCGAAGCAGTGTCTTCTCTGTGAAGGCAGAGATGATGTGTGATGTTTGTTGTCGCCCAAAACTGGCATGCGTGTGTTGAAGCCCAAAAGGTAAGCACACCAGCTTGATGACAACTCTCTCGAGAGAAGCCAATGTCACCACACTCCTCTCTCCTCGCTTCAGGTTGGATTTTCTCCAACTCAAGGGGGGCTTCCCTAAGGTAGGATCGCTAAGGCAGGTGCAACGAAGGGTAAGGTGAACTGAAGAGGCTGCCTTAGAGAAATAGTTGTAAATAAAAAGGAAAAGGTATTTTGATTGAGTGATGGGAAGGAAAGGAAGGATTGGTCCTCGACGGAAGACCAGTGTCAGTACCAGAAGGGAGAATGGAGTCAAAAGAGGACTCAAGGGGGCTTCACGTTTCACACAAGTGAGATTAAACTAGTACGTTCCATAATCAAAGACAAGAAGAATATGAGTATAATTGACTACTGTCTATTGCTCCTAAGATCTTTTGAGAACACAACGTCAACAAACAACTTGACAACTGCAAATGCATGCCCAATGGACTAGAATTTAGCTTTCTATGCTAGATTTACTCTACAGCTTATCATGAAACACACAACCATGAAAGAGATGCCCAATATATATCCAAAAACCCCACATGATTTTTCCATTCAGCTTGATGGGAAAAATCCTCCCAACTTTTTTCCATGTTTACAATGAAAGAGGCTATCCTCTTTATAGGCCAAAAAGGCTCTAAAAACAAAGAATAAACTATTGGAGAAAAAGTGGGATCATAGATCTACTTTTCTCTCAAATATCTTTTTCACAAAGTAAAGTGTAACTACACTTTATTAAAATATCAAAAATAAATAAAACACTTAAACTAGTAGTTTTATCCTCCAAGTAGATGGACAAAACCGAGGAACTAAAGGCTCCCATATCCATGTAACCAGTGCTGCTAAAAGAAATTGGTTTCCAGAAGAAAAAATCATATGAGCTGGCCACCAAACACCCACGAAGAAATGCATGATTCTGCAATCGGAGAAAATAATATGGGAAAAAACATGGCCAAGTCTGCTAGTGGGTTAAGTCGCGTAGGAGATAGCGTTTCGGTAAAGAAAACTCGGGCTCATAAAATTTCGTCGACTGCTTACTGTAGCGCTCCACGTGAAACATCAACAACCTCCACTCGGCTGTAAGTATGAGAAAGGCTTCAATAAAATATTCATGCTGGCTGCTTCAGCTCCACGTATTTGCAAATCAGCTGCCGAATCGCAACGTGTGGGTATGCTGCAGTGGTGACCACGGGCTAACAAAAATGCGAATTATCTCTGATATTCCAAATTTCTCTGATATTCCATATTTCTCTGATATTCCATCTCAATCCCGATGACTGAGGCGAGGGTGGGGAGGATCTTCTGAGTGAGTGCGGGTCACGATTCTGTTTGTTGTAGTTGGCTGCCAGGATCCAAATTTTAGTTGCAGACGGATTCCGTTTCTCAAACACGAAACATTAACACTGGCTGACTGCTACATCGTGGACGCGGGCCCGGTTAAAAACTTAAAGTGAATCAACTAGTGAGAAATTGAACACTCCAGTGATTCACGTCCAAAAAAAAAGGGGACTCAGGTATGCCAACAATCAACAAGGAAGTCCCGAGCAATCTGCTGTTGACAACAAAAAACGTGGATTTTGTGATTGGCTCCAAGCTCGGTTGTCAAGGAAACTCGCGATCTTTGATTTCAATCAGCGTTTCAGGTTTGGATATGTTTACCTCTTCTAAAAAATCCATGAGTGAGACTCAATGTTTCCACTTCTTCCAATAAAACCTTTCAAGTAACTGATTTTTTGACAGGACTCTTGATTTGGATTGAAAAGCTGAAATTATCCAAGGCATAGAAAAGTACGTCTTATGAAGTAAACAAAACCAACATCCTTAAAGTATGAACTGTCTGATATCTGCACTACTCATAGACTCCAAATAATCAACTACATGATCATGAAAGGCATAAAAGTTTACCTCTAAATTAGCGGCTTTCGCTTGATCCAAAAGATGTAGCTGCTGCTCTAGAATTTTCACTAAATATGGATCTCCAATTTCCTGTTCATGGATGTCATATTTACTGCTAAAAGCTTCTAAAAAGGTTGTTATACCAATCTGATTTTCTTCATGAGCAATAAATACATTATTACATACCACATCATTTTTAATAGAAATAAAACTCTGATGTCTGTTATTTGGGCAATGATGCAACAAATGGAACTCCTCACAGCATTCTTCTATTTCTGACTCAAGGATGTCATATTCAGGCCTGATGAAATTTTGGATATGCTGATCAACATTTCCAAAATAAAGGAGATATGCTTTTTCATGTCCTTCAAGATCACTTTCCTCATATTCATCAAACACCGAAAGAATATTGTAGGGGATAGTCTGCTTAGAATCCTCTTGAATAATAGTTTCCGCACGAAACTCTGTAACAGGAATTGGCTGAAAAGAAAACTGATCATCCTGATCATAGATCAGGCAGAAAACATCTTCATCATAAACAGGCTGAACAGAACTTTCAGAAGAAGAAAATACTTCTGGTTGATCATGTGAGTTATCACCAAGATCATGATACTCATCATAAACAGGTGTATTAAAAGCCTTCATATCTTGCAAAGAGTAATGATGACAATTTAAAACAATGTCTTGATTCTTCTTCAGTGGTTCATCGTAAATTTCATTAAAACTCAAGCCAACAGAATTTTCATGAACAGAATGATACACAGCTAATTCCTTATCTCGATCATAATCATCCATAGATTCTCTAAAAGTTACCTCTTGAGCTAATTCTGAAATGGTTTTCTCATAATATGTTTGGCATCCTTCACTACTTTCTTCACAATGATTATTTGAAAAAGATAAAGGAGTTTCAACATAAAACTCAGCCTGCTCAGCAGTAAACACTTCTCTAGTATTTCTTATGAAAATATCGCTTTCAACTTCAACTAGAGAAATGTCAGAACTGTTTGGAAAATATTAATATTTATATTTAGAAACTTCAGAACTTCTAGTAGGTGAATGATAAACATGTTTAGAAATAATCCCATCATCAGAATCTCTCATGAAAATGTAATTAGACTGCTGAAAAACAGAATTTCCTCCCTTACCATATGAAAGCTCAGCTACATTTAGCCTCATCAGAGTCATCAAATACTAGATATTTCCAACCTGGAGTAACAATCTTTTGTAAATTCTTATACATATCATGACGATTTCATTGGAAAAGGCTAAATGCCCATGTGAAGAATTCTGTTCCAAATTATCAAACCTAGTCTGAAAACTATCTCTGTCAATCTGAAAGTCTTTATCATCAAAATGTGCATCAAATTTATTCAATTCTGAATTTCTAGAAAACTTTGGACAGGATACTGAAGAAGGGTATATTGGAGAGGTAACACATGGTACTGAATATGCTGATTCCTTGCACAGGTATCAAAAACAGGTTGAAAACTGAAACTTCTTAAATTATGAAATTCAGGAACTTTATTGTCATGAAAATCATGAACAAATAATGAATTACATACAACCTGATTTGTATTTAAATTTGAAACACTCGAAATGTAATCACTTTCAGCAGCATATAAAAACTATGAATCTTGACTGGAAGTTTCTTCAACTTCTGAAATCTATTCTAATCTGACAGAAGCAGTTATTCCTAACTCTGTCATTGCCCATAATTTGATCATGAAAACAACCTCTGTCATAATTTTTCCTGCAATAGAAACTCTTGACAATATTTTGAGGGGTCTCGATCTGGATCACACCAAGTCTTTCTCTGAAGTACTCAAACTTCACTCTCGCTAGAGTCTTGGTCAACATATTGGCTATCTACTCGTTCGTTGCCACGTACTAGAGCTTCAGTGCTTCTCTCTACACCATATCCCTGATATAGTGGAACTTGATCTCGGTGTGCTTCGACTTGTCATGGAACACAGGGTTTTCCTATAGCTTCACACAACTCTGATTGTCGCAGAAGATACAACTCATATCCAACTGGAGATCAAACAAGTCAGACAATAGCTTTCGTAGCCACACTGCCTTGCAACTAGCCGAGCAAGCGGCAACATACTTTGACTCGGCTGTACTCAGTGCCACGCATGATTACTTCCTGCTGAACCAGGAGATCATGCCAGATCCCAAACTGAAGCAGCAACCTGAGGTGCTCTTTCTATCAGTGGTGCTACCTGCCCAATCTGAATCAACATAACCGTGTAGGTTAATCTTCTGATTTGCATCAGATTTGAGCCCATAATCCACTGTACCTTTTAGGAACCTCAGTACATGCATTGCAGCTATCAGGTGAACATGTCTCGGATCTGTCAGGAACTGGCTGAGGGTGTTCACCACAAAGCATATGTCTGGCCTCGTATTCGTCAGGTACATCAATGAGCCAATCATCTGACAATACATCGTAGCATCAACCGTCTTGGATGAAGCATCACTCAGAAGCTTCAAATTAGATGCCATAGGTGTGGCTATTGCCTTGCAGTCCAACATTCCGAATCTCTTCAGAATCTCCACTGCATACTTTCCCTGACTAAGGAAGATCCCATCTGCACTCTGCCACACCTCCATGCCTAAGAAGTAGTGCATCATACCTAGGTCTTTCATCTCGAACTCTGTAGCAAGTCTCCTCCTTGCATCTTTAATGAGTTCCTCTTCGCCTGTCAGAAACAAGTTGTCGACATATAGCAGGGGCATCACTGGTCTTCTGTCTTCAACCTTGAAGTAAAGGTTAGAATCCGCTTTACTCTTGGTAAAGCCTAGGCTCATTAGGAAGCTATCCATCCTGCCGTACCCTGTCCTTGGTGCTTGTTTCAATCCATACAAAGTCTTCAATTTGCACACACGGTTCTTCCTGTCATGTGTCTTGAATCCTAGTGGCTATTCCACGTACACTTCCTCCTCGACTACACCATTCACGAGAAAGCTGTCTTGACATCCATTTGGTATATTTTCCATTTCATAACTGCTGCCAATGTAAGTATGGTCCTAATGGAAGTGTACCTCGCCACGGGTGCAAATGTCTCTTCATAGTCTATGCCTTCTTTCTGTGAGAAGCCTCGTGCTACGAACCTTGCCTTGTATTTCTCGATGCTGCCATTTGCAACATGCTTTATCTTGTAGATCCACTTCGAAGTCACGACAAACTTCTTTTTCGGTCTCGGAACTATCTCCCATACATCATTCTTCATGATCGACTAATACACCTTGTTATCACCAACCTTGTAGTTGACTATGTATAATGAATCCAGGATGGATGGTAGAGAGGCAAGCAACTAGGGAGGTGGAACCAAGACTGTCTAGACTCCCAAATGGATGGTTGTCACGTCAATCAAGGCAGTCTTCGCTTTATGTTATCTAAGTCCAAGCCAACAATGGGGGAGACCCGGATCTACTCTCGACATGAGAGATAAGACCTAGACACAGGATGGATGGTAGAGGGGCAAGCAACTAGGGAGGTGGAACCAAGACTGCCTAGACTCCCAAATAGATGGTTGTCATGTCAATCAAGGCAGTCTTCGCTTTATGTTATCTAAGTCCAAGACAACAATGGGGGAGACCCGGATCTACTCCCAACAGGAGAGATAAGACCTAGACACTAGAACAGATCAAATGCACTTTGAGGTATGTAAGGTGTAAGGTGTTCAGAAACTCTAGATCTACAATAGGATTCAGTAGATGGATCAGGACTTCAGCAGTATATTGGCTGATCCAAAGCAGTAATCGGATGACCTTTGGGGGAAATGGTTAGATCTAGGGTTTTGGTACTAGCAACTAAAGAAGATGATCTCTGCCTTGGGAAGCGTAACCGAGGCAGGATGGGCAGGAAAATAGTCGAGACTATCTAGTACCTGGCTGACAGACTCAATGAAAAAGGTGAATAGGTGTGATTGTTTGAGTCATCAAGGAACAACCAATTTCAAGGGGAAGAAATCAATTCAGGGCTAGCGCTAAGGATGGGAGATCAGTGCCTTTCGTGCATCGGGTAATGGAGTCAGTATACACCCAGCGTTGAGATGAACCCACCTAGGCTAGACCCTGATCTGTGGATCCAGATAAGTGTTTTGGTCCGGATGGCTCAGTTAAGGCAGGGATTCAGTCAAGGAAGGCTAGCACTAGGGTTGGATGAGACAGATCTGTAGATCCAAGGCCAGCAGCAGACAACCAGCTTAGCGTTGAAGGTGAAAAGGGATCAGGAGGGGTTGATCTACACACTTGGTTCAGAGAAATTTGGAAAAAGTTAGATCTTGAAAAAATCAAAGTTGATGATTGAGGATGAGAGGGTGAAAAACTGATTTCTTCAGATCTAGGGCAAGCAGGCTGAATCTAGCTCAGTGTTAGGGGTGTTCTGGAGTGCTCAGGAACTGATCTATCAGCCTAGCCTGTCAGATTTCGGAAACAGTAAACTCCGGAAAGGTCCAGTTTTTCAGTGGGCGCTAGGGTTGTTTTCAATCTAAAATTCAGATCTAGGTTACACTGTCATGAATCTGGACAGCGTTGGGGGTGATTTGGACTGTGTGAGACCCGATATATCAGTCTATGAAGTCAGAAATCAGAAAAAGTCAAAACCCTGGCAGGTTAAATTTTTAGTGGGGGCGCTATGCAGTTTTCAGACAATATTTCAGATCTAGGTCAAACCAGCAGGAATTTGACCAGCGTTGCAGTAGATTTAGTGAGGGGGAGGTTCGATCTATGAAACTTAGTAGTGGTTTGGCCAAAGATCGGACGATTCCCGGATTTAGTATTTTTTTGGGGTTTTTTATTATTTTAAGGATTTAAATGGAAGGAAAACAGGTACAATGGATTGAGATCTGCTAAAGAGAAGAGAATTACCTGTTAGATCGTACCTGGAAATGCTTGTAGAATCCTTAACAGCGATGATCCTTGCTATCCCGATCAATTCTGGAAGATCCACGTGATTTCTATGACAGTTGTAAGCCCCAAGCCACCACTGCACCCCCTACCTTGCATGAGCAAACGTCAACAATATCAGATTTGCTAAGACAAGATAAAGAAACCAAATGCTATAGGAAAGTAAAAGGAAGTAATCATAGATCACAATGACAGTAATGAAAACCCCCTGATCCAAGACGAAGATAACCGAACGATTTGAGGTCCCCCTGCAAAAACGCTCCAGCCAAAATGCCCTCCTGTAGACGAGACAATGAAAGCAGAAAAAAATATAGATCTCACATGAATTTCCACAATGCTAGGAAGCAGAAGACTATCCAATCACCATTTGAGAACATCAGATGCAAAGCAGATCCAGAAAATATCCACGGAAAAATCTTTCAATTATTCAGATCCAAGAGCCAAAGACCCCTTACAAATGAGAAGCTCTCTCCTTTAAATAGAAATGAGAGAACCACAATCATAACCGAATTCTAACCCCTTTCAAAACGAGTGGCTAGGATTAAAAGATAAAATATTCTAATCAATGGTTGAGATGAGCTCAACATACAATACATGGATCAATATAACCATAAAGTACCAAAGTGGACTAAATCACCCATAAAGAGGGTACCCCACTCAACAAGAAATAAATGAAGCACATGGTGGGTCCATGGAGTGTTAACTAACTCTCTATGGGTGCCCCATGGCACAATAAAATAATATAACATTTTAATTCGTTGACTTTGTGCCTCCTTGAGGAAATCGCGAGCCTCCCAAAAGCTCCAGAAAATAATATAAAATGCCCAAAAAATAGGTGTGGGCCCAATCAGGTGCTGCAACTGCTGGAGAAGGTGTGGAGGACATCACTCTCATCATCATGACTCATCCCATGTCATTTCCTTGCCTTAGTATCCCAAATCGATTTATTTAATAGCCATTTAATCATTTTTTAATCTGCTTCGGGAAACGTGATCCTGCCAAAACAACCTCCTAGGGTGCCTGCGTTGTCAAACAGAGCCCACCAGGCTCTCTGGGATT
>LPNX010668274.1:0-18159 GCA_001517045.1 Pseudotsuga menziesii | reverse complement strand
AAGAGGCTCCTGTGACAGGGCATGCATAAAGCCCCACGAAGAGGAAAGTGCATGTATGGATGATATAATGCGAGTGCTGCTTGCTTATGGGCTTGATGCTCTAGTGGGTTCAGTTGAGAACGAGTTACATACGAGAGAAACAGTTATAGCATCTGTTCGTAAGTTGCTGAAAGAGGTGGTTGAGTTGAGTGCAACTCCACTTGATCCAAACCTTTCAAGGCCTGTGCCCAAACAGCCTCTTTCAAGAATAAAAGAGTCACCACCTCTGCCAACGAAGAGACCAAGCATTACTGATGTTGAAATGAAAAAAGGGGATTGGCTTTGTCCAACGTAAGTATTTCTTCTTTTACTGCCTTTCAGAATCACTGTTCAAGCTGTATAATGTATCCTGCCAGTTTATAGCGATTGTCTTAAGTATCTTCATTTGTATCTGTAGGTGCAGTATAATAATATTTTCTAGGAATATGAGATGCATAAAATGTGATGAGAGGCGTCCTAAATGAATAGCAATTTACAATTAATTTTTTTTTTTTTTAAATTAACAGTCGTCGCTTAAGCGACGCTTATCAGTGTCGCTTATCCGACAGTTTACAATTATTTTTTTTTTAAAAATTAACAGTCGTCGCTTATGCGACGCTTATCAGTGTCGCTTATCCGACGCATAGTTTTTCACCGATGCTTGTAAGTGTCGCTTATCCGACGCCTAGTGAACAGTCATCGCTTAAGCGACGCTTATTAGTGTCGCTTATCCCACAGTTTACAATTATTTTTTTTTTAAAAATTAACAGTCGTCGCTTATGCGACACGTATCAGTGTCGCTTATCCGACGCATAGTTTTTCACCGACGCTTGTAAGTGTCACTTATCCGACGCCTAGTGGGACTAAAACTTTTTAAAAATTTGTCATTGTCGCTTAATAAGTGTCGGATAACCGACGAGTTAAATTCAAGCGACGGTTAACTAAGTGTCGCTTAAGCGACGGTTTTTTAAGTGTCGCTTAACCGATGACAAGTTTCCGACGCTTCAAAAAAAACCAAAGTGTCGTACATGCGACGGGGAAGTGTCGAAAATCCGACATGACGGCCGTCGGATTTTTGGTCAAAATGTAGTAGTGAGTTGTCATAATCGTCTCTCTAGTGGTTTGCGCCCGTTTTTCTTCTTTTAGGGTTTTCGGTTGGATGGCTGTTGGCGGTTAAAAAAGGGGGGAGTTTTTTCCTTTTTTTTTAGAACCCGCATTTTCTTTGTCATGGCCGTTTCAGTCTCACCCTGAGCAGTAGAGAAAGGTGCGGTGCAGGCGGCCGTCATGCCATCTGCACCTGGTTTGATTCCTTATGATGATGATATTAGTCGGTAATTTCGAAGGGGTTTTTGCCGAAGATTTGATGGTGAATACTTATCTGGTTAGTTTCCCCAATGGTTCTGCCCATTTTTTGAGCCCTAACCTCCGCCTCCGCCGCGCAATTCGTCATTGTCAGGCTACCTTGAAACCCTAGGGCCGTGCCGCTGTTAGCATTTAAGTTCTGGGGGAAGCATGAATAGTGGTGTTGGTGAGAGCTCCCTGTGCGGAAAGTTGTTGTGGACTCCCGCGGTTTATCGTAGCACCGATGTAACTTCCATGTCTGCGAGAAGCATGAGCTTCTACTATTTTTTCATCCCTACTAAAACCATGTCTGAGTTCAGAGATTTCTAGTCACACCTTGCGTTTAAAATTTATGCATTTGCATTGCATATCGTTTCATTGGTAAAAAATGGCATACTGGGAAATGATGTAAGTTTCATGATAGACCGTTTGATGAATAAATCCGGTTTTAGTATTAATGGCTCATTATATTGCAGTAATATTCTGAGTTTTTACAGATAGTTTCAGATAGTCAAGATATAGATTGGTTGTTCATACATGTGGGTTGCTTTCTTACTTACACATTAACATAGGATAATAGCCCATTGCAAGATATTGCATGGCTGGTTCAATCCTTCAGCCTGAAGGGCTTAGGTCTGAATATCATTATAGTCATGATACACTTGAGAAAGAATAACTGCTGCACTATGGTCACAAATTTGAATTGCCTAATATCATGATGTTTACATTGCAGGAAAAATCTACAATGTCCAAGAGACAGAAGAGGAAGGCCCCAGCAGTGGAAGAGGTGCCCGCAGCAGAAGTAGAAACAAAAACTGAGTACATCTATGAGGACACCCAATGTGTCACGGGGGTTGAACCTGAATACAAATGGGGAGATATATACAGGATGATTTCTCGCAGGGAATTCCTAGATATGGGTCTTGAGGAAGCACCCATTTACACAAACATAGAAAAATCAGCCATTATGAAAGTTGCCACCAGGCCCGAGCTGTTTCCATGCCCAGAGGTGATGAGATGGGTTCTACCAAATACCAACCACAACTCAATGCTTATGTGTAATTTCAAGGTCCAGGGTTATGCCGCCTTTAGCCCTGGGTATGTGGCCTTAGCTTACCACCTTCCGGAGCCTCAGCTTTTCCTGACAAATGAATGGTTGGACAGCCTTAGGATGGATTTTGTAGAAACCATGAAGAGGATGCTCTTGCCAGGGAAGCTATACCGACATAGAGCAACTGAATAATATGACACAGCCAGTCTCATACCTACTTATAGATTCATAGCTCTAATGTTGAATAGGATCTTCGGGAGAGCAAATGGCAGACTATTCAAATTCGAGTGGATACCGCTGATGTTCTATGTGGCCACGGAAGGCACGATCTTCAACTGGGAAAGTATAGTATCAAGCAGTCTCTCCTCTTGTGTGGCTGCAGCTTTGGAAGGAGAATCCAGGAAGAGATCTAAGTTTTATATGAGCTCGATCCTGATAGATTGCATACTTTGTCATCAGCCTTTCCCAAGCCTCCAGTGTGTATGGGATAGAGACAGAATGCCTGTATATGCGGCCTACAAACCTCTAGGGGCTCATCTATATCACAGTCACTACAGAGAGGTCTGTGAGCAGTTCCTCATGCCATTATACACACTCATCTTCCAAAAAGAATGTGATTGCATGTCAGAAGACGCTATGCAGGTCGTTGATGAATATGGAGATTACTTTCTGACTGAAAATGGTATGTATATCAGGATGTTTGGAGGGTCAAAGACCCCTTTTTTGCTGCCCAAATATGCTACAGATTATATAATCCACAAGGAGGCCGTCAGACAAGTATACATTGATGAAGTTGGTCACTTCTTGTTCCAATACAAGAAGACTGCATATCCCCCCCTTCCATTTAAGATGGGAAATTATAAATTCAAAAATGTAAAACAAGCGCCCGAGTTCATAGAAGAACTAGGGAAGTTCCGCTTTGGCGAAATGAATTTTCGAAGGAATGATACTCATGGCAGAGTAGCGGAACACTACAAGAAACACAAGGTGACCTACGAATACAGCCATCATTTCGATAGCGATGAATCGGTTTACAGGATGGCTCCAAATATGACAGAGCTCCGCAAGAGATTCAAACCTAAGAAATCCACCAAGGGTGGAGAAGGATCTGAGCAAGAGAAGGATGAACAAGCTAGGGCTGAAGAAGTAGCCAGAACAATAAGAGAAGAGACTCAGAGGTTGGAAGAGGAGATACAGAATGGATGCGAAGAGGAGAAGAAGAAAAGAGGAAAGCTGCCCAAGAAGCAGCTGAACTGACGAAAGAAGTAGCCAGAGAAAAGGAAGGAGCTGCTAGGCAAGCAGCCGAAGAGACCCAGAGAAAGTTGAACGAAAGCTTCAGAGGCAAGAAACTGAAAATATAGAAGGAACACAACAGCAGGCTTCTGAAACATAAGCGGGGCAGAGCCAAGGTGAGGAAAACCCTGAAGTGCAGATCCTTCAAGTGCCCACCACCATTACTCCTTCAACCTCTACGCTTCATTTAGTACCCTTCGTGCAGAAAAGGGGGGAGGAAGTTCCTGATTTTACCACGGTATATTATGACAGGGCTACCAAAAGAATTATGAGGAGAACAGAGAAAAAGATAGAAGTAGAAGGAATGACTAGCAGGATGATATCAGATAAAGCTATGATGGTAGGGACAGACGTAGATCCGAGGTTTACCATAAGTGCTGGGAAGGCAGCCATACATGCTTCAGAAGATAACATAGATCGAATGATGAATGAAATAGAATCTACCAAGAAAACCTCCTCTCAGCTGAAGGACACCCTGAGAAAGGAAAGAGAAGAGGGAAATAAACTTAAAAGGAAATATGATCATGTGCTCAGAGAAATGGAGGCTGCAAAGAGTGAAATCTACGCCATCCAGGTAGCAGCACATGCACGGGAAACAACATAAGAAGCCTTGGAAAGAGCATAGCAAGAAATTCTGGACTTGAAGAATGAAAGAGAACAGATGAGGGAGAAGATAGAAGACCTGGAAGAGCAACAGAATGTTATATACGAGTCCAATGCTGCATATGTCAAAGAACTAAAAGAGCAGCTGGAAGTAGCAAAGGAACAGCAGGTTGATCTGCAACCAACCAAAGAACACATCCAGGCCCAGAAAGCTAAGGTGCTGCACCTGCAAACTGCTCTAGAAGAAGAAAGATGCCAGATCCTCCAGGTTGATAGCCGATTGGAAGAAATCCTGGAGACTGCTTCTTACTTTGTTGATAGGTCACAAGATATCCTTGAAGTATTGACCACCAGGATGGCAAGGGTAGAGAAAGGTGAGGAAGTCCCAGCAGGACTATCAAACAAGAATAGACAAACCCTTCAGCGATATTATGACTTGATGGAGTTCGCTATCACTACTACAGAGGACTTCAAGAAAACTGTCCAGAAATCAAAGGGACTTTGCACCGAATTTTTCAGGAGAGCCTTAGTCATTTACAACCGGTGTCAAGTAGAAGCTGAGCAAAGGCTACATGAGTTCCCAGATCATGACTCCTTTATAGAAATGTTGCAGAGAAGACAACAAGAGGAGGAGGCCAAAGTACAAGGAATCAAAGCCATTGATGAACAAACCCTGAAGATTGAAATAGGCCATACAGCTGTTTGTTTGCAGCTCCTAGAAGAACAGGTGAGAATAAATGCAACCAGGGTCGAGGCCATCAAGAAAAAGGCTGAAAAGTTTGAGATTAATATCCAATTCTTGGAGCCCAATTCCTTTGAAGATCTCGCCAATGAAGGTGCAGCTTGGAAGAAGTTCCTAGAGAGTCAAGTGGGGCCCTCTTAGTGAGAAATCGGTCATTGTAATATTGTAAAATATTTGTAAAAGCTTTGGGAAAAGGGGAAGTGTTAGGAAGACCAAGGGTTGGGATGCCCAAAGGTCCCTTTGGGCAGCCCAACCATTTCTTGCATTTTGTATAAAAGTAGGAGACATAGATAATGAAAGGGCTTTTTCCCAGTAAGACTGGAGGACCTATTGTAAGAAGAACTACTTCCTTTTGCAATAAAGATTTTAGTTTTCCTGTTGGAGAAAGATATGTGAAGTTTCCAAATTCTAACAAATGGATGGCGGAAAGATGAACTACTTTATTTTTCAGCTTGTGTCCACAATTCGTGAGATCGTTCTAACTTCTTGACCTATGTCTTGTTAAATGGTTTCTGATTCATTGTGTGGAAAGATCACTCAGAGTAATGCTTGTGGCTCATATAATAGTTAGCTATCTAATTGTTAGAATATTTTCTTGTTCATGTGTTGTAAATGTAAATATCAGCTATCTATAATTTGGTTTATTATACATGGAGATAATGCATTACTCATTAATAATCATTTTCTAGCTCCCCGGGGATAGGTAGTTAGGTGTTTAGATAGTTAGTTGTTTTACTTCATAGTTGCATATGTGGTTTGGATGTTCGAGAACCTAAGACGAGAGGTAAGAACCTACGCAGCACATTGTGTCATTCCTTACATTTTTATCACCCTGCACGTTTAAGATAGGCATGTGCATTGCATACATTAAGTCAAAATACAAATTCCGGTGGACCGGGCCGAAACCGGTAAACCCTTGTTGTTACTTTGACCTACGGTAGCCAGACCGTAAACCAGACGGATTCCCTATTCCAAACAGTCAACGGGCTAGTTGGGAACGTTGATTAGGGAGAATCCCTTTCTGTTGTCGCCTGCGAATTTCCAGGCATCAACACGGCGGAAGAGAAAAGAGTTAGAGACATGCGACGCAGGCGGGAAAATTTTAATTGAAGATCGGACGGCTTTACAAATCGGAAGCCAAAAGAATTTCCCAGCTGTAACAACAGAAAAGAAATGACTACGGGCAAGCGACGAAACGGTCAACACGCATCGGCAGTCGGAGCTCTTCATACTTCGGGCGAAAAAGTGATTTGGGAGCTGCAATGGCGGAAAAGGAAATACTATGTCTTCCACTCAAACAAGATTAACGCCCGATCAAATAGAAAAATAAGTGTTCAAAACTATTAGAGAATCAGCAACGGTTAAAAACTTGCTTCACTTTCGAAATAGCAGCCTCAAAGGACAAAGATCATATTTATCATTTGCTAGCAAACCAGCCCAAATCTGCAACCAATCACGAAATTCAATCACGGAAATTTTTTAAAACAAGCTGACAATCAATCTTCAAAGTCATCGAAAATAAAGCATGGACTCCAGTGATTAAAACAACTCTAAATCAAGAGGAGGGGACCAAAATTTAAGAAATTTGGGGAGAATGGTTGCAGCCACAACAATTGGCGATTACCTGGTGAACCTAGATCTCTGGGTGATTATTCTTTGAGTGGCAGATTGTTTAATCAACAAATGCATCTATTAAATTCTTCCAGCTATCTGGATTTCTCAAATGACATAAGTGTGTACCTTTAATCATTGATAATAGTCCAATTTGGGGAAGTGGAAACCAATATTTTCAAGTCCGGATAACTCTGTTGAGGTCAGAGGATGAGTTTCATTATTATTTTTGTCTTCAGGTAGCAGATAGCTTGGACACCACAGGGTTGTAGCATATGGTAAATAGAAATATTCGTTTGTTCCTCATTCCCATGCCACTTTAGCACTTTTTGTGCTTCTGGACTTTTGTCCCTTTTCATATTAGTCCTCCTGCATGCCTTTCTTACTGAATTTTCATTCAGAATCCTCTATCCCATAGTGTCCTTTTGTGTGAGCGGTGTACTTCATGTTTCATCTCACGGACGGAGAGGATCTTCCGGCAATTTAGTACTTATGATTCAACATCGGCTTTGATGTATGATGCTTTCATAGGAGTTTTTTACTCTTATTTGCCTTTTGGCATTCGTTTCTCGGCATGGGATCATTTATATTTAACATACTGTTCACCTTGCTCCTTCCCATGGGTCTTCTGTTGTCACTCCTTAGAACATTTTAAGTGCGACGTGGATGGAACCTCAACATAGTATTCCAGACTCTTTGAATCTGGTTTATTTCACAGGGGTTAAGCAGGACTTCAATGCACATAGAGCTATTCGAGAAAACTGTGAAACTGGAAGAAGTTCTTTCGGATAAACAGCAACACATAGTTTGATGCCCAAAACGTTTATTAATCCCAAAAATTTTGGATGTTCCCCATGCAACCGCGGGTTCATTCCCCTTATTCAAATCAATAAAACATAAACTCAAACAAACTGAAAAACATGACTCAAAAGACAGCCAAACAGCTTATTTATATACAGGACAGAAGAACTCAAAGACAATCAAGAAAAATAAGGCTTGAGAACCAAACCATTTACTGGTAAGTTCTCTTCCCACCCCTGTAGATCTTGCAACTTATAAGTAGAAGGGCCAAGCTTTGCTGCAATCTGAAAAGGGCCTACCCACAACTGTTGGAATTTAGTATGCTTTTTTTTTCATCATGGGGGTGATCCCATTTGAGGACTAAGTCTCCCACTTCAAAGTCTTTTGTTCCAGCTTTATGTTTGTCAAACCACCTCTTGATTACCTCCTGCTGTTGCTTGAAGCATTCTCTGGCTTTAGATCTAGCCTCTTCTGCTTTCAAAAGATTGCATATTCTCATCTGCAAAACTTCATCATCCGACCCCCTAGACTCTTGAGCCATTATGGAAGATGGGAGCATGATATTGGGGGGGAGAATGGATTCTTTACCATACACAAGGGTATATGGTGACACTCCTATCGCCAACTTAGGGGTGACTCTATCAGCACAAAGGGTGTTTGGTAGCGCTGAGTGCTAGCTCCTCTGGTTTTCTATCACAGTCTTCTTTAGAATTCTAATCAGATTTTTATTAGTGGATTTAGCCAGGCCATTTCCTTGTGGATAGTAATTAGCAGAATAATGCAATTTTACCCCTTTATCATGAGCAAATGCAGTTAATTTAATTGATGAGAAGTACTTAGCATTATCAAAAACTAACGAAATTAGAACTCCAAACCTGGTCATGATATGATCTTGCAAGAAGCTGATGACCTTGTCTTCATTTATCTTGTGCAGCAAGATAGCTTTGACCCAGCGAGTGAAATAATCAGTCGCAGTCAGAATGTATTTGTGTTGGAGGGAAGAATTCAATTTTATTTCTCCAATAATATCCAACCCCCATTGCTCGGATGGTTTTGTGATCATCACAGGCTTTAGGGGTGCTGCTGCTTTAGGTTGTCTCCCACTACACCTTTGGCAAATATCACACTTCCTGACATGTGCGTGTGCATCTTTGAAGAGTGTAGGCCAATAGTAACCTGCCCTGAGGATTTTTTGGGCTGTAGTATCTCCTGAATAATGTCCCCCAGCAGGCCCGTCATGCAAATCTATCATTACTTTCTTTGCTTCGTCTTTTTCTAAGCATCTCAAGAGAACTCCGTCATAATTTTTTTTGAATAACACTCCTTCAACAATCTGATAGGAAGCTGATTTAAGAAGCAGTGCTATTCTTTGCTTAGAATTTCAATGTTCTGGTAACAGTCCTGCTTGCAGGTAATGCACAAGGTCTCTATACCAAGACTCGGGAGCTGTAAACATAGGACATACATCCATTAAATGTAATTCGGCCTCATCCTCCCAGGCATGTTCTTCATTGTTCCCATTTTCAGTCATCAGTTTGCACAACCCTTGTCCTTTAACTATAGAGGCTAACTTGAATTCAAGGTCGTACTCTTGAAGGGATGTTACCCAGTTGCCTCTTCTTTCTCCTAACTCCTTCTGAACTAGAAGGGACCTTACAGCCGGGTAGGGGACGATTACCTTGGTTCGATTTTTTAAAATATAAGGCGTGAATACCTTCACCGCTTTGAATACTGCATAAGCTTGCTTATCAATGGATGGGTAATTCAGTCCGGCCCCTTGTAGACCAATGCTCATGAAAGATATTGGGTATTCATCCCCCCCATCTTCCTTTTGGGAAAGCACAGCTGCGAGCGAATCATCGGATGCAAAGGTGTACAAAATAAAGTCTTTATCAAAATCTGGGCTTTTCAAAGAGGGTGCGTGTGCAACAATGGTTTTAATTTTGCTGAATGCGTTCTTCTCACTCTTAGTCCACTTGAACTGTGCATTTTGTTTCACCATCTGCTGTAACGGCTTGACAGTCTGAGCGAAATCAGGAACAAATCTTCGCACGAAGTTTATATTTCCCGTGAATGATTGCATTCCCTTTTTTATTATGGGGAAAGGGGATTTGTTTAATGGCTTTAATCCTTTATGTATCAATGGATATTCCTTTCTTTGAAACTATGTGACCCAACAAATTTCCCTTTGTGACGGCGAACACGCACTTCTTAGGATTGAGTGAGATGCCATACTTCCGACAACATTCAAAAATCTGCCTTAAGTGAAAGGCATGCTCTTCTCTTTTCTTCGAGAATATTGTAATATCGTCAAGGTACACTACAACACTACATCCAATCAACCCGCAGAAAGCTATGTCCATAGCCCTTTGAAATGTTGCTCCATCATTTATAAGCCCAAAGGGCATCCTTCTGTAGGCAAAAGTTCCCCATTTGGTTCTGAACGTGGTCTTCAATATGTCTTCTTCGACTACTAATACTTCATTATAGCCAGAGAAATCGTCTAATAATGAAAACAGTTCAGAACCTAAGACCATTTGCAAGAATTTCTCCATGGGTGGCACAGGGTAGTTATCTTTATCGGAAGCTCGGTTTAAGTTTCTGAAATCCACACATAGTCTGATTTCTCTAGATTTCTTTCTCACTGGTACCAGATTTGATACCCACTCAGAGTGTCTGACCTTAAAAATGATTCTAGCATCCAATAATTTCTTCACTTCACTCTGAATCAGTGGTTCCAATTTCAGGTGCATTTTTCTTAGAGGTTGCTGATACGGCTTGGCACCGGATTTGATGGGAACAACATGCTTGATGATGCTGGTATTGTATGTTTTCAAATCTTCATATGTCCAGGCGAACACATCTTTATATTGTTTGAACAGACTGACAAATTTATCTCTTTCCGCTGGTGAACAACATTTGCCAAGATTCACAAATTTGGGATCCATCTTAGTCCCTAAATTTATCAACTCGAACTATAGAGACGAGCTGTGAGTATTCACGTTGGCTAGTCTCCTAAACTTTTCATTTAAATCGAACATTCTTTCTAGTGTTCTGACTCCTTTAGGGATAAAGTTATCATACTTCATCTCAGCCAGATGTTCTTCATCATCTATAATTGCTCCTTTAAATACTTCGTCATTTGTTAAACATTCTATAATCTGCTGGTCATCATCGAATACTCGTAGGTTGGTGATCATATCAGGTACTGAGGGCCTGAAAAGCAGTTCAACAAAGCATCGATTATTAGTAGGTACTAGCCTAGCGGTTGATGTGGCCAATAGATCAGCTGCTACATTTTTAAGTCTTGGGATTGAAATAATATTGAATGCATTAAAACATTTAAGTAGGTCCCATACCTCATTTTGGTAAGCCTTCAAGTGAGGGGAAACACAATGTATTTTATTCCAGATTTGTTTCACAATAATTTCAGAGTCTGCAAAAACTTTTAAATTACTTACCTTTAATTCAATCGCTTTCCTCAAGCCCTGCACCAGTGCTTCGTACTCAGCTGTATTATTAGTACATTCAAACTCTAATCTACAAGAAAGAAAATGTTTATTCTTCCGGGGGCAATCAAAACATAGCCAGCCCCTGACCCCTCTAATGTGTTAGAGCCATCAAAAAACGAAGTCCAAAAATCACTAACTACTGAATGCGAATCTATTCCTACTACTAAGTCTACTATTTTACAGTCAATTTCATCAGCCTGTGAGAATCGAAGGAGATCAAGCTGAGTGTCTGATGTGTCGCTGGCCTCTTCTGCTTGGTAATTGCTAGGTTCCAACTCAATAAAATAGTTTCCCAAAATAGAATCCACAGGTTCATTCTTCTCTTCCTGTCGAGTAACGTTGTACTTCATGTGAGGCTCCCTCAAGATCTTAATCTGGTTCGGGCTCCCTTTATATGGAAGCCATAGATGTGACCAATCAGAGGCAAAATATCCAATCAATTTCGCTGACCAATCTCTGCTTAGAACAAGACCGTAAGCATCTCGTATATCGGTCACCACGATGTTGATGACTTGGCATACTTTATCATTTGATGACAGGCGGATCAAGACATCCTCCATCTCACCCATTACCTTTACATCCGTTTTGTCCAACTGGACAACTCTCCATGTGGATGGCTTGGGCTACCCATTTATCCTCTTACAGTCTGATATTGGCATGACATTGACTGACACCCCTAAGTCTACCAGGAAATTATGTACGTTGTGATTAAGAATTTCAAATGTGAGGAGGAAGGGTGGATGTCTACTCTTAGACTTACCTCCAGCGCTGGTTTCTCTGATTTCTTCTTCTTCTTTAGGCTGATTATCAATGGGCAGTTTCTCATCTGAAGCTTCAAGTGCTTTCAAAAGTCTTTCCTTTTGCTGCGGCACTTTACACATTTCAAACAATGAAACATTTTCCTTTACCTTCTTTAAATCCTCTACAACGTCATAATCCATCTGCTGTTCAATGGGATGAGGTTTATCAGCATTCATCTTATCTTCATTGGGCTTGGCCAACGTATTGTTCTGCTTAGGGTCTTGGTTGGAAATAGTGAATTCTAGAATTTTCTCAGCTGAGGATCTGTTTTGAAATCTCTTAACATTTCACTGAAGCCTTTTAATCTTTAGCAATATAAGATTGTTGTCTTTAATCGGCCCTTGGCTCCTCATTGCTACGTTGATTTCCTCTTCAGCATCAAATAAGGAAATAGAATTCCACAAAGCCATAGTTTCCTCTTCTCGCTCATTCATTGCAGTGTTACTTTCTTTTCTTTCCTCATCTGCCTCTTCTGTTAATCTAGAATCCAACATCTGGTTCATGACCAACATCATTGAATTTATCCATTGCGGACAATTCTTTTCAGAGTGAGGTTGTTGGTGGAAAGTGCAAAAATTTTCCATCCCTATCTCTGTCAAATTCATAGATGCTGTATTGTGCGGAGGAGGTTGAGACTGATTTTTGTCCTCTCTTTTCTTGTAATAGGGCCTGTAGAATTTTTTGTTTCCTTCTCTTTCTCCAAGTCTATGATTTTATTAGAAAGCTTCTGCACCATTTTGGCCATATTTTCATAATCCAACGATTTCTCCTCCTTAGGCTTAGTAAACAATAAGGTCTTCCTTCCCCCACCTTTCTCTCCTGACTGTTCGGGATAATCCTCAATACTTTCTCTTTCAGCCTCCACTACTTTTGCCTCTTCATAGGTTTCCGTCAAAGTAGGCTTGACCCTACCTTTGGCAAACATAGCCAAATCAGGGCCCAAAGCTGAGGTATAATATTCAATCAGTACCTTGTCTGAAGGTTTTTCAGCGTCCAAAAAATTCTTGAGGTATGTTGCAAATCTCTGAGTGAAATTGTGTACCTTCTCCTTTCTCTCTTTCTTCAAAGCGCATAGTCCTTTCATGAGGGCTGCATGCGTCTTTTGAACTACATATTTACTTCTGAAAATTCTCTTGAAGGTATCCCAATCAGGGATAGAGTTAGCAGGAAACCCAAAGTACCATGATGATGCAGCTCCTTTAAGGGTATGTGGAAATAGTCTGCACACTACGTCTTCATATTCTCCAGCCCTTAACCCTTCTATTGCCAAGTAAAAACTCTGCAGGTGGTCATGTACTAGCATTTTTTCACTTGGATCGAACTTAGGAAACATCTTGTCAAAGGCTTGAGGTAGTTCATGTAATGGAGGTGTCAGGTTTAAGGGTGATCTGGCTCTCCATGCAGGGGGTGGATTTGGTGGATTGGGAGGAGGATTAGCATTCACGCCTTCCATGAGTGCGAGTGGAGAGTGAGGAGGTGAGCCAATAGGGGTGTGAGCAGGAGAACTGTGAGAGGTATCTGGGCCTTCTTGGTTTAAAGGTAGTACAACTTCCTTTAAGGTTGTTTCCACAAGCTCTTCCCAATCCCCAACTAGCACTGAGTCTTCCAAAATAGGACAATCTTTCCTTTTATATTCTCTCCTGGGCAACTCAGGGATGATCGGCAATTCTCCAATCTTTTTCACATATGCCCTAGTGTGTCTTCTTAAATCGTCAACAACCTCATTATTCACAGAAAACAAATGTTCTCTACTTCTTTCTTCTGGAATTAGATTATGAATCCCACTGCTTTCAAAACTGTTACTGGTGGAAAAGTCTCGAGAAAATGGGTTTCTGTGGCCAGCCATGCACCGGAGGTTCATGCCCTCCTTCTAGCGCCAAAACTGTTGAGGCCTGGAAATTTGTAGGCAGCAACAGTAAGGGATTCTCCCCAGACAATGTTCCCAACTAGCCCATTGATCGTTTGGTGTAGGGAATCTGTCCGATTTGCGGTCCGGCTACCGTAGGTCAAGTAACAAAAACAAAGGTTTTACCAGTTGCGGCCCGGTCCATCGTGTATTTTTTTGTATTTTTTTATTTAAGATATGAAATGCAAGTGCCTATCTAACAACGCAGGATGATAAAGATGCAGGGAGCAGTCACAATGTGATGTGCAGGTTCTTACCTCTCGTCTTAAGACTCACAGGCATCTAAATCAAATAAACAGCAAGAAATTAAAACTAACTACCTAACCTATCGCTAGCAAGCTCGATTAATTCATGAGTAATGCAATACTGTTCAGGTGTTATGGAAAATCACAGATAGTTGTTCATAAAACCAAACATATAAATAGAAGTAAAAGTATACATGACAAGATAGCTCATCAACGGTTAAAACATCCCATTACTCATAGTGGAAGAACACCATAAAGATACTGAAGAATATTCAGACAAGAACATAGGTTCAAGAAATTAGAACACTCTTACAGCTAATGAGACACAGCCGAAAACAAAATAGTTCACATTCAACATTTCTCATTTAAACGCATTTATCCATTCCACATAGCACTTTCTCCAACAGGTAAAATTTTCACTTTCTGGTTTGTAAAACGAAATAGCTCCTCTTACAAGCAAAAGGTTTACAAGTTTGCCAGGGAAAAATCCCCTTCTAAATCCTATCTTTACAATATTTAAACTACATAGTAGGTCGTTTGGGCTGCCCCCAAACGTGTGACTTTCCATTCCCTCCAACGTTTGAGATTCTTCTTCAGGCCGCTTTGTCTTCCCATTTTTATTTTCTGTGAACGTTCATCTTCTGATTAGTAACTGATAGATCTTTCTAGTTTGTGCCTTTGCCATCATTCTTTTTGTCCTTTTCTTCAGTCCTGAGAGCCACGGTTTGACTTTTCCCAAAACTGCCTAGATGTACCTTCGTGCTGTGTTTTCCTGAAAAATCCTTCAAGTCCACCTGCGAATAAACCAAAATGCATCATTCATTGGATTTGCGTTACAAAACAAAGCAGCAAATTATACTACTGAAACGGCTAATCCACAAGAGAAGATTAGGTGCACCATTGTCATTTTACAAGTGCCGACCATACTACCTCGTCCTCCTATAGGCTTGTGATAACAATACCAACGGTGGAAGAGTAAAGGCTATAGGCATGCGACGGGAGGGCGGGAAAACTCAATCGAAAATCGAAAAGATAATGACATCGGACCCAAAACGGCTTTCCTAGCCGCAACAACGGAAGAAGACAAGATATAGCCACGCGATGCACATCGGAGATCGGAGCGCTTTACACTTCGGAAGCTAAATGACTTTCCCAGCCGCAACGACGGAAGAGAAAAGAGTTAGAGGCATGCGACGCGGGCGGGAAAAGCTTAATCTGAGATCGAACGACTTTACACATTGGAATCCAAAAGACTTTCCTAGACGCAATGGTGGAAAAGAAATGACTACGGGCAAGCGATGAAATGGTCAACACGCATCGGCAGTCGGAGCTCTTCATACTTCGAGCGAAAAAGTGATTTGGGAGCCGCAACGGCGGAAAAGGAAATACTATGTCTTCCGCTCAAACAAGATTAACGCCTGATCAAATAGAAAAATAAGTGTTCAAAACTGTTAGAAAATCAGGAATGGTTAAAAACTCGCTTCACTTTCGAAACAGCGGCCTCAAAGGACAAAGATCATATTTATCATTTGCTAGCAAACCAGCCCAAATCTGCGACCAATCACGAAATTCAATCACGGAAACTTTTTAAAACAAGCTGACAATCAATCTTCAAAGTCATCAAAAATAAAGCATGGACTCCAGCGATTAAAACAACTCTAAATCAAGAGGAGGGGACCAAAATTTAAGAAATTTAGGGAGAATGGTTGCAGCCGCAACACAGTCTTTTACATTATTTGTTACATTGATATCTTTACTAGGTTGTCTTTTACTCCCCATGATTATTTTGTTGGTTCTTACAGTGTCCAACGCTACAAATTGATCAATCTCCCATGTAATCCTGGTGGGACCATTATTAACATTATACTATTATTTTATTTAGCATCATGTTTTCTTATACCAAGATGCGTTAGGGATCTTATTTGTTACAACTTGATAATATGATATAAAGGGGGTATTAAAAATGGGCTGATAAAAATTGATACCTACAATAGATGGTGAAACTAGAGGTTTTGTTAATTGAAAAGGTATATTAGGAGGGGCGTTCTACAATACATTTTAGGATGCATTTTCCAATATTTAGAGAAATTAGGGATATTCTTTAATATCCTATGAATGGTCATGCTATGCAACAAGTTCACTGAGTGAACCCTCCATGAGAGATAGTCATGGAATGGAAAATATTTTTTTATTCATCATATTCTTCTAGTTAACCAGTTTCAACTATGAGTTATCCATGCCTAGCTACATGTTATCACTGACATTCTTCATGTTATCCATTTATCAACTATAATTTAGTTTTTATATTTATTTATTTTTATCTCACATTCTTCTAGTTGTCTGCCATGAACTGTTGGTTATCCATTCATGAGCTATGAGTTATGCACTACCAGTTATTTTTTATATTCCTTTTTTTGTAATTGTTTATTTCGAATTTTGAACGACTACAATAGAATCAATCTCTATAGTACACTTGTCTTAGCCTTGCTTGTAGATGAAAAAACATAGGTCGTAGTCCACCCCAAATCTTAAATAAAAAATTCTATCGACTTAATTATAATTGTTTATTTCAAATTTTGAAGACTGTCATAGAATCAATCTCGACAATACACTTGTCTCATCCTCATGCATAACTGAAAAGGAAAACAATTATAAAAGAAAAAAATATCAAAGATAATTGGTAATTAATGCATTGATCACTCTTAGTCAATGCATTATTCATAGAGCACATGTAATAGATAAGCATTAAAAAAATAAAAACAATTTGTAGTTAATGCATAGATAACTCTTAGTTAATGGATATATAAAGTATTTATGAAAAACAAGTAAGAAATTAACACTTAACTTGTAACATATCCATATTCATCTACACAAGTTAAATACTTAGATTCCTAAATCTTAAGTCTTAAAGTGGTTAGATTCCTTAATCGAACCTTCTTCATATTGAAACCGAAACAGAGCAAAATCAAAGATAGTAACCTAAGAAGCAACAATTTCATAGCCAGATTATGGGGCAGAATTAACACTTATAAAAAGAGAGCATGGTTTAATTTCTACGATCATAGCTGACATATATATGGATGACTAATAATAATAATAATAATAATAAAATACATATTCTAAAAATAGGTAAAGTGTCCACTTACAAAGTATTTATGATCATAAACCACTACACATTGGTATTCCCAAAGAATAGTTAATCTAAATTAAATCCGAGTTATTAATACGGTTGAAACAGTACTCCCAGAAATATCGTGCTTAACTCGTTACAAAGTATTTATGATCATAAACCATACACAATAATATTCCCAAAAATTAAATAGAATAGTTAATTAAATTAACTGGTTACAAAGTATTTATGATCATTAACCATACACAACAACACCCCTAGCTCACTGGCCCTTTCGGCGACAGACCGCAGAGCAGCCTGAAGTCTCACCCGAAGTGATTCTAATGGGTTGGAGTCTTAAAGTGATTAGATTCCTGCGGGACCCTGCTCCAACAAATTTAATAAGCTTATAGAAAACATGAGCTCTCTATGGCTATACTTGTATTTACATGATATAAAATTGGTATATCAGTAGGATGTGGTGTGAAACATATGTAGTTCTCATCGTTTCTAAGAATTTCATTGTCTATCAATATTTTATATTATTTGTTACATTGATATCTTTACTAGGTTGTCTTTTACCCCCCATTATTATTTTGTTGGGTCTTCCAGTGTCGAACGCTACAAATTGATCAATCGCCCATGTAATCCTGGTGGGACCATTATTAACATTATACTATTATTTTATTTAGCATCATGTTTTCTTATACCAAGATGCGTTAGGGATCTTATTTGTTACAGTTTGATAATATGATATAAAGGGGGTATTAAAAATGGGTTGATAAAAATTGATACCTACGATAGATGGTGAAACTAGAGGTTTTGTTAATTGAAAAGGTATATTACGAGGGGCGTTCTACAATACATTTTAGGATGCATTTTCCAATATTTAGAGAAATTAGGGATATTCTTTAATATCCTATGAACGGTCATGCTATGCAACAAGTTCACTGAGTCAACCCTCCATGAGAGATAGTCATGGAATGGAAAATATTTTTTTATTCATCATATTCTTCTAGTTAATCAGGTTCAACTGTGAGTTATCCATGCCTAGCTACATGTTATCACCGACATTCTTCATGTTATCCATTTATCAACTATAAGTTAGTTTTTATATTTATTTATT
>LPNX010668258.1:161914-189319 GCA_001517045.1 Pseudotsuga menziesii | reverse complement strand
TATTATTGGTATATGATAGTTAGTAATGCATGTATTAATTTGCAGGCTTTAAATGTCTTTACTATTCTGCAAATGAGATTTTACATTACGTTTCCCAGTGTTACCGAGAATCAGTATTAGTTTAATTGTGCTCCTGATCGGGATAGGGGTTAGAATAGGACTTTAGGATTTATTTAGTGTTATTTTTCTGCATGAGATTAAAACTGTGAATATGATTACATATGTTTCTGCAGAGACATCTTTAGCTTACTCCTTGATGTGAATGCTGTATATTTGTGTATATGGTTAACAGTAGTGTATTAGTTTTTGTTTGTTTCTGAATTCTGCTGTATCTATATAAAAAATTTGTGTATAGTGTTTTCATATAACAGTAGCATAAAACTCAGCTTTAACTCTAATTAATCATTAAATTTTAAGCACCTACTAATCGATAGCACTAATTACCCTTTTAGGATCCCAGGCTAACAGAGCCTATAAACCTGTCGGGAACAACTACCTGAAACAGCTTGGAACCTGTTCTAAGGATCCCGGACTGGGTCGTTTTCCCCCGTTGCGGGATGAATCAGAAACGCCCGTCAACAAGCAGGTAGGAAAAAAAATAGGGGGGATATTGGCGAAGTTTCAACAGATAGTGAAGAAATTAGTGGACTTTCAGCAGGATGAGTTTTAGCAAGAAAAAAATGAAACTACATGAATGCCCAACTATGTTCAATGGTTCAGTATAAATATTGAATGTCCTCCACAAATATCTATGAAGTGGAATTCAATTATTTGGGGGGCTATCCAATTCTCCAACAATCGATTGGCTCTTCTTGATTTTTTTCTTAATTAATCTCTTCCTATATATTCATGTGCACAGTACCTGTAGACAACTAATCACACCAAGCAAAAAAAAATCAAACCAAACAAATAAATTTATTTATGTATAATTTCTATGGAAAATATGCAGAGACATTAAAGAGTAGGTAAAACAGGAGGAGAATCTTGTTTATTGACCCTTTCATTGACCATATGACAATTTGGATCCGAGGCAATGCAAGAAACAAATGCATCCCTTGATATTGGTTTATGATAAATTTACAGCCGGTGAGCATTGGAAAGTAGTGGTGTATGTTGCTCACCGATTGTGGTCAGTCAGATTATACCATTTTTTAATATTGTTCCACTCTAAATGTCCCCAACCATCAGGTGCATGCTTTTCATTTAAAATCCCTTTTGAACCATCAATCATAGAGTAAGACCCAATCTCCTTCTTGAAACATATTTTTCTTGATAACTCGATCATACCACTTGGAATGTTGTTGCTTAATTACCAAAGTGTGATGTACATCAGCTTCTCGTATCTCATCTAGCTCATTTAACTATTTCAGTCGACCCTTTTGATCTTGTGTTAAGTCCATATCAGTCTCCATGGAGTTCCTTAGGGTCTTAATCTCGAATTGAACAGGGAATACAACATTTTTTCCATATACTAGCTTATAAGGAGAGAAACCTATAGTGTTGCACCACGTGGTCCAATATTCCCATAATGCTTCAAGGAGTCTTTCAACTTAATATATGTGATGCCTCTTCATAGTCTTTGTAAGAATATCTTCAATGACCTTGTTAGTGATTTCCACTTGGACATTGGCATGTGGATGGTATGGAGAAGTTATTCTATGTTAAATATGACATTTCTCCATAATAGCCTTGATCTCATGAAACATGAACTATGGAGTCCCATTTGTAACCACATCCTTAGGTACTCCAAAGCGAGTGAATATCTCTTCAAACAATAAATATACAACTGTTTGATCAATATCCCTCACTAAGGCCTTGGAATACACCCATTTAATCATGTAATCCATGCAAACTAGAATATAAACTTTTTTCTTTGAATGAGGGTTGATGGTCCCCACAAAATCCAGGTCCTGCCTATCAAAAGGTTGAACCACTAGCTGTGGTTATATTGGAATTTTATCTAGCCTAATAGGTTGACCCATCCTTTAGAAACTTTCACAAGCTTTCACATATTTCTTTGCATCCTGAAACAGGGTTGGATAGAAGTAACCCATCCTTAATACCGTGTATCAAGTCCTTTTATCAACAAAATCCCCCCCCCCACATGGTTCATCATGGAAATCCATTAGGATGATGTGGAATTCAAATTCTCTCACACACCATATGATTTCCAAATCCTCATCCTCATCATCGATATCATCCTTATCCTCATCCTCATCATCATCAATGTTATAATCATCAACAACATCATCAATGTTATCATCATCATCATCATTGTCATCATCTTCATCTTCATCCTCATCCTCATCGTCATTAGCATCATCATCATCACGATCATTGCCATCATCATAATTAGTTCATTGTCATTGTCATCATCATCGTCATCATCATCTTTAATTTTATCATCATCATCATCATCATCCTCCTCCTCATCATCATCATCTTCATTATTATCATCATCATTATCCTTCTCATTTTCCACCTCCTCATTATCATCATTAGCATCATCGTCATCATCATCCTCCTCATCCTCCTCCTCATCGCCATCGACATCATCCTCAACCTCATCCTCATCCTCATCAATGTTATAATCATCATCAAGATCATCAATGTTATCATAATCATCATCATCATGATTTCCATCAACTTCATCATCATCGTCATCATCATTAGCATCATCATCATCATCATCATCGTCGTCGTCGTCGTCTTCAATTCTCCATCATCATCTTCATCCTCATCGGCATCCTCCTCCTCCTCCTCCTCCTCCTCCCCCTCTTCCTCATATTCATTGCTATCATCCTCCTCCTCCTCATCATTATCGACATCATCGACATTCTCATCCTCATCATCATCAATGTTATAATCATAATCAACATCATCAATGTTATCATCATCATCGTCATTATCTTCATCCTCATCGTCATCATCATTAGCATCATCATCATCATCATCACCATCATCATAATTAGCTTCATCATCGTCATCATTGTCATCATCCTCATCATCCTCATGATTATCATCCTCATCCTCATCATCATCATCTTCATCCTCATCAACATCCTCCTCCTCATCATCGTCAACATCATATTCATCCTCATTAGAATGGTTGACATCATCGCAATCATCATCATGATGTTAGCAACTTATTGGCTAAGGGTTAGTTTGTTGCCACATTTACATAATTTTCTATTAGTGCTTTGAATGTTATTATGTTATGACATGGATATGGACCTAGAAGATAATTTGGTTAGCCTAAGAAACACATATAACCCACACATGCACCCACATTAACAACAAAACTAAAAGAATCAATGCACTCATCATATGAACCTATGCACAAATATAACCCATGCAGCTAACAACCCATACATGTAACCCTCATAGTTAACCCATTTACCTAAGATATGCATTAATGCACCTACCCATACACATATGCACTTAGGGAAATGCACCTAATAAACTTGAGCAATGCATGTAACCTATGTAACTATATAAACATGTAACCCATGCACATGACCCAATAGTTCACTTATTCATTTTTAACACTGTGTACATAAAATGAAAAATACATAAGGGACACAACTAATATTATGATGCTCCTAACCTCTTCCTACCCATGCACCTATTGTTATGCACGCCCATACATATAAGAAACACACCTAACATGAGAGATGAACCTAACTTGTATTACACCTAATAATACATCTAGCCCATGTATTGTTAGCATATGTGGTTAGCATCCAAGACAAAACTAATAACCATCCCATATATGCTTTGGATAATCATTTGGGATATTCCATATTCTTTAATGGCTCTCATGTTGACCCAGACTTTCCAATAATCATTGAAATAAAAGAGGACAAAGAATTTGCCAAAAGATAGGAATATTTAGAGCAGAAACAAAATGTGGAAGGATTATGGACAATGTATTTTAATGGGTCCATTAGTAAGGAAGAAGTTGGTTCCGGTATTTGGATAATTTCCACAAATAGGGATTTCAAAGTATATTCTTATAAATTGACATTTGAATGTACCAATAATGTAGCAGAGTATGAGGCTTTTCTATTAGGATTGAATGCTTTAAAATATTTGAAAGCAAAAAGAATAGATGTTTTTTGGGGATTCTGACTTAGTAGAAAATCAAGTGAATGAAAGTTACCAAACCAACCATACCAGAATGAGAGCCTATAGGAATGAAGTGTGGGATATGATGGGAAATTTCTTTACTGAATACAAAGTTAGAGTAATTCCCAAAAAGGAAATTCAACTAGCTGATTCTATGGCCACTACTACTAGATATTTCAAAGTTCCTATCTATTCTAAGAAAAATATAAAATAACGATTGTAAATAGACTTTCTATCCCTAATAACTCCAAATATTGGCAAATGTTTGAAGATGACCTACAGATAAAAAGGTTTTTGGAGCTATCAAATGAATTTGTAAATACACATATTGACACAGAAAATCAAAATCCAAAAACTTTCCAAGACAATGTATAGTTTGCAGATGAAGAAGTTAAGTAGAAGAATTTGAAGAACATGATTGGAGGAAAAGACATAATTCAGTTGAAAAACATTTACATTCCAAAAGGTCTTATTCCTATAGAGAAATTATTTTACCAAAATGATGTGGCTAAATACCCAAAGGCTTAGACCAATGAAAATGATATTCAATATCAGAATATTGGGACTGAAGACTCCTAAAATAGTAAAATTGTCAAAAAACTTGCCTCTTGAAGATAAAAAGAAATATATTGACCTGATGAAAAATTACACTGATGTGTTTGCTTGGAGCTATGAGGATTTGAAAGAATATGATACCTCCATCATATAACAGACTATTCCTATGAGACTTGGAAAGAAACCTTTCAAATGGAAGCTAAGAAGAATAAATCCAATGCTCTTTCCTTTAATATAAAAAAAGTGAGGAAGTTATTCGACGTGAAAATCATTGTAACTCTCATATTTTCAAGGTGGGTAGCTAATTTAGTACCTGCCACAAAGAAAAATGGAGAAATCAGACTATGTGTAGATTTCAGAAACCTAAACAAAGTGTCATTGAAAGATAACTATCATTTACCTAAGATGGATCTCATACTACAGAAGGTGGTTGGAGCGGAAATAATTTCTACAATGGATGGCTTTTCTGGATACAACCAAATAAAGGTTCTTCCCGAAGGCCAGGAAAATACAACTTTCACTACACCATGGGGGACTTTCATGTATGTCAAAATTCCTTTTGGGTTAATGAATGCATGGGATACTTTCCAGAGAGCAATGGACATAGCTTTTGCTGAGGAGAATGATACTTTTTTGTAATTTATATGGATGATATTACAGTTTATTCCAAATCTGGCAAGGATCATATCAAACATCTAGAAAAAATATTCTTAAAATGTAGTAGGTATGGTATTTCTCTCAACCCTAGAAAGTCTAATTTTTCTATGAAAGAGGGAAAATTATTGGGTCATATTATTTCAAAGGATGGGATTAGGATTGACCCAGACATAGTGAATGATATTATGAAGGTAGATGAACCAAGGAATAAGAAGGAGGTTCAATCATTTATTGGTCAAGTAAATTTCTTAAGAAGGTTTATCCCTAGTTTTATAGAGATATTCAGGAATGTTACAAATATGCTAAAAAAGAATGGTGCAATTAAGTGGACTATAGATGCCAATAAATCTTTCAATGATATAAAAAAATCAATCACAGAAGCCCCAGGTTTAGTGAGTCCATATTTTTCCAAATATTTTATGATTTTCTCTTATGCCTCTGAACATACAATTGATGGAGTTTTACTGCATAAAAATCAACAAAATGATGAATAACCTATTTCTTTGTTTAGCAAGATCCTGAGAGATGTGGAGTTAAAATATGACATCATGGAGAAACAAGCTTATGCCTTGATAAAATCTTTGAAATATTTCAGGGTGTATGTTTTACATTCCCATATCATAGCTTATGTACCCATCAATCTAGTGAAGAATATTCTTACTCGTACCTGATCCATAAGGAAAATAGATAAAAAGGGATAGCAGTTCTGCTAGAGTATGAACTAGAGATTAGGCCTACAAAGCTGGTGAAAGGACAGGGACTAGAAACGTTGATGACGAATTCAAATTATGAGTCTTTGAAATTGAATTTTTTATCTAAAAATTCAAATGAGGTGGACTCAAGATTGCAAGTAATTACATATTTCACTTTATCCCCTTGGTACAATGATATGATATATGTTTTGCAGAACTTACAAGAACCTCAAACATTAAGTAAAACCAGGGCTAGATCAGTGAAGTTAAAGGAAACAAAGTTTTGTATCCTGAACCAATATTTATATTGGAAAGATCCAGGAGGTATCTTACTCAACTGTTTATTCAAAAATTAAGCTCAACATATTATGAAATAGTTTCACCAAAGAGTATGTGGAGGGAATCATTCCTAGACGGTCACTAGAAATAAAATTCTGAGGTACGGTTTTTATTGGCCTGCCATGTTTTCTGATATTTACAAAGAGATCACAACCTATCATCAATGTCAAATCTTTGAAGGAAAGAGAAAGATGGTACCTTTTCCTCTTAATCCTATTTCAGTTAAATCTCTTTTTCAACAATGGGGGGTATATTTCACCAGATAAATTAACCCAAAGTCTTCTGGCCAACTTAGATGGATACTCACTACTACTGATTATTTTACCAAGTGGATTGAGGCTATACCTACCGGGAGGGCTACAGATTCTTCTATCATGGATTTTGTGGAAAAAAATATACTGTCAGGGTTTGGATGTACTAAAATACTTGTGACTAATAATGCACTAGATTTCAAGTCAAAGAAGATTATAAATTTTTTTCATAAGTATCATATCAGTCTGAATCACTCTAATGTGTATTATCCTCAGGGAAATGGGCTTGCAGAATCTTCTAACAAAAGTATGGTAAGGATAATCAAGAAGTTCTTGGAGGAGACCAAGAGATCATGACACACAAAGCTGAAGTATGATTTATGGGAATACATAATAAGAAATAAAAGAGCCATTGGCATGTCACCGTTCCAGCTGGTGTATGGGGCAGAGGTGGTTACTCTAGTTTCTTTATGTTTTCTAGTAATGAAGTTGCTGAAAGAACAAGAGGAGGAGCCAAATCACATGCATAGAACAATAAACCAGATCATTGAGTTGAATGAGTTCAAGGAGAAATCTTATGATAAAGTGCAAGTACATCAGGAGAAAGTGAAGAAGAATTTTGACAAGAAGATTAAAGAAGAGTATTTTCAGGTTGATGATATAGTTTTACAATGGGATGCACCTAAATAAGATCAACATGGAAAAATTGATCATATGTGCAAAGGGCCATACATCATTTCTTCTTTCAGAAGAGACAATTCATTCATTCAGAAAAATCAAGATGGGTTTCAGCTTAAATGAGGCCCTGTAAATGGAATGGAGTTGAAACCAAAGTCAAAGTTTCTATTTCTTAGAAAAACCATTGGTTAAAACTTCGGATAAAAGTGAAAAATAGCACATATGAAATATCTTGAAACTTTTTAATGATTGATATTTCCAAAGGGGAATATCTACAGATGGCATGAAATCTTATTTCAAAACCTGCAAGGGAGAAAGAAACTTTATGATTGGCGGAAACGTTTAAAGGATAGCCTAGATCTACGGTTAAGAAAAATGATAAAGGAGATCTACGGCGGGAGATGATTGCTCTGATGAAATTCACATGGAAAAACAAACTTCTCCAATCTACAAAAATTTTTATTGACCGCACAAATCTATAGTATATATTTAAAGGAAAAAGAGATATACGATGCAGAAGGATTTCACTGACAGAAGATGCATGAAGAAAGTTGGAGAGGAGATCAACAGAATATGTGAAAGGGACCACTTTGATCAATGGAGGAGGTTTAAAGGTGAAAATATCCACAGTCTAGGGATATTTTGCTGTCGAAAGATGCACAGAGAAAATCAAGTTGGGGATCAACGAAAATTTTAAAACTAGGCATTAATCTACGGTGAGGATTGATGATTGGGAAGATCAATGGTAGAGATTAAGTCCACTAGGAGAACATGCACCTTACATTTTTAAATGGATTTTGGCGGAGTGATTAAAGGGAGACATCTACCAACTGTCAAGATTTGAAATGTATAAGATCAATGGATGTTAGAGGATCCACTCATGAAAGTTGCATAATGTTTTAAATTTAGATAGACAACAGAAAATTAAGAAGAATATGATGTATGAGAAGAGATCTACTGTGGTGAATAAATATCTAATGGATCTACATTGATGAGAAGATCCACTGTTGAAAATTGTAGGGAAGACAGAAGACAAGTAGGGAAGTGAAATTAGGGAACGAAGGTTAATCAACAATCAAGATTGACGATTTAGAGTAAAGGTGGATTAGATCTACGGACTAAGAAGGATTCACCTATGATATTTTCATGAAGCTAGTAGAGAATTCCACTATGAAAAATACTATAAAGAGTAAAGGTGTGTGGTTGAAATCTATTTGTCTTTTTGCACATTAGAAGAAGAAAGCATTATTCTGCATGGGCGAAGCTAGATCAGAAAAATGGTTACTAGCCATCGGTTTACCAAGTAGGCCAAGTTTTGCTTACCAAACAATATTTGAATATGGACAGTGGAGGAGAAATATGATCTCAATCTTTAGAGTTCTAGAAAATTGAGGAAGTACTTGAAGACAAAGATAGTGGAATTTTTTATACTCTTTTTTCCTTTGGCCCTGTTAATCAGTTGAAAACCAAGATAAAAACATTTAAGGACCAAGTATAGAGTTACATGGTGTCTACCAATCCCACTTTTACTTATTTTGTCCAAAGAAAAACTTCAATTTTCTATATTTTGTTGAATGGTGTGCGTCTAACTATTCTACTACTAAAATAGTGATTATGGATTCGACCAAAACCAAAATTATGTGTCCTATTAATGGCTTAGTTGTCCAGGATTCACTCACAATTTCTTCCTCTTCCACCCTAAGTAGAGAATATTTAATGAGGAATACCTAATTCAGTCATTTTGAGAAGCAACCCTTGAACAAAAGCAACCCTTTTTCACCAATTGTTTTAGGTTAGACATTTCTCTGGAGAACCAGTAATTCCCTTTAGATATAAATCTCTTTAATGAGGAAACTAGGTTAGTTGTTTCCATGATGAGTCAGCTTTTAGGTCTTGGTACTGATAGGTACATTCCTGAGTTACTGGTGAGCCTACGTAAATAAGTCCGAGTCACAGTTTTCCGAGTTACCATGCCTTAAATTTGATGAGTTCATGCTGGAAGTATTCACTATCAGCTAATGAATTTTCACAACACAAGACATTTCATATTCCAGTCTTATTTAATCAGAATGTTTTTGTTCTTTAATGAGGAAAATTTACAGTTGTCAGAGATGGTTCTTATTGATGAAATCAATAACAATTTCTTCAAATATATGAATTTTTTAATGGAAAATATTTACCATGTTTTCTTTCAAAGTAAGTAACCCAAGGTACTACTAATAATGAAAGAATCCTTACAATTTGCACCAGACAAGAAAATAGGAGATTGGTTCTGATTGGAAGAGCATATAATTATGAGATTATATGGCTTTACTCGTGAGCCATATATCTTACTAGCTTTCCTCACTCCTAATATTTTTTCCTTGGAGATGGTGAGACAAAAAGTGATACTTCAAAATGAGCATTTCATCATCTTTAGAAAAGTCTCAGAGATAAAATTTCCTTGGGTGATTGGAACCTTTATCATAAAGAGAAAAGTTGCACTTCCTAAAGTGGAGTTTGCTTAAAGAAATGGACTTTAAAACAGCTTTTGCAGTAAACTATGATCCACATCATTTCATTTCAATAAGAAGACAGTTGGATAAGAAAAGACCTTTTGAACACCAAGAGGTTGAAGGGTTGGATGAAAAAGAAAATTGGTTATATTATCCAGCATCAATGCAAATTAAATAAGATATATAACATATTTTTCCATCACTAATGATTACTGCATAATTTGTACAGGAAAACCCATTGGCCGTGGTAAAACCAGCAGAGGCCATCACCCCCATTGCAAGCCATTCAAAGATTACTGGTAAAAGAACTTTCTCATGTGCAATGGAAATAGAGCAAGAAGGAAGTCCTTTGAAGTGGAAGAATATGCATTTTCAGAAAACTCCAGAAGGATCAACTCATAGATTTTAAATCTAGAGATGATTTGTATGATAGATACATAGATAACAAGGAATCTACATTATAGAATCTTTGAAATTATATGCATATGTTAGAAAGATGTCTAGTAAAAGTGTTTCTTTAGTGACTTTTAAGGACCATTCCAAGAATATTTCGAACATAGTAGTGGCTACTAAAAATAGGGTGGAAGAAATGAAATTGAATTTAGAAGATATTCCAGTCCGAGATATGATCCACTCGCACAAACAGGTTGGAGAAGTAATCTATAGCTATTTGATGAAGGATACTTTAAAGGTGTCCAGGCTGCATTCCACCAAAACAAAAATAGAAAATCAATTAAGGCAGGAAAAGGTAGAAAATAAGGCCCACCAACAACAAATTAAGAAGCTCCAAGGGGGTTTGTTAGCAATAGACAATGAAGCAAACAAAGGAGAAGTTACACATAAAATTCTTGCAGAAAAAGAAAACACAATTCAATTGCTCAAGAATAAATTAAAGATCCCTCCTACACATCTTATCCAAGGATTAGAATGAGGGATGAATTTAGGTGAAAAATTTAGCCCATGGACGAAAGTAAAAAACATACAAATATTTAATGAGCAAATTTTAATATGGATTTAATATATATATAGATAGATAGATAGATAGATAGATATAGATATAGATATATTCATACAAATAATAGTCCAAAAAAATTGACCTCCCCCTATTAATGAGGAAGTAAAAAAATAATAATTTAGCCCTCTCAAATTTACCTAAAATCCTTGGTTTGTCCAATATTTACTATACAAATAATAGTCCAAAAACAAATCGTCCTCCCCCCATGAATGAGGAAGTAAAAAATAATTATTTAGGCCTCTCAAATTTACCTCAAATCCTCCTAATTTCCAGTAAAATTCATATTCAATCCTCCTCCGCCCCTAATTTTTAGTAATTAATGCTTCCAATAATTATTTATCCATCCATATTTCTTGTAAAATCCAGGTTGAAACCTTCATAACCCACAGATTTTTAGAATTGGAAGTTATTTTTCCCTCCATGTTTCATGAGATGAGAACCCTATTCCTTCATAAAGGTATAAATGCACTTAGAGTGGGTTTCACGTTATTATTTTCCTTCAAATGCAGTGTCTATATACATATTTCCTAGCTCCATTGAGTTTTGGCATCTCTTCTAGTTTCAAGTTGAAATCATTTAGGTTTCTTTCTACAACAACCTTTGGTAAGACATTCTCTTGAAATAAATTTAAAGGACTTATAAGCTGATATTTTTTTGTATTCCATTTATAGACCTCTCAGATTAAGAGAGGAAATATCATCCCCATAAAGGAATTATGTGTTCTTTAAGAATTGTTTGCAGTTCGGTTATTTTATTTTTAGTTATTTTATCTAATGTAGATTGTATGGTTATGATATCATGCCGAGAAGGTGTTTAGCTGAAATCCATTTCAAAATCCCACTATGGAAAATTGGGATTCTTAAATGGTCCCAACTATTTCAGTGGAGTAGACGCCATGGGAGCATGAAGAAATTTCAATCCCTGGTTTTCAATCCTGGTTGTAGCGCCAAGATCTAACAATAACAACAACACAGTAATTATATAGAGTACAGAGATAGTAAACTGTTTTGCAAATTTGAACAACCAAGATAAGAGTGTTTTTTTGTAGCGCCAAGATCTAACAATAACAACAACACAGTAATTATATAGAGTACAGAGATAGTAAACTGTTTTGCAAATTTGAACAACCAAGATAAGAGTGTTTTTTTTGGGTGCATAGGTTTCATTAAACGATGGCTTATTCTATGTCAAAAAATATGGTGCGGATTCAACAGTGAGGCCCTCAAGTTTTGGATGGATTTAATTTGATCATGCTGGTTTTAAGTATGTTAAGACCACCAAGTTTTGGATATTTTTTTTTGTAGTGGAAACTCGCGGATAGAACTTTAGAGTTTGGCATTACGAGTGTTGGTTCCTTCTCTGTACATATATTTGCACAGCGGAAGGGAGATTATATGTTCACGGTTAAGCCTGTCAATTTTCCAAATGTTTCGATACGAAACCCGTGCTTAAGGACATTCTCATCCGCTGATCCCGCCGCAAAGAAGCAAATACATCATTCACATATATGCTACGTATAGGCTGAGCTGAGACTCTTCCATTTCCGCGGTCGCAGTTATACATGTTTGATAAATTAACAACAACGTTCAATGGTGTGTTTATAGATTTATTAGCTGGGCGAGGGATATCACTTTGATGGTTACTTTCTGCAGCCACATTTTGGTTGAGCGCCTCAGAAACAGCACGAAATCTAGAATGTCTTGTCAACCCTGTAATCATATTAAGCAAAACTTTCTCTACAGTCCTTGACATGCACTAATCAACGCCTTCTTTTACATTTTTAATTCCTGACTTTGTTATAATTTCAGCCAGTTGACAGGCACAAATCAACACCTTCTCTTACATTTTTAATTCCGGATTTTGTCTGAATTTCAGCTAGTTTCACACGGAAGGTCTCTGGGAACAATATTCAACATAGAGTAATAAATGCTGCGGCCTCAGCATTGTGGGCCATTAAATCTCAATCTGTTTGACATTCAACTGATTACAGTGCTGCTGCAGCATTTATTACTCTACTACATATAAAATATTTTTGACCAAATATCAATATTCTATCGTCTTCTTCAGGAAGGTTTTCAGTTCGCTTGCTTTCTTCATTTTTGGTATCAGTAAGAAATATTCTTACTGATAACGTTGAACACACCTCCTCGAGCAATGTCGTGAAGAGGATCTACTATTTCTTCCTCCACACATTTTCGCATTTTCTTGGAGTGACGCTCCGGACGTCTTCAAAATCCCTTGCATGGAATTTCCTTTGATGATAGAATGAAAGGAATGGGAATATTATTTATTCATATTAGTGTCCAATATTTTGGAGCTCTAATGAGTGACGTTGTAGCGGAAGCAAGCCATCGACCAAAACGATTATATGGCGAATATTTACTCGCATTCGTGGATGTTGTGACAATTTCAATTCATGGAATTGTGTTAGTGGTATTGTTATACCAAAGTAGTGTTATTGCATTAAAGTAATGAAGTGTATAAAAAAATGTCATGTTATTACATAATTGGTTATGCCTTTTAGTGTGTTTATAGACATTTAGATACCAGTATAAGCATAAGAGAAAAGTCAAGTGGTTGGTAAACACCAATAGGAGTAGTTAGCCATTTAGTTTTGTAGTAATGGATAGTTGTTAAACAAATACAAAATATTAAACTAAATACAAATACTTATAAATATTCATTTAAGGTATAACATAAATATTAAAATAAGAAGAAAAAACATAACAAAAATACTATTTAATAAACAAAAAACAAAAACTAACACCAAGTATAACACTTTAATGAATTAAAGATTTATAAATAGTTAAATAGTGAATTCTTAACTAAATCTTAATTAAGATGCATTTAAGCATAACAAAATACCATGACCATGAAATGAATATCCATTGTACACTTGTTACACTTGATTTAATCTTGTTAATCCGTTCAAGGAAGTCCAAAATGAGATAATATCTAAACACCTATCGATGTAATTACTTGAGATTTTAGACTCCCTTGACTAGACCAATAAAATTAACTATGTGTAACAAGTGTACAATGAGGATGCATTTTAATTAAGCTGATAGGCCTTTAGATATTATATAATATTTTGGACTTCCTTGAGTGGATCAACAAGATTAAGCCGAATGTAACAAGTGTACAACAAGGATTTATTTCATGATCGTCTTATCTTGTTATGCTTAAATGCATCTTCATTAAAATTTGAATAAGCTTCACTTAATTTTTCTTTTTTTTTAGTAATTTTTATCTTTTGTTTATTAAATAGTATTTGATTTATATTTTTATTAATTAGTTTAATGTTTATGTTATATCATAAATTGATAACTATAACCATTATGCTGATAGTAGTTTATATATTATCTCTCATTTTGGACTTTTTTGAGTGGATCAACAAGATTAACCCGAGTGTAACAAGTGTACAACAAGGATTCATTTCATGGTTGTCATAATTTGTCTACACCTATTGACGTTCATTGACCACTTTATTTGTGGTTGTGCTAGTTCGTATAATGTTTAGTCTTTGTTTAAGAGTTATCCATCTCCACAAAAGTAAGTGGTTTCCTATGTCTATCCTCTTTCATGGACCACTTTACTTGTGGTTAAGCTAGTATTTAAAATAAATAAGCTTCAATTAAGTTAAGTGGATATTAATTTTTTTTCATATTAGTTTTGGTTTTTTTTATTAAATAATATTTATTTTATATTAATATTTATTAGTTTAATGTTGATTTTGTAAATGGATAACTATAACAATCTAGTAATTAGTTTAATGTTTAGATTTTGTTTAACAACTAGCCATCTCCATTAAACTAAGTGCCTGGCTTCCCCTATCAACGTTCACCAACCAATTTAATGCCACTTTACATATAGTTTTAGTAGTGTATGATTATATAAATAAAGTGAAAGTGAAAAAAAAATAAGTTTGATGGAATGGAATTGGATTAAATGATTAAAAATTAAATAATGTTAAGAATTAATCAAAATAACCTCTAAAATTAAAACAATTAACTATTAATAATTAAAATAATAAAAAACATCTTTAATATTTTAATATTGCTATTCACATTTGGTGTGTGAATCAAGGTTTCATCTTACTCATTGATCATGTTATTACTCCTTTCCCTCAGGGTGGGAGGGACCCTATGAAAAGAATTGTTGTCTTTTTACTTTGTTTGCATGATTACCAACCTTAGTTATAAGAATTTAGGCTAAGATTTTCCATTTCAATTATTAATCATGCTTTTTATGAACCAATCCAAATGCATTGCATTTTCTGTGAGCCAATCAGTTCATTCATATTTTTATTTGGCCTAACCTTGAGGGAGAGCAACAAAAAAATTCTAAAGTTAAATTCGATATTGATGAATACTTTTTATGAAAGGATACAATGCCAGGAATCACTCTGTCATTACTTTTTCAAGCATTAAATGTTAATGATACAAATAAGATCAAGGATTAGTATGTTGTCGTTGCATTGGTGCATCGTCCTAGGCTACTATGTAGCACCAACTACCACATGAAAATGCCAAATGTCTTCAATGCTACTCCTCCTACTTCTACAACCTTTGTCTTTGCTCCTGGTGTTGCTTTTCACTTCTAACGATCGAGGTTCTCTTCACTTGCAGCTGATTAATGATCAGGTTTTGAGAGCCTAAATGCATTCACATATCATCTTTTCAACTAGTTTATTTTTGCTACTATAGTATTAAGGAATAAATGCAAGCTCATGTGGGTGGAGTGAATAAGACATGTTCTAGATCACAATAGAAGCATCTTTGTTCCTTGTGGTGTGACAATTTTGAGCTGCAGGTACTATTCTTATATATAAAGGTTAAAAATATATATTTATTCATATATATATGATAATTGAATTTGTTCTCCATATCAAATTCGTTTATTTCAATGTATTAAAACATAAATGATGGTTTCTATAATTGATCTTTATTCTTCAAATCAAATTATTCTGTTTCAATTTATTAAAGCACAAAGAATGGTCTTTATAGGAGTACCTTGAGCTCTTTCTTTTGTACTTTGATCATGACGTGCCCGACTTGTATCTTGAAGAGGCATTGATTCTATAGGGCTTGGATTTATCCATTGGATCTGTAGGAATTTATATTGACTATGTACCAAAAAAATTGTGTAGGTGTTTATATTGACTATGTCTTGAAGCTTTACTCTTGGGACATTTCATTCTTGAATTTGGTATAATGGAAGTATCATTCAAATTTATCCCTAAGTGATCTTCGAAGGAAGGAAGGAACCATTTAGGAAGCATATATACCAAGGATGACCCATACCACGCAAGAAACCATATCCTAGTTTGTGCCCTCTACGTTCTCCAAGTTCCTGAAAAAGGTTGTCCTTAGTTGTTATAGAATTAACCAAATGAGCGTTGTGATAAGAAATATCTGATTTTTACCTCACAATTTCTCCAAGTAAGCAGTCTGAAGAAGAAGCCATAGAACAACAAATTAAATGTGTATATGGTGAGGTGATGATTTTTACAATAACGATCCTATGCATGTTAAATAAGCTTCATTTTTAACAGCAATGTGATACAATGAATCCTTTTCTCTTTCATGATATCCAATTAAGTTCTCCACTTGATTCTTAAAATAGAGATGAAGTATTCTTAGACAATAAAGTATAGCACAACCCTCAAAGCTCTAACTCAAAGCGTAAGAAATCAATTCATAATATCTTGATAACAAAATCGACTAGCAACATAAGTTCTGAGTGAAAGGTTCGCTAGTTTTTACAAGTTTTTTTAATCAATTGAAATATTCGCCAATTTTTTACAATATGTTATAACGTAGTGAATGATTCGCCAAGATTTTAAAACATTATATAATAAAATGAAAGATTCACCAAATTTTTTATATATACATATTATATTATGGATAACACCGGCTTCAAATTTTTATATATATCGGAGAGATTCGCCCATTTTTTATACATATAAATCTATGGGGGTTTCTTAAAATCATCCTTGATCAAAATTAACTAAATTAGAAAGACAAAAAGAGTTACTAACTGATGAGTTAAGTGACTACAAATCCCAACTTTTGAATTTTGTTGATGAAAGAAAAGAGTGGGAAAAAGAAAAGTCTCTTTTGCTGGAAGATGAAAACATTTTAAAAGAAAAACAATTTGTTTTGGAGAAAGAGATAGAATATAAAAAGAAAGAGCTTTAGTTACAATTAATTCAACCAGTTGCATAAACAAATGAAGAATCTATTTTGCAATCCATGTACCAGGTGAGTTTGAAGGATTTGGAAATTGTCGGTCTTAGAAACCAAAACAAAATCCTGTAAGATGCAACTTTGAAGAAGGTAGAAGAAAGGAAAGTGTTGGGAAAGAAATGCAAATACCTCCTGGATAAAAATGATAAATTGAAAAAGCAATTGACTAGGAAATTTCCATTGTAGAGAGCAAAACATTTAATATGGGACATGGTTATTGTTGAGGCTGTAAAACTTAGGCCTTACTTGAACTACATTATGGAAAAGGAAATAGTTATATGTGCTGCCAAGTAGAGTTGTACAACAATAAATGAGGATTTGAATATGAAACCCATAGATACAACCAATAATACAGTTAATTTTATAAATGGTTTATCAGAAGATGATTTAAAAACAAAGGGGAATAAAGGACAAAATCTCAGTAATTACTTGGGTAAGGAAGGTAGTTGGGAAACACCAACATCTAGGCACTGTGTAGGCCAAAATTGACATCATGCAACATCAAGTTAAGATGTTTATAAGTCATTTACACAATTTTTTCAAAAGGGTTTACCTTCCTTTGGGACGAAAATGGTAAACTTCTGTCTCAATTTGAATATCAAGCTCCACTGGTCAGATGCAGGTTAGATCATAGAAAATTTGAAGACATGCATCAATACTTATCATGGAAAATATTTATTGAGAAATTATCAGTGGAATTTGAGATAATTGAAACTTTCAAAGCTATTTGTGCTCAGTTTCCAGCAATTTCATATGTGGACCATGTAGAGTTACGAGTATTGGCTAAAGAAATGGCCAATCTAGAGCTGCCAACTATTGATCAATGGAAGACAATGGAGAAATTTGGAGGGATGAGATGGAGTGTTGAAGATTTATTTATTTTGAAAATTGTAATAAATTTATGAGCAGTTAGTTGGTTAGGAGTTAGAATGACAAATGTAATAAGGAAGTTATTTTGCCTATTTTTAGCATATAAGTAGTTATCATCTCAAGGAGGATTTTATGTATTTAAGAAAGATTTTTAAATTTATTAGGGGTTGCAATCCATGAGAAAGAAACTATTTTATTGTAAAAGAGTTTCAAAGTTAATAAAGATTTCAGAGGCGAGCAGGTGTTTTACAAAGATTCTTGTGTTATTCAATTTGCAGTATGTACCTTCCCTACTTTATGTGAATGTTTTCATGTGTATCTTTCCATGGTGTTTTCCTTTCATGCTTGAATGAGTTTATATTGGATTAGAATTCAAAATCATATTCTCTGATCCTTTAATTTCAAGTATTCACAAAGATTTTCGACTAAAGTTGGCATTGGATTAATCCTTGTTAGATGCCCATGTTAATGGACTATTTCTTATTCCTCTTTTCCACCAGACAATCAAATTTTTGATTGTAAATGATTTGTTACCATGCATCTATTTAAAATTCCATTTGTAAAGAACTATTATACTTGTTCTCATATATGACTCTATGGCCAATGAGCACTAGTTTTAGCCACAGTCACTATTAAATTTTATTTCTTTCAAACACTTCTAGCATTAATTTTATATATTGAGAGATCCCTCTCTGGAAAGAAGGAAGCCAATTTATTCCTAAAGATTGGTTTTACGGTTACCTTGGGATTATCCCTTCACAACCAGGGGTAAATTCTTAGTGCTAACATATTGGCTCTATTGCAGGGGAACGAGAGTTCAAATTTTCCCTGGGAGGAATGACAATGTTATTCAAGAAGACATAATTTATGTGGGAAAACAAAGGTTCTTTCATTTGAGTTCGGTTGTGATTTTTCCTTGATGACTCCATATAGATTTTTAAGAGGGTATTCAAAGGACGACATCCTGGATTTCAAGAGAGCGCATACAAGAGGTAACCCTCATTCTAAAATTTTTATATAGTGTGAAAAACCCATAAAGTTTAATTAGGAGAAGATGTGGTAAATAACAAGTAGGTACTTCTCATATTGAATGGTCATCTTCTCAAAATCAAGAAGAATTTCCTAGTTTTCAAGATTTCAAGTTGGAAACAAATTTTGAAACATATTTTTTAAGATCTAAGTTTGAATCAGATTTAAAACAGGTTGAAATTAATCCAAACAGAATTCAGTCTTATTTGTTAGATTCACTTTGGAAAAATATCCAAAATATTGTAAAGAAATAAGAAAGAAATCCTCTAATCCAAACTTCTCAGCCTCAAATTCTAAGCATTATCCAAAATCCTATTGTTTTCCATAACCCTCCTAGACCAATGGCTACCAGATTTTCTCCCTTGGCTTTACCTGTTGTGTTACATGATTTACCACAAAATTATGCATCGAGAATTTCATTATTTGATGGGGGTTGAAATTTCACAGCTAGGCAACATATGGGTAGGTTTGAGGATTTCATTGATTTGGAGGAAGTAGATTATGATGATGCTAAAATGAGATTATTTGCACAAAGTTTATTTAGGGAAGCTAAGAGATGGTTTAAAGATCTTCCTACAATATATATTCTTAATTTTGAGTCCTTTCAAACTATTTTTCTGGATAGGTGGGAAGACAAAGAGAGTCCTTTACAGGTTCTATCTCAATACAATAATTTAAAGAAAGGAAAATTTGAGTCTGCATGAATTCTCTAGCAGATTGATGAGGTCTTACAATTCTATTCTAGCTGATATTAAACCCCTTGTAGGAGCTTCTAAATTATATTATGCAGATGCATTTAACAATGATTCTGCTTTTTTATCGAGAGAGAGGAATTTTGTTGATCTTCCTACCATGTATAAACATGGTTTGGATGTAGAGGATAATTTGATGGCCTCTGTAAAAATGAAACAAAGAATGGAGGTAGATAAGAGTAAAAATAGAGAAGAAAATAAACCTTCCACTTCATCTTCAAGTGATTCTAAGTTTGAGATAATGATGAAAACAATGCAAAGAATGATGGAAATGTTAGCATTGGATAATAGACAACCAAATAGAAATCAATCTTATCCACAAGTTAGGAATCCCAATTTTTGAAGACCCTCTCCTTCTCCTCCTCAAATTAGAAAAAGAGATCAAAGAAATCCCAGAAATCTCGAGGACCAAGAAATAAGACCTCCATTCCCAGAGAATTATGTTGATGAGGAAGAAGATAATGACCCAATGGATAATCAGATACATCATTTTGATGATCTAGACTATGAAATTTACCTCACAGAAGAGGAACAAAATATGTTTTCTCAAGAAGATGAATGTAATACACTTGAGTTAGAAACTGAGCAATATCAAAGAGGCTACAAAAATACTATAGATGATTTCCAAAAAAAACTAAAATGAGAAGTATAAATGTATTCATAAATAAAGGAGGGTCCATTTCAAATCATCCTTCTAGTAGTTAGCAGAATACAGAAAAACAAAAAGGAAAACAACGAGAAAAATTGTACAAAAGGTTCCAAAAAATAAGAAAGAAACAATGAATGAAAATAAACAACAAATGCCAATTGAAGTTGACAGAGTAGTTTCTTCCTTCAATTACCAGTCTAAATTGTCGAAAATTAAGAATTTTCATTCCTTGCAGTGAATTGTTCAGAAATAATGAATAAAGAGAGAAGATAACCAGGATGGTTAAAACTGATGAAGAATGTTAGCCATACACTCTAGAATTGATAGATGATGCTCCAACAATAGTTCTTGGTCCTAAAATTAAAGAAACAGATGAAGAAGATGTTACACCATTATATGTTAGGTTGAATGTTTATGATATGATTTTACGCAATGCTATGCTAGATTCTGGTGCATCACATTTAATCTAGTCCCAATAGTAGTGGTTGAAAGTATAGGATTAGTGATTACAAGGCCCTACAAAGACTTGTTTTCTTTTGATTCTAGACAAGTAAAATGTTTGGGGATGATAAAGGACATGGTAGTAACTCTTGCACAAATACCTACCAAAAGCATTATCATGGATATAGTAGTGGCCGATATCCCTCCTAAATTTTGTATTCTATTCTCAAGATCATGGGCTTCAAAACTTAAAGGAACATTGCAAATGGGCATGTCTTATCCTACAATTCGTTTGTTTGGAGGACATAGGAGATTGTATAGGAAAAAGAGGTTAGAATATGTGGTGAGAAGCCATGACAAACCTAATAACCATCCCATATATGTTATGGATACTAATTTGGGATCTTCCATATTCTTTAATGACTCTCATGTTGGCCCAGATTTTCCAATAGTCACTGAAATAAAAGAGGAAAAAGAATTTTCCAAGAGACACGAAGCTTTAAAGAAAAAACAAAATGAGGAAGGATTATGGACAATGTATTTTGATGGGTCCATTAGTAAGAAAGGTGTCGGTGCTAATATTTGGATAATTTCTCCAAATAGGAATTTCAAAGTATATTCTTATAAATTGACATTTGAATGTACCAATAATGTAGCAGAGTATGAGGCTTTCCTATTAGGATTGAGTGCTTTAAAATATTTGAAAGAAAAAAGAATATATTTTTTGGGTATTCTGAGTTAGTAGTAAATCAAGTGAATGACAGTTACAAAACAAAACATCCCAGAATGAGAGCCTATAGGAATGAAGTGTGGGATACGTTGGGAAGTTTCTTTACCGAATACAAAGTTAGAGTAATTCCCAAAATGGAAAATCAAGTAGTTGATTCTCTGGCCACTACTGCTAGAAATTTCAAAGTTCCTATATATTCTAAGAAAATATATAAAATAGCGATTGTAAATAGACCTTCTACCCTGATAACTCCAAATATTGGCAAGTGTTTGAAGATGAACTATAGATAAAGATATTTTTGGAGCTGTTAGATGAATTTGTAAACACATATTGAAACAAAAAATCAAAATTCAGAAAATTTCCAAGACAATGTACAATTTGCACATAAAGAAGTTGAGCATAAGAATTTGAAGAACATGATTGGAGGAAAAGACATAATTAAGTTGAAAATCAATTACACTCCAAAAGGTATTATTCCTCTAGAGAAATTATTTGACCAAAATGATGTGGCTAAAGATCCAAAGGTTCAACACAACGAAAATGATATTCAATATCAGAATATTGGGACTAAAGACTCTCCTACAATAGTAAAACTGTCAAAAAACTTGCCTCCTGAAGAAAAAAAGAATATATTGACCTGATGAAAAATTGCACTGATGTGTTTTCTTGGATCTAGGAGGATTTGAAAGAATATGATACCTCGATCATACAACATACTATTCCTATCAAATGTGGAGAGACACCTTTTAGACAAAAGCTAAGAATAATAAATCCAATGATCTTTCCTTTAATTGAAAAAGAAGTGAGGAAGTTATTCAACATGAAAATCATTGTAACTTTCATATTTTCAAGTTGGGTAGCTAATTTAGTACCCATCAGAAAGAAAAATGGAGAAATCAGTCTGTGTGTAGATTTCAGAAACCTAAGCAAAGTGTCATTGAAAGATAATTATCCTTTACCTAATATGGATCACATACTACAGAAGACGGTTGAAGCTGAAAGAATTTATACAATGGATGGATTTTTTGGATACAACCAAATAAAGGTTCTTTCTGAAGACCAAGAAAAGACAGCTTTCACTAGAACATGGGGGAATTTCATGTATGCAAAAAATGCCTTTTGGGTTAATGAATGCAAGGGCTACTTTTTAGAGAGAAATGGACATAGATTTTGCCAAGGAGAAGGATAATGTTATTGTAATTTATATGGATGATATTACAGTTTATTCCAAATTTGATAGGGATCATATCAAACATATGGAAAAAGGTATTCTTAAAATGCAGGAGGTGTGGTATTTCTCTCAACCCCAGAAAGTATAATCTTTCTATGAAAGAGGGAAAATTATTGGGTCATATTATTTCAAAGGATGGGATTAGGATTGACCAAAATAGAATGAATTATATTCTGAAGGTAGAGGAACCAATGAATAAGAAGGAGGTTCAATAATTGATTGGTCAATTACATTTGTTAATAAGGTTTATCCCTAGTTTTGTAGAGATATTAAGGAATGTTACAAATATGCTGAAAAAGGATAGTCACATTAAGTGGACTGTATATTCCATAGAATCTTTCAATTATATCAAAAAATAAATCACAAAAGCCCCAGGTTTAGTGAGTCCATATTTTTCCAAAGATTTTATGATTTTGTCTTATGCCTCTGAACATACAATTGCTGGAGTTTTAGTGCAGAAAAATCAACAAAATGTTGAACAATGTATTTCTTTGTTTAGTAAGATCCTGAGATATGGGGAGTTAAAATATGACATCATGGAGAAACAGGCTTATCCCTTGATAAAATATTTGAAATATTTGAGAGTGTATGTTTTACATTCCCATATCATATCTTATGTACCCAGCAATGTAGTGAAGAATATTCTTACTCATCCTGATCCAGAAGGAAAAAGAGAAATATGGATAACAGTTCTACCAAAGTATCACCTAGATATTATGCCTACAAAGCTAGTGAAAGGACATGGACTAGCAAATATGAGGACTAATTCAAATTGTGAATCTTTACAGTTGAATTTCTTATCTAATCATTCAAATGAGTAGGACTCAAGATTGCAGGTAATTACATGTTTCACTTTATCCCCTTGGTACAACAATATTATATATGTTTTGCAGAACTTACAAGAACCTCAAACATTAAGTAAAACCAAGGATAGATAACTGAAGTTAAAGGAAAAATTTTTTTTATCCTGAACAAATATTTATATTGGAAAGATACAATAGGTATCTTGCTCAACTTTTTATTGGAAAATGAAGCTCAACAGGTTATGAAAGAGTTTCATCAAGGAGTATGTGGAGGGAATCATTCATGGAAGGTCGACGCCAATAAAATTATGAGGGATGGTTTTTATTGTCCCACGATGCTTTCCAATATTGATAAAGAGATCACAACCTGTCATCAATGTCAAATCTTTGAAGGAAAGAGAAAGCCAATAACTTTTCCACTTAATCCTATTTTAGTTGAAGTTCCTTTTCAGCAATGGGGGTTAGATTTCATTGGAGAAATTAACCCAAACCCTTCTGGGCAACATAGATGGATACTCACTGCTACTAATTATTTTACCAAGTGGATTGAGGATATTTTACATAGCATGAGGGCTACGGATGTTGTTGTCATGGATTTTCTAGAGAACAACATTCTGTCAAGGTTTGGATGTCCTAAAAGACTTGTGAATGATAATGCACCATCTTTCAATTCAAAGAATATGATTAGTTTTTGTCATATGTATCATATCATAATGAATCACTCTACTGCGTATTATCCGTAAGGAAATGGGCTTGTAGAATCTTCTAACAAAATACTTGTAATGATAATCAAGAAGTTGTTGGAGGAGAACAAGACATCTTGTCGCACAAAGTTGAAGCATTCTTTTTGGGAAAATGAAATAAGCACTTAAAGAGCCATTGTCATGTCATTGTTCCGGGTAGTATATGGGGTAGAGGTGGTTTTTCCAGTTTCTTTAGGTTTTCCTGTAATGAAGCTGCTACAAGAAAAACAGGAGGATCCAAATCACATGCATAGAAGAATCAATTAGATCATAGAGTATAATGAGGTAAGGGAGAAAGATTATGATAAAGTGAAGGTACATTAGGAGAAAGTGAAGAAGAATTTTGACAGGAAGGTTAAAGAGGAATAGTTCTAGGTTGATGATCTAGTTTTAAAATGGGATGCACCTAAAGGATATAAACATGGAAAATTTGATCATATGTGGAAAGGGCCATACAACATTGCTTCTTTCAGAGGAGAAAATTCATTCATTCTACAAAATCAAGATGGGGTTCAGTTTAAAGGAGGCCCTGTAAATGGATGGTTTCTGAAACATTATTTGTCTTGAGATGGAAGGTAACTTTTGTATATTAGTGTACATATTTATTTAATTGAAAGAATCAGTATAGATGGAAAATTGAAAGAATTAAAGCCCAGAGAGAAGACCGTGAGATCTTAAATATTGGTCATGTTCTTTAGAAAAAAAATGTATGGAAACACAAGTTGGAAATGGTATGCAGGTTCTTTGCTACCTTTTAGGGAGGATAGCATCCCCAGTTGGAGCTAGTTGTTAGCACTGGTTTTTATAAGTGTTTGAGATAAGTAAACCTAAGAAGGAATAGAGATATGTAAGAAAATTTTAATGATAAGATCTATGGTGAGCTCAGAAGGTGCTTAAAGAATTATCAATGGAGCTGAAACCATAGTCAAAGTTTCTATTTCTTAGAAAAATCATCGGTTAAAACTTTGGATAAAAGTGAAAGCTAACGCCTATTCTAAATCCCAAAAAATTTTAATGATTCATATTTCCAAATGGGAAGATCTACGGATGGCATGAAATCCTGTTTCAAAAGATGCATGAGAGAAATAATTTTTATGATCGATGAAAAGGTTTAAAGGATAGCCTAGATCTATAGTTAGGAAAAAATATAAAGGATATCTAAGGAGGGAGATGATTCCTCCAATGAAAGCTACGCAGAGAAACAAACTTCTCCAATCACCGTGAAATTTAGGGCCTACAAAGATCTATGATAAATATTTAAAGGAAAAAGGGATCTACGGTGTAGAAGCATTCCGCTGACAGAAGATGCACGAAGAATGTTGGAGTGGATATCAATAGAATATGTTAAAGGTCCCACTTTGATCAATGGTATGGATTTAAAGGTGAAAAGATACACAGTGTAGGGAAATTTTTCTCTCAGAAGGTGCATGGAGAAAATCAAGTCAAGGATCAATGAAATTGTTAAAACCCACCATTAATCGATTGTGAGGATTGATGATTACCAAGATCAATGGCAGAGAGTAACTCCTCTGGGAGAACATGCACACTAAATTTTTAATTTGAGTCTAGCGAAATGATTAAAGGGCGACATCTATCAACGGTTGGGATTTGAAATGTATAATATCAATGGATGTTAGAGGATCAGTTGATGAAAGTTGAGCAATGTTTTACATTTAGATGGAAAGCAGAAAATGAAGAAAAACATTATGTATGAGAAGAGATCTACGGTGGTGAATAAATATCTGATGGATCTACGGTGATGAGAAGATCCACTGTTGAAAATTGCAGGGAAGATAGAAGATAGGTAGGGAAGTGAAATTAGGGAAGGAAGGTTAATCAATAATCAAGATTGATAGTTCAGAGTAAACGTATATTAGATATACAGACCAAGAAGGATTTTCCTATTACATTTGCATGAAAGTTAGTAGAGAATTCCACTATGAAAAATACTATAAAGCGTAAAGGAATGTAGTTGAAATCTATTTGCCTTTTTGCGCATTGGAAGAAGAAAGCATTGTTCTGCATGGACAAACCTAGGTTAGAAATATACTTATCCATATGTTGGTTTACCAGGTAGGACATGTTTTAACCGCCAAGAAATATTTGAATATGGATAGTGGAGGAGAAATAGAAGCTCAGGCTTTAGAGTTCCAAAAAATTGAGGAAGTACTTGAAGACAGAGATAGTGGAAATTTTGATACTCTTTTATCCTTTGGCCCTGTTAATTAGTTGAAAACCAAGATAGCAACATTTAAGGACCAAGGTATAGATTTACATGGTGTCTTCCAGTCCCACTTTTACTTCTTTTGTCTAGAGAAAACCCTGAATTTTCCATATTTTTTTAGAGGTGTGTGTTTAACTATTCTATTGTTGAGAGAGTGGTTACGTGTTTTAAAAATTATAAAACACATAAAAATTATAAAAATAAGAAATTATAAAAAAAAAATTACAAATGGATATTTCAAGTCCTGAAACATTTAAATCGTGTTCTTGTATTTTCATACTAACATGCTTTTTGAAGTCCTAGATTTCAACAAAAATGATTGTCTAAAGAGGCATGATGCCCGACAGGTAAAAGTGTATTTCATTTTGAAATTTGATTTGTGAAGAATGTATTATAATTCTTGCATTTTAAATTTTTGTCAATGCTCTCACAATTTTACTGTAGGATAAGTGTTAACCTTGTACAGGTTTGAAAATGATCAAGTTTTATGCAGAAGTGATTTTCTATCAATCATGAAAAAAAAAACATGCTTCATGAATTCTTGAAGGAGTTAAATTTTCCTTTGCGCCTGTCATGAGATCTACTGCCATAACAAACTAGCCTGAAAACTATTTGTGTCAAGATATGTTTCCATACCACCCTCCTTCAAATATCGTTAGTCATTCATGTATTGAAGTCCACCTTTCATTTCCTTACACATCATGACTTCACACATGTCTACCTTTCTGAGTGGCATACATTCCTTTTCTTATTTTTCAGTACATATTTTGCATCATAAATAAACCCATTCAACTCCCTTTACATGACTGAATTTCCTTACTATCATTTTCCTCAAATATGGTGCTAATGATATCTTTTCATCTATATCCCTACCA
>LPNX010668258.1:120943-139152 GCA_001517045.1 Pseudotsuga menziesii | reverse complement strand
TAAACTTAAGAAATTACAGAACTAGTATTATTATATTTAAATCAAATAGAAAACAATACTATTTACAAACTGTAAAATAGGGTTAAACCCTAAACACCTGCTGTTTTAGCCTGAAGTTTATTTTATTTTCTTAAACAGATTTAAAACAAGAAATAATGCATTAATATAACCAAAGGTAAATCAGTATAAAAAGAAAAGATATGAGTACAGGACGCTCGACCATCGAGCTTAAGGATTTAATCCTCATCAGTAACCTAACGAGACAGTTGTCTCATTAACAAAAATTATTTAATAAAAAGAAGAACTAGTAATAATTTTCTTACGGCTGGGTTAATAAATAAAACACAACAAGTATTCTTTTAATTAAATCTTTCCAATACTGCATTAAGGATAAATGCGAAAGAGAGAAACAGTTTTAAACATTCTTAGAACTGAGGGTAAAAACCCTAACCCTTTCCTTTTAATCAGCAAAACACCTGCAACTCTGTTTTATTTATTAACGATAGTTGTAACAGAAATATATATATATAAAGGCATATAGCCTGTAGAAGTGACTGAAAATAGTAACGCAAGGCTTATATCCTGTAAAAGTTTTTAAAAACCAAACATTAACTTCAAATAGGGTTTTACATTCACGGTCGTAGCCGGAGGGCTCTCTTAAGAGCTAGGGCTTTACCCATAGAGCTAAAAACTGTAAAACAATTAACCAAACATCCATGGAGGTAAACTAGAGCTGCATCGACCAAACCAGCAAAATATTTTAAGGTTGCAGACAAATATGATAAGCCGTGGAAGGACCAAGCCTTACCGTGGTCTTGGAGCCGTAACCCTTGCTCTGGTGCAAGCGAAGAGGAGTAGCAGGTTCACCTGCCAAGAAGACGATTGCACATTGATTGTTAGCATCATTTTTATATATAAAAGAATTATAATAACCTACATATTACTGTAATTAAAAATACAACAGGGTAGCGGTTACCTGTACAGACGGTGGCCCCTCTCAGTGAAGCCGTGATTAGTTCCAGTAAGAGATGTCGTTCGATAGCCAGAAGAATGGTGTTAACTCGTGCAACTTCCAGCAGCATAAAAGAAACCCCAGCGAATCGACAGAGTGGGTAAGAACCCTGTATATTGAAATAATATATCACACAGCCAGTTGCTAGAACCAGCCACGCCACGCTGAAGGGATAATAACACTGGAGGGTACAGAAAAGGTGGGACTGTCACCAACCGAAACCAGTTAAACATTGGCGATGAGCAGAAGCAAACAACATGTTTGTAAACACCCCATTTCAACCTCACAATGCAAGTAGCAGAGCTCACGAGGAGCTAAGGCAGCAAATGGTGCAAACGCAGTCAATACATCAGCGGTTTGGTCCGAAGAGTTTGCAGAGCGGCCGAGGGCCCGAGGGCAAAAGAAAATAACAAGCTAGGGTTCAGTCAACACTTATATAACGATGGATTATGGCTGATAAAAGGCCATGTATCACTTTAATAATTGGTATCATTTGAGCTATCATTCCAAAGCCCCGACCTTTGAAATTCAATTATAACAAAATCATCGCTGGAATGTTCCATAGAGAATTTTGAACATTGGTATAACCTACGATATGTCTGCCAACCACGCATCATTAGTATAATGATTATACATTGCTTGTTACATGATGTTTGTACATTAGTCCAATATATATATATTGGATGCTACATATAGTTTATTCATTATCACAATGTATATACATATGGTATAATATATATTGTTTATTATATTTCATGCTACTTTTATTTATACATAACCTTGCTACATGAGCATAGAAACTCATTTAGGATAACAAGGAACTATAGTATAATAGATTATGAAATAGTTTAGTTGTGATAGTTCACAACTATGATGCTATCTAGTTGGTTTTTCAAAAGATAGTAATAGACATATCTATTCTATGAAGTATATAGAATCCATGGTGTGAGAATTCATGGTGTTACCATTGTGTTATTAAAATTTTGATTTGGCTACTCTAGTATCTAATTTAGATACTTAGGGTTAGAGAGTTAACTCTTCCTTGTTTTTGGTCATGACATTCCTTGGTCACGAATAGACTTTGTCACTCCCAAACTCAGAATTTTATAAGAGACTCCATAAGTAAGGTAGAATAGAACTAGATTACTCTTTCTATCTTCTTTGTTGTTAATCTAGTCTTGATACATCATAAAAGAATTAAAGATAATGAGTTTAGGATTGATTTTTAAACAGCTTTGGATTTCCAACCCAATGATACTTCTAGAATGGGTTTAGCCTTCTAAAAGAATGTAGACTTTTAAACTATAAATGGAATACTTGTTTCAGATCATAGATTTTAGATGCTTCAGTAAGAAAACTTATGGATTGATTTTTAATAATAGTCCTCATCAGTGAAAAACCGAACAGCGTGCAAGCTAAGCATCGAATGTTATTATTATAACTTTGACAAAAAGAAATAAAACCTATGAAGCTGTGATATTTTTACCATGCTAAGCTATTAAGTAAAGGAATAATATATAAGTTCTTATACTTATCTTCAGGATGAACTTTTAAGGTTTTTGTACTTGTAAATCTACTAAATCTCATGACCCTGTATGGTATAGTCTTCTACTGTTTGTATGTTAAAAGTGAAATTCTTTTTAGTATTAAGTTCCAAAGGAAAATATAGAAGAAATAACAAGATATTACCTTGAGAAGTATGATATTTCTATCTAGCATGTATAAACTTTTACTAAACAAATTGTATGCAGAAATCTGAATTGTAACTTCAAAGACTTGTTAGCATCGAACCATACTTCTTACCTGTATATCTGTAATAGAAGAAAATGGCTGCGTTAGCTCGAAAGCTAAGCAAGCCCAGCCCTTTATGAAAAACCACCTTATGTCGCAAACAGAAAATTAATCAGTAGCTGAAAAGAAAAATGCTCTTCAAAGTACAGAGTATTTAAAATAAATATTCAGTTACAATTTAAATAGTATAAACTAATCATCCAGTTAACAACTGCATTTAATGTGATTATATGTTATTTTTAAAAGTTTTAAATTTTTCGAAATTTTGGGGTTTTGACATGACTCATGAAAGCCTAGTTGGTGCATGCAAGTATCAAGGTGATCATGTGTTTGTAGTTCACTCTCCTAACTTGCATTATTTCTCACCAAACCCTAGTTGGACATCTCATAGCTTGTCTTGACCCTAATTGGAGCAAGCACAACTTGCAGACTCATGAAACCCTAGTTGGTGCATGCAAGTATTGGTGATCTCATGTGTTTGTAGTTGACTCTCCTAACTTGCATGATTGCTCACCAAACCCTAGTTGGACATCTATGACCTTGTCTTGACCCTAGTTGTAGCATGCAACCTGGTGACTCATGAAAGCCTAGTTGGTGCATGCAAGTATTGGTGATCATGTTTTTGTAGTTCACTCTCGTAACTTGCATGATTGCTCACCAAACCCTAGTTGGACATCTCATACCTTGCTAGTTCCAATGCCAGTTCCAACTTTATACTTACTGACATGCATATCAAAGAAAATTAAGATGCCCTGTGATTCTAAAATTTGGATCACTTTGATATGCACCATCAAGGAAACCCAAGACTTTGATATGTAAGCTACCATGGGAAAATAATTAGATGTATGTGTGTTTAGTGTATTTTTTGAGAAAATGCTTGAATAAGAAATTAATTCTTGAACAAAAGAATGGTTTTTTCCTCAAGTAGAATTAAGAACTAATTACTTTATGATGATTTTGAGTTCTCTTTTTCCATACCAATGCCACTAACAATCATAATAAAAACACATCTCATAACTTGCATGATTACGCACCAAACCCTAGTTGGACATCTCATACCTTGTCACAAGACCCTAATTGGAGCATGCAACTTGGTGACTCATGAAAGCCTAGTTGGTGTGCATGCAAGTATTGGTGATCATGTGTTTCTATTTCACTCTCCTAACTTGCATGATTGTGCACCAAACCCTAGTTGGACATCTCATACCTTGTCTTGACCCTAGTTGGTGCATGCAACTTGGTGACTAATGAAATCCTAGTTGGTGCATGCAAGTATCAAGGTGATCATGTGTTTGTAGTTCACTCTCCTAACTTGCATGATTGCTCACCAAACCCTAGTTGGACATCTCATAGCTTTTTTTGACCCTAATTAGAGCATGCTCAACTTGGTGACTCATGAAACCCTAGTTGGCGCATGCTATTAAATTTTCATATGCTAAGCTAGATCATTAGTATTTCATTCCGAATTCATAACAAAAGCATATAAACAGGATCACTAAAAGATAGACAAGCACAACCATACAAAAGGAATACAAAGATTTATCCTGGGAAAACCCTAAAGGGAAAAACCCAGCAAAAGCTTCCTCAATATAGATGCCCCAAAAAGATAAAAGGTAAAACCAACAAGGAGATCAAAGCCTGATCCTCCTCCTTCTCCAGCTACTCTTCTCTTCTCCACTAATGCGGTACACAAGTGAGAGTTTGTGTCACAAATGAGGAGCGCTACACCTCTATTTATATTCATCTGTTCACTTAAGTTAACTCATCTATCATGTAGGATGGAGTTAATTATGTAGGCTCGAGTTACACATGTAGGTTCAAGTAAGCACACTGGGGTGCTAATGACCCACCTTTACAATTAGAGGGGACAAACTCATGACTCTTATTAGTTCTTCTGCTTAGAAGCATCGAGGTACAAGATAATACAAATGGTTCTCCCGGTAGGACCATCAGGGACCACAAAAGATACATATAGAATATTCTTTGAAGTTACAATATTTCAACACTCCCCCTTAATGAGAAGGGTATTCTACAACAACATCAACAACAACAATAGTAGGAGAGAGATAGAGGACATCATCAAAATCATCAGGGTAATACATCTATAAATCATTGGAAGCTTTTCAACATTATGTATTCTTCATCTTCAATATCTAGTCTTCATCATCATTAATACTTTGACTGCTTCGATCAACAACATCTTCAGCACTTTGACCTTTCGATCAGCAACATCATCTTCAGCACTTTGACCTTTCGATCAGCAACATCATCTTCGGCACTTTGACCTTTCGATCAACAACATCATCTTCAGTGCTTTGACCTTTTGATCAGCAACATCATCTTCAGCACTTTGACCTTTCAATCAGCAACATCATCTTCATCACTTTGACCGTTCGATCAGCAACATCATCTTCAGCACTTTGACCTTTCAATCAGCAACATCATCTTCAGTGGTTTGACCTTTCAATCAGCAACATTATCTTCAGCACTTTGACCTTTCTATCAGCAACATCATCTTCAGCACTTTGGCCTTTCGATCAACAACATCATCTTCAGCACTTTGGCCTTTCGATCAGCAATAACATCATCATCATACTCTGATATTTTGATCAGAAACATCATCATGAAAATATCATCGACACCAAAAAATCATTATCATCAAAACATCAACATCATCAAAACATCAACATCATCATCATCAAAACATCAACATGATCAAAACATCAACATCATCATCATCAAAACATCAACATGATCCTTCCTTTCAGAATTACGGGATCAACATGTCTGTGGTACTCAGACGATCCTTCCTGTCGGAATTACGGGATTTAGGTATTTACGGAGTTACTAACGATCCTTCCTTTTGGAATTATGGGATCAACACATCTGTGGATCTCAGATGATCCTTCCTTTCGGAATTACGGGATCAAGTCTTTACAGAGCTACTAACGATCCTTCCTTTCAGAATTACGGGATTTAAGTCTTTACGGACTTGCTAATGATCCTTCCTTTAGGAATTACAGGATCAACACATTTGTGGAACTCAGACAATCCTTCCTATTGGAATTACGGGATCAACACATATGTGGAACTCAGACAATCCTTCCTGTTGGAATTACGGGATCAAGTCTTTACGGATCTACCAACGATCCTTCCTTTTGGAATTATGGGATTTAGGTTTTTACGGAGTTACTAATGATCCTTCCTTTCATAATTATGGGATTTAGGTCTTTATGGAGTTACTAATGATCCTTCCTTTCAAAATTATGGGATCAACACATTTCTGGAACTTAGACAATCCTTCCTATTGGAATTATGGGATCAACACATCTATGGAACTCAGACAGTCCTTCCTATTGGCATTACGGGATCAATTCAATGATCCTTCCTTTTGGAATTACGGGATTTAGGTCTTTATGGAGTTACCAATGATCCTTCCTTTCGGAATTATGAGATTTAGGTCTTTATGGAGTTACTAATGATCCTTCCTTTCGGAATTATGGGATCAACACATATGTGGAACTCAGACAATCCTTCCTCTAGGAATTACGGGATCAACACATGTTCTTGAGTACCAAAGTCACCGGATCCATTCTGAACCGAAGTTCAAGGATGATACAATCCTAACACATTCACGGGGACCAAGATCTCCGGATACATTTTGAACTGAGGTTCAGGGATGATGCAATCCTACCACTTTCATGGGGGCCGAGACCTCCAGATACATTTTGAACCGAGGTTCAGGGATGATGCAATCCACCACTTTCACGGGGGCTAAGACCTCTAGATACATTTTGAACCGAAGTTCAGGGATGATGCAATTTTTACCACATTCACGGGGGCCGAGACCTTTGGATACATTTTGAACTGAAGTTCAAGGATGATGCAATCCCACCACATTCACGAAGACCAAAGTCACCAGGTCAATTTTGGACAGATGTCCCAGGATGATACAATCCCTCTTCATTCTCGAGGACCGAGGTCATTGGATCACTTTTGGACAGATGTCCTGGGATGATACAATCCCTCTTCATTCTCGAGGACCGAGGTCCCTGGATCACTTTTGGACAGATGTCCCAGGATGATACAATCCCTCTCCATTCTCAAGGACCGAGGTCACCGGATCACTTTAGGGAAGATGCCTAGGGATGATACAATCCCACTGCAACATCACTACTCCCCCTTTTGAGGAAGGTTCTTCCGAACCTCACCAAGCTTGTCTCAAAAGTGTTCGAACTTTACTCGAGACAGAGGCTTCATTAGCACATTATCAACCAAACCATCATCATCTACATCTTCAGTATAGAAATATTGAAAGCATCATCATCTCTATATTCAATATAGAAATACGGAATCACCATCATCTGCATCTACAGTATGTAAATACTGAAACATCATCTATATATTCAGTATGGGAATACTTAAACATCATCATCTGCATCTTATCTCGTATGTAGAAATATCGGATTTCTATGTGTTACGACAGAACACAGGGTTCTCTGTCATCGCAACTCTGGTTATCATTGTAGTATCCATATTCAGTTCAAAGAGACCTGATATCATCCTCCGAAGCCATATGGCATCATAACTTAGCAAAGCAATCTACTATGTATCTTGCTTCAGCCATGCTACAAGAAACATTGGACTGTTTCCTGCTAAACCATGAACTCATAGAAGACCCCAAAAGAATCTACCTAATGTGATTTTCCTGTCTGAGATACTTCCATCCCAATCTACATCTGTGTAGCCATACAATCTATACTCATGGCTATCATCATAATATAAACCAAAGTCTATAGTCCCTTTCAGATATCTCATCACATGTTTTGCAGTTACTAGGTGAACCCATCTTGGTTGAACAAGATATTGACTTAAGGTGTTCACAGCAAAACAAATGTCTGGTCTAGTATTTGTTAAGTACATCAATGACCCAATGATCTGTCTGTAATGAGTGATATCTACTAACTCTGATGAGTCATCAGCTAACAGCTTCAGGTTGGAGTCCATGGGTGTGGCCATGGATTTGCATTCCAACATATTGAATCTCTTCAATATCTCTACCACATACTTTCCCTGGTTGAGAAATATTTCTCTTCTGAACTTTTCCATACTTCCAGACCTAGGAAATAATGCATTAACCCAAGGTCTTTCATCTCAAATTCTTCTGCTAGTTTCTTCTTGATTTCCATGACCTGTTTCTCATTTCCTGTCAAGGATAAGTCATCCACATATAATAACAGGATGACAAGTTCATATTCTACAACCTTGAGATAAAGGTTAGGATCAGCTTTACTCTTGGTAAATCCCATGCTTGACAAGAAGCTATCTATTCTTCCATACCAAGCTCTGGGAGCTTGCTTCAGGCCATAGAGGGCCTTCTTCAACTTGCATATGTGATTCCATTTGGCTTCAACTTCAAATGCTCATGACTATTCGATGTAAAAATCTTTCTCAATCATATCATTAAGGAAGTCTTGTCTTTACTTCACCATGGAAGAAACTACCATGATAGTTCTGAAGGAAGTGTACCTTGCTTCCTGGAGTAAGTGTCTCTTCAGAATTAATTCCCTCTTTCCAAAAGAAACCTCTAGACACAAATCTTGCTTTATACTTCTCGATACTTCCGTCAGCTGCATGCTCTATTTTGTATACTCTTTTCTTCTGGTTTGGGAACTATATCCCATACATCATTCTAGTATTCTTTCATCATAACATCTTCCATGAGTTTGTCTTGTCAGATCATCAACATATCCTAGTCTTCTGCATTCAACTTTGAAGTTTGGAACCCACTTTACTCTTCGTAAAGTCTCGATCCATCAAGAAGCTATCCATCATGTCATACCATGTCGAACTTAGATATCTTCTATAGTCACTCCCCCTGAAGTGGAGTATTATCTTCCTTCTTCATTCTGTACAGGTGGTTCTATGCTTGATATATACTGGTCAATAGAGTATGTCATGTCATGGTCTATTCTTTCTGAGGAAAATCACGAACCTTTCTTTGTACACTTCTTCTTGTAGATCCATATGGAGGATACTATGTACTTCCCTTTATGTCTCGAAATCATATCGTATACATCATTCCCCATGATCAACTATTATTCTTTGATCATATTTTCTTTCATAGCATTGTTTTCTTCATCTTGAGTTATCTCTCATACCCATGGCGGTCTTCATCCTTTGAGGTGGATCTACCGCTCTCTGAAGCTCTTTCTTCCGTCATGGTGTCTCTGACCATGGGAGCTTCAGATTCATGTTTATTGAATTGTCATCACTTGCTCTTCGGAACATGTCTCGTCTTTCTTTTCTTGTAGGAGGTTGTACAGGACCTTTCCTACAATTCAAATGCACCAGTTGCATGGTTAGAACTATTTCATAAAACATATGCATAACGACAAATTCTTATGCATCATGCAACTATTTAGCCAATACAACATTCATCCATATCTCACAGAAACTTTCTAGATTCCTTCCATCTCTACCATGACATCATTGAGATTGTGCACTAATCCAATATGTCAGCAAAAAGGTTTGATAAGTAGCACTGGAGAGTTGTATAGCGCCATGAGCTACTTACCAATCACATGCATGCAAACAACACATCAACTGAATACAATCGAATGTATAACAAAACAATATCATTAAATGACAATTGAATACTTATCTTTTATTTGTTTCATGGGTAGACTCCTTGATCATTCTGCTTTATCATCTTCTTCATTCATGAAATCATCATTTCTTATCCAAATGATAAGATGAATAAGAGGTTCTTCAAGAATTGAGTTTTTCATATTCCTCATCGCTTGAGGGATCTTCTTTGAATGGTCAGAGCTTGATATTCAATTGCTCCCATCTTATTCTTCTCTTCTTATTAGTCAAGCTGAAAGTAATCACTTACTTCTGGTATACATTATTCACATGAATGAATCCCATGATCCTGGGAGGCCATTCAAGGTGGCTATCACCACTTCTGCATACTTCTTCTTCTACCGCTTCAAGTTGTTCTGCATTCTGGATCTTCACATTCTTCAACTGCTTTCTCAAATCCATCTTCTGAATTATGTTCTTATCTTCAACTAGATTGATCAAGGAATCAAACATCTTCGGTGTCTTTAGTAAAGACACTTGTGGTACAAGTTGATCCATGATTGAATCAACAATGATCTTCTTGGCCATGATCAAGTTCTTCTTGTGTAAGGCTTTGAGGCTCATCTCCCTCTAGAACTGGAACCTCTCTACTCATGTAGGTGTCCAATTCATTTTCTTCAAAGAGATCAAATACTTCCATGCTTAGAATTTTTCAACTTCACCAAGCTTATCATCAAGCTGATGTGATAGATCACTTTGAAATGAGAACCTCAAATGCAAATAGCAAAATATTAGATCTTACCGCTTTGAGGTGTCCGTCCTGCTTCCGGAGCTAGCTGATCTAGGGTTTGTCAGAGAAACCCTAATTTTCAAAACTTGGAATATTTCATATTTGATTGGATATAAAGATATATCTCTTTAAATGGAGCTGTCCAATGTACTCCTTTTCTGAAAACAGTGGAGGGAAGCTCCCGGAACAGGAAGCCCTAGTTTTCCAATTTCTTTTGCAGAAATTCCTATTACTGTTTCTATGATATCTATGAAATTGCTACTCATATATCTCTGAAATTTCTCATTGAGGTAACCTCACATGTACTTGATCCAAATCCATATGTTTCATCAGAATTGGTTTCACCAATTGGGATTTATGATCATTTTTCCAAGGTGACCTGTTACAGGACTGTTCAGTATAGTGAAGTTGTATGGCATGACACGTGTCATTGGTTAATCTGCCGGTTCTGAAATTCAGACCACATAAATTAAAGTCTGTTATATTTCTGTAACATCTTTTGTAATTCCATTTGGACCTCTATATCCCACGCTACAGAAATTCTCCCCAGGTGTCCTATTTAGGGATGAATTCTGGAAGAGGTTGGAACCCTAACGTGGAGGGATCATATATTCCAGAATATAGTGAATATAAGGCTGAATTTTCGATACAGTGTAAATAAGGATTGTTTCTTTTCCCTCTACAAGTTTCAACCCCTGAGCCTTCTCCAATATTAGGATATAGTGAATGTACCAAAACTTAGCAGTTTTAGTATTTAGGGTTTTTCCAGATCGGGGTCAAACTAGGGTTTGACTTTCCTGGAGTTTCACCCAACCAAATTTCTTGATCCAGGTCTCTAAACTTTTATTTTGATGAGGAGATCAATCATATTCTAGGCTCACTCAAAAATTATTCTTCTGTAAGAAGCCCTAATTTCCCACACCAAAAACTGAAAATGCTCGGAATCGAATTCCGCTTAGACAGAAAGATGCGCCCTTCAATGGAGAGTCAGCCTAGCCTTATTTTGCTAATCGATTGTGGAGAGAGAACCAAAAAGTAACAAACCCCAGATTCTGTAGCTGCACAATTCCTTCTTTCAGGGTTCCTTTGATACAATGTTAAATTTTCATATGCTAAGCTAGATCATTAGTATTTCATTTCAAATTCATAACAAAAGCATATAAACAAGATCATTGAAAGATAGACAAGCACAACCATACAAAAGGGACATAAATATTTATCCTGGGAAAACCCTAAAGGGAAAAACCCAGCAAAAGCTTCCTCAATATAGATGCCCCAAAAATATAAAAGGTAAAACCAACAAGGAGATCAAAGCCTGATCCTCCTCCTTCTCTAGCTACTCTTCTCTTCTCCACTAATGCACTACACAAGTGAGAGTGTGTGTCACAAATGAGGAGCACTACACCTCTATTTATATTCATCCGTTCACTTAAGTTAACTCATCTGTTATGTAGGATAGAGTTAAAGCATAGTTGGTGCATGAAAAAAGCATGCAACTTGGTGATTCATGAAAGCATAGTTGGTGCATGAAAGTATTGGTGATCATGTGTTTGTAGTTTACTCTCCTAACTTGCATGATTTCTCACCAAACCCTAGTTGGACATATCCTACCTTTCTAGTTCCAATGCCAGTTCCAACTTTATACTTACTGACATGCATATCAAAGAAAATTAAGATGCCCTATGATTCTAAAATTCGGGTCACTTTGATATGCACCATCAAGGAAACCCATGAATTTGATATGTAAGCTACCATGGGAAAAGAATTAGATGTACATTTGTTTAGTGTATTTTTTGTGAAAATGCTTGAATAAGAAATTAATTCTTGAACAAAAGAATGGTTTTTTTCTCAAGTATAATTAAGAACTAATTACTTTATGATGATTTTGAGTTCTCTTTTTCCATACCAATGCCACTAACAATCATAATAAAAGCACATCTCATACATTGTTCCGTCTCATAAAGCACATCTCATAACTTGCATGATTACACAACAAACCCTAGATGGACATCTCATACCTTGTCTCAAGACCCTAATTGGAGCATGCAACTTGGTGACTCATGAAATCCTATTTGTTGTACATGCAAGTATTGGTGATCATGTGTTTCTATTTCACTCTCCTAACTTGCATGATTGCGCACCAAACCCTAGTTGGACATCTCATACCTTGTCTTGACCCTAGTTGGAGCATGCAACTTGGTGACTCATGAAAGACTAGTTGGTGCATGCAAGTATTGTTGATCATGTGTTTGTAGTTTACGCTCCTAACTTGCATGATTGCTCACCAAACCCTAGTTGGACATCTCCTACCTTTCCAGTTCCAATGCCAGTTCCAACTTTATACTTACTGACATGCATATCAAAGAAAATTAAGATGCCTTGTGATTCTAAAATTCAGATCACTTTGATATGCACCATCAAGGAAACCTGGATGACTTTGATATGTAAGCTACCATGGGAAAAGAATTATATGTACATGTGTTTAGTGTATTTTTTGAGAAAATGCTTGAATAAGAAATTAATTCTTGAACAAAAGAATGGTTTTTTCCTCAAGTAGAATTAAGAACTAATTAATTTATGATGATTTTGAGTTCTCTTTTTCAATACCAATGCCACTAACAATCATAATAAAAGCACATCTCATACCTTGTTCTGTCTCGTAAAGAACATCTCATAACTTGCATGATTACGCACCAAACCCTAGTTGGACATCTCATACCTTGTCTCAAGACCCTAATTGGAGCATGCAACTTGCTGACTCATGAAATCCTAGTTGGTGTGCATGCACGTATTGGTGATCATTTGTTTCTAGTTCACTCTCCTAACTTGCATGATTGCGCACCAAACCCTAGTTGGACATCTCATACCTTGTCTTGACCCTAGTTCGAGCATGCAACTTGGTGACTCATGAAAGCCTAGCTGGTGCATGCAAGTATCAAGGTGATCATGTGTTTGTAGTTCACTCTCCTAACTTGCATGATTGCTCACCAAACCCTAGTTGGAAATCTCATAGCTTGTCTTCACCCTAATTGGAGCATGCACAACTTGGTGACTCATGAAACCCTAGTTGGTGCATGCAAGTATTGGTGATCTCATGTGTTTGTAGTTGACTCTCCTAACTTGCATGATTTCTCACCAAACCCTAGTTGGACATCTATGACCTTGTCTTGACCCTAGTTGGAGCATGCAACTTGGTGACTCATGAAAGCCTAGTATTGGTGATGTCATGTGTTTCTAGTTCCATCTCATACCTTGTCTTGACCCTAATTGGTGCATGCAAGTATGAAAGCCTCTAGTTGGATTTTGATTTGTACATGGCAATGTAATTAAATGTATATATTAAACTAAAAACATCTATAAATGTAAATTTCAACAACTCGAGAGCTTGTTATTTTCCAAACTATATTTGGTGGTGTCTAAGGACACCATTCTTGGCGCCTCCAATGTGCCGTAGATGGTGTTTGTATCCTAGGCACACTAAAGGCTAGACACTAGTAACATCATAAGAAAGAAAAAAGAACCCAATGAAAATGTCCAAACATGGTTTAAATAACGCACCTGACAATGCACTCATACAAGTAGGTCATCTGGATCATCTCTGGTGCCGATGGTGTCCATCAATATTTCATGCTCTATATGAGGTAGCAAGTATCGTACATGTGACCTATTTTTGTGAGCATGTGGAGCTTGATGTTTGTACCAACTACTAGGTTGGTGAAGTGGTATACAATAGCTCCTGGTCTACAATCCTAATAGACATACCCACCCTTCCTTTTCTGTTGTGCTGCAAGTGTCAAGTACTCCCATTTTATAACCATCAAGCCGGTTGGGAATTCAATATTTTCATCATATGTAACAGGTTCTAGAATGGTTTGTTTCCCCTCTAAGCAATGTGCCAACCAATAGTCAAAACCCCATTCATTATATTTTGGGGAAACCACTGCATATATCTAACCTGTGAAAGGAAATAGGTCGAGTTAACAATACGTTTTGTAAATAAGGTCTTGCATTTCTAATTTCTACATAAATTAAATTATACAAAGGTCGAGTAAACAATACATAAATACATTTTCTTATTTAGGTACTACTCATGTACCTACTTGTATGAGATCCGATATGTGATCATAGTCTCTAGAAATATGTGTTTGATCATCTTCCAAATGGTCTATTTCATTACCCCCGTTCAAATTGGTGCCAAGTGTCACTCGATCCCATGTATCAACGGTATCAGTATGCTCACAATCACCCCATTCACCGATGCTACAGGAACTACAAAAGAAAGCCTTCAATCTTGTCCAAATTTGTAGGGTCGAGTTGTCTGAGCTTCTAATTGAATGAAACTGTCGATTTCCATGCACTGTGTTCACCTGAGGTGTTTGTGATCGGTCCACATTTGTAAACTCCTAGAATATTCTTCACACTAAGTGTTTCCTTGTTGCTTGTTCTCCCATGACAGATGCACACCATTGGACTATAGATGCAGCGTCTCAAAGGCGAGCAACTGTAAACTTCATCTCTTCCCTTTGAAGGGCAGTTTTAAAGCATGCACTAGCACCATCGTGCTCTCCTTTTCCATGACCAGTTTCAAAGTAGTTCCATACATGTGGCACCTTGTATTTTAGGTGCAACAAACACAACCATTCAAATACAAGTGCATTCTTGAACTGTCCAACACAACCATCTGACCAAATGAAATGACGATAAAATGGTATATCCATAGCTATCATGTGGTCATAGAATAATTTAAAGCAATGTTGCACATAATGGATGTCATGGGTTTGGTCATCACTTATGTAGAAGTGAATTTCTTTCAGTATCACACGTTTCTCTTCACTGCTATCTTGCCCATGTCGATATGTGATATGCACCATTATGCTCACCTGCTCTGAGTGATAGTATTGACTTTTAATTTCATTTTGTGGCTGTAGGGTGTAATTTTCAGCAAAGTCAACCACTGATAGTATTGGTCCGAGAGGGAAGGTGTCCCGGAATATTCTAAATTGCTCATCTTGCCACCGTGCCATATCGACATGTTGAATGTACTGTTGGATCTTTCCACGAAACTATGGAATAAAATCACATACTCGCACCTAGTACATGAATATTAATATGCTAATAAACCACATAAAAAAATGTGTGTACATGAATATTAATTTGTCAATATTCAAGAATTTACCTGTGAAGTCACCAATTTAATCTTCCTACTTTCTTTGCCATCATTTAGCTGATATGTCTCATACTGATAGTTCTGCTTCTCAACAATTGCATTCCTGAATGCTTGATCTTCACTTTCATGGATGCAATCAGACCATAAGGATAGCCCACCACAATTGTTGCAAGAACCGTCTACACATTGTTTTATGTAATGTGTTTTCCCATCTTGCGTCAGACACATGATGCTATGGATGAAATCTCTGGATGACATTGGTGGTACTGTACTTGAGCATTTGTGCACATGGTTATGATGCAAAAAACGATGTATATGTGCAAATGTATGGTAATATAGGTCAAACTCTATGTGGTATCTACAACAACAAATGTTCTGGATGGTATTGATTCTAACATACCAAGGATTGCATTTTTCAAAAGATCTTTGCCCAAGCCTTAGCTCTACGTGGGCAACTTTAAACATCTCGAACAGTTGAGTTTGTGTCATGTCAAGATAATGCTTAACATGAGGTTCAGTGTGATGAGAACCCCTACAATGTTTTAACACATCCTTCGTGTTAGAAGAAGGCCTAGTGTTATCATGCCAAAACGTTTTCACTAGGCCCTTCACTGCTTCGACTAAATTCATGTCTTTGTGGGGCAACCTACTGCTAAATGCCCATAATGTTTCCATTTGTCCCTCTACATCAAGGTTGTCTCTTATTACTGAATATTTTTTAAGTGTCTTTGGATGTAAAGGAACAATTTCTGATGTGCATTTAAGTAAATGACATTGTCTTGTGGATCTACATACAATTGATTTAGCCAATACACGATGAGCCACATTACAGTCTTTTGAACGAGTTTTTTTACCAATCGATGTGAATGTAGCAGCAAGAGATTTAACAATCTGATTACTTGATTCCATATTCTTCATTGTTGTTATGCCTAAATTTCTTCTAACAGTTGCCATATTTCTAGATTTAAGCAAAGCTAAAAACAGTTGGCATTTACCGGCTTCGGATTTGTTATCAAAATATTGTTTCATTATTTGAGAAGAATGACGAAGGATAGTGCATTTAGCCACCTTACCTTCCATGGAAGTCAATTCGCTCTCATCCGCTTGTATTCGTTTAGGATTTCTCTTTCATTTTGATGCAAAATTTCTTGCCGTTTGAAATGTTGGAGTGACGTTTACATCCACTACCGGCTCACAACTTCGATTAGGAGATTGAACCACCGAACATGGTTGTTGCTGAGCCACATTTACATCGGGAGTAACATAATTATTGAACTCTTCACAAGATTGCCCGTCTACTAATGGATGAATAATATCAACTTCCGTATAACCAGCTTCTTTTAATGTTGCATTATCTTCCGTAGCCTCTACGTCAGGTATCTCTTGAGGGGGAATGGGAACTATTTGATCCTGTAATGAATGCCGACGATTTCTTGAATCTTCCCTTTTTTTTTGTTTTTTATTTTCAGCTTCTTCTTGTGTAAGCACCTTCCTTGCTGACTTTCTTCCTCTATTACATACATTCCCCATTGAAATCCACCCAAACCTATACAAAACTATGCAATTATGTAAGTGATGATAAAAAATTGCATGTCCAACAGTTCTCTGTGCGCGGGTTCAGACAAATTATGTCTTTTGATACGTTAATGGTGTCCAACACGATGCCACCCTACATTTTCTCTAAAACATATATCACATATGTGATATAACACACCTCCGATATATCACATATGCGATATTGAATTCCATCTTTTTAATGAAAAGACAGGGTTTTACATGTTTTCCATAATGCATTCCCGATATATCGCATATGCGATTTAGTGCTCAATGAAAATGTGTAATTTACATTTATCTAGATATGATGAGGATGAGGGTGATGAACATTAAAGGTGTCCATGAGCATGATGATGATGAGTATGAGGGTGAGGGTGTCAATGAGGATGAGCGTGAGGGTGTCGATGATGATGAGGATGAGGGTGTCAATGAGGATGAGGGTGAGGGTGTCGATGATGATGAGGATGAGGGTGTTGATGATGGTGAGGATGAGGCTGATGAACAATGATGATGAGGATGAGGATGATGATGAGGATGAGGATGACGATAAGGATGAGGATGATGATGATGATGACGATGATGATGACGATGATGATAGCGACCATGATGATGATGATGAGGATGAGGGTGATGGTGATGATGAGGATGAGGGATGATGATGACGATGATGAGGATGAGGATGAGGGTGACGATGAAGATGATGGTGAACAATGATGGTGATGATGAGGAGGATGATGACTATGATGATGATGATGAGGATGAGGGTGATGATAAAGATGATGGTGAACAATGATGGTGATGATGAGGAGGATGATGACTATGATGATGACGATGAGGATGAGGGTGATGGTGATGATGAGGATGAGGGATGATGATGACGATGATGATGATGAGGGTGACGATGAAGATGATGGTGAAAAATGATGGTGATGATGAGGGGGATGATGACTATGATGATGATGATGAGGACGAGGGTGATGGTGATGATGAGGATGAGGGTGATGGTGACGATGATGATGATGAGGATGAGGGTGACGATGAAGATGATGGTGAACAATGATGGTGATGATGAGGAGGATGATGACTATGATGATGACGATGAGGATGAGGGTGATGGTGATGATGAGGATGAGGGATGATGATGATGATGATGATGATGACAAGGATGGTGATGATGATGATGATGATGAGGACAAGGATGGTGATGATGATGAGGATGATGACAATGATGAAGATGATGGTGAACAATGATGGTGATGAGGAGGAGGATGATGACTATGATGATGATGATGAGGATGAGGGTGATG